>JARBWK010000002.1:136113999-136417098 GCA_030556195.1 Anolis apletophallus | reverse complement strand
ATAAACCACACTATTTAACTTATTTTGTGTTATGGAACTACTTTTCATGATTCGCTAAAAAAAATCAACACCCCCTCCTCCAGAATTTTTTTCCTAGCTATGGTCCTTTCCACACACATACACACATTCACACCCTGAGACAGGCATGTAGCCAGGGGGGGGCTAAGGGGGCTTCAGCCCCCCGAAATTCTCAGGGTGGTCCGTGAAAAGGCCTTACTGGTACATTATTTAAACTGTTATGTTTATTCATATCATGATCTGATCACCATGCTCATTATATCCCACATTAATGGGGTTATTGGGATAACAATACAAAAGGTTTGCTAGGGTAGACCCTCTTCCACCCAGTCTCAGCCCCGAACCAAACTCAGCCCCCCGAATCAAAATCCTGGCTATGGCCCTGCCCTGAGAGAAGAGCACACCATGTCAGTCCTCCATTGACCACCCAGATACCTATGGGAAGCCCACAAACAGGATGATTCTCTAATCACATTTCCTCTCTCATTCTCCCCAGCAATTGTCACATACAACACCTACTTTAGAACTGAAAAAAATCTTCCTTCTAACCAATATTTTTAGTCTTAATCTTGGTGAATTTGTCTAATTGCCTTGAAAGTTTCTTAATTTGATAGCCATGACTACAGCTTGATGGAACAAATTTCTTAGTTTAATTATGCATGTGTGAAGAGGTATTTCCCCCTTTTTCTTTACTGAGGCTTCTATGGTGCCATTGATTAAGTCTGGCTGTTGATATTTTGAGAAAAAGAGAAAAATGTAACTCTATTACTTTCTTCACATCATGCAGTTCACTTCATATACACTTCAATTGTTCTCCTCCTATTCCTTCTATTTAAAGGTAAAAAAGCCCAACCTTCTAATGCTTCATCACAGGAGAATGTAAAAGACTATTGTGCACTTAGACATTGGTGCAACAACACTGAAGAAATTTATTGGATTGTTTAGATAGCTATTTTTGCAACCTAGGAAGCTATGATTGCCTTTTCTTTTTTCATTTCATCACTTTATATTTTTATTATTTTAAAAAACACATCAAAGATAAACTTGCTGCTGATTCCCCCCTTTTAATAACATTATTGATGCATAATTTAGTAAGTGATGATTTCAAAGGCATGTGTTAATAAATGAAAAGGAAACTTTGTTCTCCTTGGTCGTTTTGCTTTTAATCTCTTTCTTCACTACATTATCAAATCCTAGGCTGCAATTCTCTGTTAATCTTTGGGCAGATTAACATAAACCCAAGATCAAAGCTAATATCAGTAAAATACATATTGATATATGTGACGAATTGCCTACCTTTAGACCCAACCGAACTGATTGAGACTGTGAGGCTAACTGGGATATGCCTAGCTATACAGAGTTTTCTGGAAGCTCTTTATGATTTGGCAAAACTATACATTTCCATACCAGAAATATAAATACATATAAATACTAAAACATGTATGCAATACTTAACTAAGGAAGCGCGGGGTAATTTTTTCCAATTTTTACCTTACTGTATGAGTGTTTAATAACTGTTGAGTTTGTAATGACTACTAAAAATTCACATTTCAGGACTAGCCACCTCATCACACAAGGCCCCACCCTATTGATGGCCAAAATGGTGAAGAAGCATCACAAGATTCTCCTTGCCAACAATGGAAGGTAAAGCCAACTGTTGAGTTACCACTGTTTTGCCCATTTTCCCCATCTGATGGAGGAAGGAGGGCACACAGGTCACCTCAGTGCATCACATGCACCTTCTGCGTGGCTGGTGGGTGTAACATGGGGGGTGTATCTGTATGATGAGGTCCTCAATTTATGGACCTCATCACATTGCTCAAAATAAGTGTCCTAGGAAGCTTAGAGCTTCCTTCAGGGATGGAGCCTCATGACAGCCATTTGACAATCTTGCCTGTGTGTCTGCCCCCAACTGAGGTTAAAGCATTACAAGATGCATTCCCCACAACACAGGAGATGTCCTGTGTTGTGTTGGCTCCAATGGAGCCAGCACACTTCTTTCCTATTTGGGTGATGGTTCTCCTGTATGATGAAAAAAGTGTCTCCACACCAGATAGTGCATGGGACCACTGACTCACTCCTTGCCCCTGACATTGTGCCACTCCTAGCCCCTGACATTGTGCCATGCCCCCCCAAATGGTATTGGGGGGCTCTTCCATGTGATGAAACCCAAAGTTAAATATGTGCATACTTGATTTGTGCAGGAAACAGCATATTTAAATATTGCTTTATGTGCAGAAAATTCTGTGTCACGATGCACGGACTTGACCGGCCCCTTAATCACACACACAGAGACGGACTGAAGGCTAACTACTTTATTGAATATAAAACAGTTCAAAAGGTATAATGTCCATAAGAATAGCAAAGTAATCCAAAAGGCTTGAAGCAATCAATGTCCAAAACAGCTTGGCAAGGCAATCCAAAGGCTTTAAGCAGGGCTCCGCGCAGCAATGCGGATTCAGGAACAAGGCAAGGTAAATGCAAGGCAAGACTTGGTGACCACTAGCCAACTTAGCTCCGTGGACCCACTTCGCTACACGTCTGCTCAGAAGAGACGTGGCCGAAGCACTGGGGATTCGTTCCCACGGATGCTATACTTAATCTTTCGGCCGAGGTCCCCGACGCTCTAGGCCTTGTCGTCTCCAATCTTTGCTGACGGACCTCGGCCTGTCTAGGCTGCGGTGCCATCCCCTTCTCCTGGACTCAATGCTACTTCTCCTATCAAAGGTTCGGCCTTGTCTCTCAGCAGCTGGATCCCTATCTCCATGAGAGCTCTCCTACCTAGAATCTTCCCAGCCGCTTTCTTCCATGTTTGCACTTAGAAGCTCCTGTGACCCTCTCCCCCCCGGATGCTCATAACTTTCACTATCACTGCTTTCCATTTGCACCTGGCTTTCATCTATGTCTGCATAGGGGTCAAGCCAACTTTCATCCCAAGCCAAGCTTTCAGTGGGAGAGAGGGGCCCAGTGATGGGAAACGCTCCTTCAGGTAACCCTTCCAAATCCTCTTCAGAATCTATCTCTGCCGGTGCAGGCCCTAATGCTAATGGAACCCCCGGTGCTGTTCCCTGGCCCCCAGGCACAAACGAGAACTGCTGTGCTACATTCTGGCAGAGTTCCTGCACGAGAATATGGAGTTATATCATCATCAGAACACCATCCAATATAACCCCCAAAGCAACACCTTAGGGCGTTTCCAGATAGGGCAGAAACCTGGGAGGAAATGGGTTTAATTTAACCCACTTCCTTTCAGGTTTTTGTCCCCACCTCCAGTCCAAACGCTAGGCTTTCTCTTAGGGGATGACATCCACCACCACCACCACTCCTGATGCATAATTTTTGCACATCAGGAGTGCTCTGCTGGAAGGCCCCTCAGGTATGTTCTTTTTTTTTTTGTGGAATGGGGCATGGGGGTGGGTGCCCTACTATTCCTTTGGATTCTAGGAGCCTGAACAATCAGGGTGGCTGCGGGAATTGACTCCCGGGACTGCAAAAGCAGTCCTAAGAGTCAATCCCCACAAGGTCCTCACCTGGAAAGTTCCAGACCTTATCTTAAGGTCTGAGTCTTTCCAGGTGTTTTACTAATGTGGAGCAAACTGAGAAATCCCAATTTTTTCCAGATTAATTTGCTTTTACCTGAGACATCATTTGGTCCCACGTTTTGAGCCTGTCTGTATTGGCCCTTAGAAACCAAGCAGCCATGCCAGCATAGCTGTTTTTAGGGAGCTAGGAAGCATGAAGGAGATTGAAGAATCATCAACACCTTACTTGGCAGTGAAGAGCTTTCCAATGGGGACCCCTGCAGGTCCTGTTGTCATTTTAGATTGCAGTTTGTTGTTAAGTCACCTCCTCATTTCTCCTTTCATCATAAATCTGTAAGTGCAGCTGCTTAGCTTCTAAGGTGGCTTGAGGGGGCAGTTTTGGTTGCTGCATTTTTCAATTACTGTAAATGTATACAATGTCAAAAGTCTGGTTTGCAATATAATAAATACTAAATATGACGCCAGCTGCTGTTTTCTGCAGAAAGCAACCATGCATGAAATTTGTATAGCATAAGTTCCAAACTGAATATTGTCATCAGTTCAGGATTCTTCTTGCAGGGGTTTGTTGGGCTGTTGTGTACTTGTAAATGGACTTATGTGTGCTGGACATAAAATTGCAAAGATATCCAACGTCTGCTGCTTCATAACAATGTAGCAGAGATGGGAACAGGACCAGTGCATAATGGGGCACTGATGAAGGGGTTCTGGTGTGTGTCTTTACAATTCAGTAATGGGGGTTGAACCAGGTTCTTGTTGTAATGTATTGCAACATGGCTACAGAAAATGTGTTTATGTGGCTTCAAGTCACCTGTTGATTTATGGCCTCCCCAAGCATTTTGTCCATTTTTTGGGCAAAAAATACCCAGAAATCATTTGGTCAGTTTCTTCCACTGAAATATAGCCACAGCACATGATATTTATTGACAATCTCCCATCCAAATACTAACCACGGCTGCATCTGTGCCACCCCTGTTTTCCACCAACACAGATATTGATCTTTGGGTAAGGGGGTTTCATGTTGAAAGTTGAGACATTACATCAGGGTATATTTCTGCCGAAATATATCTCCCTATACAGAATCTCATTTGAATTTAAATCAGCTTCAAAATAATTTTGAATGGGAAACAAGTTATTTGTACCAGCTCAGAGCAAATACTTCAGTGAAATACTATTTACTGGTCTCTACAGTTTAAGTTAACAGTAAACATTTTAAAATGAAATACTCATAAAACTTATTTGGCAATGTGATTACTGAAAAGAATGTTCAGGTTAGCTTACATTTCTTTTTGTTCTTATTAAGCAAATAGCTGCTCATCCTTAGAGCCATTCACAATCGTGCTATTAGTTTACACTCAAAATTTATCTTGTTTCAATGCCCTTTCTATTTCAAGGCTTTTCAACTTTTGACCTTATATCAATGTTCTTCTCTCCTCCATTTACTCTTGACACACAGCAGGCCATGTCTTACATTGTTGCAACACTGAACTGTTCTTGAAATAGATGTCACAATACAATTTCGAAATAGTTTATTATCTGAACACCCCCCCACACCACACACACACAAAGTTGATAAAATTGATTCACCACGAATAATTTAAGGTGAAGGTAGTCTGCATTCTTTCAAATAGCTTGAGGAGCTCATCCATTTTCTATTTTTAAAACTACCAGTTCTTTATGTCTGATAGGAATATGCAAAAAAAAGGTTAAGGGATAATTTGTGTCAAATCTGTAGGTTTAATTACATGTTTTATAAAATGGATTTTTTTTACTGGAAGTGTTGCAGTGTTATCCAGTAGAAGATATCCAATATATTTTCTAGCATGCACATCTCACTCCTAGGACATTATCAACAGGTCTGTAAATCACATTGGAGGCTACCTAGACATGACTGAAATATCATCCTAATCCCATCCCAAATCAAACTTGAAATCATGTCACAGTTTTGTTAAATGAAAATGATCCCCCTCTTGGCCTTTAGGCTTTCTATCAGCTTTTAAAAGATACATATTACTATACGGTAATATAAACCCATTTTAGCCATTCATTTGGGGGGGGGGTGTGACATTTTGGTCTACTGTTTCTGTACACCCTTTCTTTCCTGATTGTCCTGATCACTTCATTTTTTCTTTTTAAAAAAAATATAAAGGAAAGAACTGCAATGGTCCTTGGTGACAACAAGGCATTTCCCAGTTAATTGAATGTTTCTTTTTTTTTTTTTTCAAGGTAAGAACATTCTGCAAGAACTTCCCAGTCATTCATGCTTTTGCCTCATTGCAAAAACTAAAAAAAACACTTTAAAGTACACTTCCAAATTGCTGAATAAACACAATACTAAACATATTTACATTGTGAAGTACGGAAATATTTTAAGATGTGTCATAGTTTCAACAGAGCTACAAAACTATGAAAATACAAGAGTTCAGTGGTTGCATGGCCTCAATCTTATGAAGTATCAAAGTTGTCCAGTACATATACAATAAAAAGAGGGGTAGTCATGCAGCTCTCTCAGCAAAGACGACTTTACCATAGGAAAATCCATTTTAGAAGATGCATGTGAGAACATACTTTATTTTCCAGTCCTATACTGCTGGTCTGGAAATCGGTCCTGCTTAACTCACTCACTTTTTACCAGACTTGCTTATAATTTTATTCAAATCACATAAATGTGGAATTAAAACTCATACGTTTTATAACAATAACTTTTATTTATCAATGTTTGTATTAAAGACAAGAAGTTCAGTACTGTCCCCTATGTTGTTCAACATATACATGAAGCCGTTGGGGGAGATCATCCGGAGTTTCGGGATGCAGTGTCATTTGTACGCAGATGATGTCCAACTCTGTCACTCCTTTCCACCTGCTACTAAGGAGGCTGTTCAAGTCCTGAACCAGTGCTTGGCCGCTGTAATGGACTGGATGAGGGCTAACAAATTGAAACTAAATCCAGACAAGACAGAGGTACTCCTGGTCAGTCGTAAGGTCGAACAGGTCACAGGGTTACAGCCTGTGCTTGACGGCGTTACACTCCCCCTGAAGGCACAGGTTCGCAGTGTGGGAGTGATCCTGGACTCATTGCTGAGCCTGGAGCCCCAGGACTCAGCGGTGGCCGGGAGAGCTTTTGCACAGTTAAAGCTTGTGCGCCAGCTGCGCCCGTACCTTGGGAAGTCTGACTTGGCCACGGTGGTCCATGCTCTGGTGACATCCCGAATAGACTACTGCAATACTCTCTATGTGGGGTTGCCTCTGAAGACTGCTCAGAAGCTGCAATTCGTCCAACGTTTGGCAGCCAAGTTACTAACAGGAGCGGGGTACAGGGAGCATACAACTCCCTTGCTGCGCCAGCTCCACTGACTGTAGCAACCCAGCCTCCGTTCCAGCCGGGGGGGGGGGCGGGGTGCCACCCCGGGGGTCCCGATTGCTTTGGACCAAGATGGAGGGGATGCAGGGGCTGATGAACATGCATCACCGACTGACGGTTTGCAATGGGACGACACCTGGCCTTCTGCTTATTGATGAAAGCCAGCTAGATTCTGGATCAGATTGCGAATATGAGAAACCAGGAGGTTTCGGCTCACAAGAGCGATTGTTGCCGCCAGCTGTGGAGGAAGAGATGGAAACTGAATTGGAGGCATGTTCCCAGGAAGATAACGAGCCAGATGGTGCTCGGCCTGCGAGGAGCTTCGACCGGAGGAGTAGTATTGTGGCTACGAGGAAAGATTGGAAGCGGAGCCTGGAGAGGCGCTGGTCTCACAAAGGTGGGAATTAAATATACACTCTGTGGGAAAGTTCCTCAGTTGGTCGGCCACGTCTTTGCTGAACAGACGTTTCGGCGGTCTGCTGTTCCCTGAAGCCATAGTTTGGCTTGCCAAGAACTACCTTGAGACCCTGTTTCTTCCATGAACCCTGGATTGCATTGTTTTTCCTACGGACTAAGTTGCTTTGCCTTGATTTGCTTTTTTTTATGGACCTTGCTTTTGAGAGATTCCCTGCTTTATGAATATCTTTGGACATTGATTGCCAATTACCTTGGACTAATTGATCTCTTTACTTTTGGAAATTTTACCTTTTCACCTGCTAATAATTTGTGCTTAATAAATAGTTAATTGACATTGTCTGTGTGTGTGTGATTAAGGGGCAGGGGCAGGTCCCGCGTTGTGACACTGACTGCCAATTAGCTTCCGGGCACAATTCAAAGTGCTAGTTTTAACCAACAAAACGGATTCTCCCCTATGAACCATCAAGAACATTAAGATCCTCCAGAGAGGCCCTGCTCTCAGTTCTGCTGGCTTCGCAAGTGCGGCTATTGGGGACGAGAGACAGGGCCTTCTCTGTGGTCGCCCCTTAGCTGTGGAACTCTCTACCAAGTGATGCTAGATCTGCCCCCTCTCTGTTGTCCTTTGGGATGCTGGTGAAGACCTGGATGTGGAACCAAGCCTTTCCAGAATAGGCTGAGATTGGCTATTGCCTGAATGTATGACCACGTTTACAGATTGAGTGGAATTGTTTTAATGGCGATGTGGTTTTATGCTGGGTTTTTATGTATTTTAATATGTTGTTGTAGTTGTTTTTAAATTGTATAGCATTGATTTTTTGCTGTTATGCCGGTCTGAGTCCCTCGATAGAGGTGAGAAGGTCGGGGGACAAAAGTTTTAAATAACTAAATAAATAAATTCTTTTTTGGATTCAGAGGCAATGAATATAAGTGTTTAAGATTACAAAGTTTTATTTTTCAAAATAGGCAAAGCATCAAAGAAGAAAAACATATGAACCTAGAAAGTCTATCCTAGGTTTATATGTTTATCCCCATCATTCCTCTTGGAACTCTGGGAATGACAACGAGAGATGCTGCACATAATAATAATAATAATACTTTATTTCTAACCCACATCCATCTCCCCAAAGAGGACTCAGAGCGGCTTACATGGAGCTGTGCCCAAGCAACAAATCACAGAAAATATCAAAAACATCAGAAAACAATATACACAATAAAAGCAATAAACACAATAAAATACATCTTTGAAAATACAACAACATAGATGAATCTAAAACAGAAACGACCGGGCAAGCCACATGTACATATAAAGTGTTTAAAAACTCGGGGGAGATAACTAGAGTAGTGTCAAAATATAAAGGATCATATGGGGGGGGGGAGGTCTGCAAAAAAGGGGGCATTTGGGAGTCTAATCTCCAAAGGCCCGGTGGAAGAACCAGGTTTTCAGTTGTTTTTTAAAGGATTCCAGTGAAGGGGCATTTCTAATCTCTCCTGGGAGGGATTTCCAAAGATCGGGGGGGAGGGGGGCATAGAAGAGAAGTGCTGATCTTGGTCTGTAGCAAAGTTCAGCATAAAGCTTACTTCTCTTTACTTATAAAGACACCTCAGTTGCCAAAGTACTTTGTCTTATTTGATTGGGCTAATCATAGTACATCAAATCATGGTTATGCCTTTAATCTAACTACTCAAACTAATAAATAAGTAGACAGTGTCCTGGCAACCCAATCAGGTGAATGATGGGCAACTTGAAATATTAAATAAGTGTTTACCATCATCAGTCGAAGGAGAGTAAAATTTAATCCTTCCACACTCCAGGGACATACTTTCCCAATTAAATTTGATTCTAAGATACATATGCAGTATAAAATAGAGATGAAAGGAGCTTTTAAGATCTTTTAGGGAAATAGAAACAACTGTTACAACAAACCTATCTTCTCGATATAAAATTATCTTTTGCAATATTTCCTTTACAAAACCCTAAACTTTAAAAGCAATAGAGAAATGTTTTGCTAAAGTTGCCATCACAAGACTATCATTTTTTCCCACCCTATAAATTAAGCAGGTACTTTGCAACTCATACTAATAAAATGGCATGGCAGGGATACTTTATGTGTGTGTCTTTTAGCAAACTGATATAGCCATTATGTGTTTTTCTATTTTCTTTTAAAGATTTTTTTGTTGATTCCTTTCTGCAACATTGCCATGCACAGATATAATGACCCTGGTTTGCCTATGATATGCAATTTGTGATACTACACCTGCCAAATTAACTTATTTCCTCATAAACTACAGAACCAACCTCTGAAAAATCGAAGACACGTGCAGTAAATATCATTAATCTGATCTCAACCCTGGGTCAAGTTTACCTGATACAGAAACAAGATTGGATCAATATGATCTGATTGCTTCTTTCACTGCCTGGAGGTTAGCCCCAGAATTTATCAGACAAGAACTCGAATTGGTAGATTTACATGAGAATATGAAACAATCTGGTTACTGTATGGCCACTGATATAGTTTTCAATTGGCAATGCTCTGGATCTAGAATCTTGACAATTCTCACTTAAAGTCTCAAAGGTGAAGCCTGAGACAAGGAGTGGATTTTGGCTAATGGGAAAAGGTTGCCTTGAAAACTCTTTCCCCTGTCATGTGATGAGGGGCAGCAGAGCCCTATAAAAGCATGAATACTCCTTGTGTCTGCCTCTTTCTTTAGGCATGATCCACCCACCCACCCATTCTCAGGTTAGTGTGAGTTTAAGACTGGTCGCATCAGGACCGGGTAGGATTTTTTCCCCCCTTAAGGATTTTACTCCAAGGGTTTTTTTCCTATCCTGTACTGTCTCTGTTGGATTGTGGTAATTGACATTTGGTGGTGTAATTTAAATAATTTGTCATTGGCATGTTAGGAATCTTGAAGTAGATTTGGTAAGCACCATGGCATCCTCTTTGTGGGTGAAAGGTGGGCCTCTCTCTGGAATAGTTTCTTTGTAGGATTTCTGGGAAAGGGACTCCCCTTGGGACTAGAATGAGGGTTTCTCACTCCTGTAAAATTCTGTATTTTGGAAGGGAACATTAAGAAATAGAGAGCAGTTCCATCAGACACTTTTTCAAAACAACAGTTTTAATGCACTCTTTGAGATAAACTCTTTCATTTGGCTTTCTAAAGTCAAAGCCAAAACTTACAAAAATCATTTCCCATTCAGCCCACTGAGGCAAATGGAAGGTCTCCATGTGCTGAACTGTAAATAAAATCTATTTTTTCTATGCCTGGTAGATGCAGCTCTCTAACATCACTCTCACCCATTGCCCTTTCTCTTAACTCACATATTACTGCATTTCTTTTTGTTCACTGTTGACACTGATGTGCTGCTAGTACATTTACAAGAGATTCCTGAAAAGTGTTTGACTAAACTGTTGTATCCAAAGGGGCATTTGTACTTAGAAGATGGGAATAAGGTGCTAATCTCTTCTATTACTTGTTATGCAAACAAACAAACAAAAATGCTTTCTCATATGTCACTCAAAACAAAAGAAGTTAGCTTTGGTGTCAGCTATATCTTATTTTACTGATACCCTCTTGATAATATGCACAGTATTACTAACTTTCAAAATGTATATTGTATGCAGATTGCAAGTTGTACTCTTGGTCCACCAAAATACTAATATTAATAATATGCATGGTTTAGGAAAACCTAAAAAGCATGGAATATCCTTGAATCAAATTTTGTTTTTATGTATGAATTTGCTTCAGCCTACTCTCAACTAAGATTTTCCTTTTACAAAGTGTCACTTTCACATTTTTACCTCCAGTTTTTTCTGTATTATTTCACATGAAAAGAAACCATTGCAATATACATATGGGTGGATAAATGTATACATTTATGAAGATCTGGTCCCTCAAGGGTTTTTAAAAAAATGAATTAAATGTTTGATTTCAAATTCAAAAGAAAGAATGGGGGGAAAGGGGGAGAGAAGAATAAAAGCAAAAGGAGAGAAACGTTCATTTAGTTCCTGGTTCACCATACAGATTAATATAAACCCACCAAAATATATTTTCCCCCTACACCCAAGATCAAAGCTAATATCAGTAAAATACATATTGATATATGTGATGAATTGCCTACCTTTAGACCAGTATAAGTTCAGGAATAGGCCCAGAATTTTGGCATCCATTTTCTATGGAAGCTGGAGGCAGCCACCTTAGGTTAGTCATTTCCTACCGTAGTAGGGGCAGAGCTTAGAAGCAGCCTGGGGTGTGTGTGTGTGTGTGTGTGTGTGTGTGGAGAATCCTTGTGATTGGCTGGGAAAAAGTGGGCAGAGCTTGTTCGGAGTGAAGAAAAAAAGACCCACAGGTTTTTGTTTTTTTAAAAAACCTGACAATTAGGCTCGGGAGTGTGGAGAAATGAGTTAGGTTCTGGAGTTTGGAGAGGAGAGATAGGAAAAGGTGTGAGGAGAAGGAGTGGAAGTTAGTGAAGCCAATAAGTTAGTTAGAGAGCTATTTAGGAAGAATAGTTTGTACAGAGATTATAAACAGATCCCAGGAATAGGGCTGTTTTGAAGAACCAGGATCTAGTCAGTAAGAAGTCTGCTAGTTTCCTGAGGATGTTAAGAGTTTTATTGGAAACCAAGAAGTGTTAAAGTACTGAACTGTTTTAAAGTAACCACATAAGCTTCATCTCATTCTTGCAACCAATACAATTAAGTGCCTGTTTTGAAAACCATACAAATAAACATCTTTCTTTATTGTTGCCAAACATTTGCCTCGGTGTGCCTCTATGTGAAGAAGTATCCATAACAGTTGGGGAAACAGTGTTTTCAGATTGGTGGCAGCAACTTCTAAGAAGATCTCAGTGTTATTTCCCTCAGGGTTCTGTGCCCCGAGTTCAAATCCAGCATACCCCAGTTTACTCCCATACTCTGATCGAACCTCAAATCAAAAAATCCCCGTTCATATTTGGTGGTAGCCTGAATCAATAGTAAAATATCTTTATAATTGGTGGCAGCGGTGGGATCAAATAGGAAAGGTCCACCCTGCCTAACTAAGTTTGTTATAATATACAGATCAAGGAGCAAAGACTGCAGGAATTATTTGTTATTTATGTTAACTAGAATTTAACATAATCAAGGCAATATGAACTTGTGGTAGCAGGGCCGTAGCCAGGATTTTGATACGGGGGGCTGAGTTTGGTTCGAGGGGGCTGAGACTGGGTGGAAGAGGGTCTACCCTAGCAAACCTTTTGTATTGTTATCCCAATAACCCCATTAATGTGGGATATAATGAGCATGGTGATCAGATCATGATATGAATAAACATAACAGTTTAAATAATGTACCAGTAAGGCCTTTTCACGGACCACCCTGAGAATTTCTGGCTACATGCCTGTGTGGTAGGAAATAGTAGAGAAAATATGTCTAGGATAGAAAATGTGATCGCCAAAAGAAGATTATCTATATTTTTGATATAAGAGTCCCTAAAGTTGGCTTCCATGTGTGATTGTCAATCATGCTGAGGCTGGAGATTTATGCTCTATTTCTAGACAAAGGGTTATAAAAGTTAGTTACATTTTTGAGATGGAGATAGATAGCAAAAGGACTTGAGAGCATAGATAAAGAAAACAGGTGAAAACAAAAGAGCAGGCACACTCAAGCGCTCTCTGTCCCAAAAACACTCCTTGATTCTCAGCTATCCTTATTTGATATCACAAGATTCATCTTCTCTCTGAGGGACTGGAAGTGGTTCCTAGAAAGAGGCTTAGTGAGAATATCTGCAATTATCTCTTTTGATGGACAATACTTCAGTAAGCTTATTGAAATATAAGGCTTAATGAGATATATGGAATGACGAAGATGCGATGGAAACTGATTTCAACATGACGCTGAGACTGCAATTGTATGCATTTAATTGTTAATTTTTTATTATATGGTTTTTTGGGGGGTTCTTTGCCTTGTTGCTTGTGTTGTATTGAGGGCAGAGACTGCCTGTGTAAACCATCCCGAGTCGCCTTCGGGCTGAGAGGGGCGGTATAGAAACGTGACAAATAAATAAATAAATAAACAAATTCTTGCAGATCTCTCAACAGGTAATAATTCACAAAAATATGAATTAATCCTGCAAGTATGCAAGAGCTTTATGCAGTCTTGGTTGTCTTCTAGAAGCGGTGTAAGTTTTGGTTCAGCTATTCCAAGCATGGATGCATCTACATTTTCAATAAGTACACAGGAGGACATGATTTTAATATAGAATTAAATGTTTTTGAATGCTTAATAGGTATCAAATTTAATTTAATGTTATTGGAATTTTAAGGCATCGAATAATTGCCTATATATAAGCTGCTTTGAGCCCCCTTCGAAGTAGAAAAAGGCAGGGTATAAATATGATAAATAAATACACCCAACCATGATAGGTGTCAACAAGTATTTCTTTGTCCAGCCCTAGAGGACAACTTATTCTGCTTGGTGTGGCATGAAGAATGCAACAACCTTGACAACCAATTAAATCCCAAATCATAGTAATATAATTCAAAAATGCATAAGTGCCTTCAAATAGCAAATAATTTTTAGTTAAAAAATATGGTGCAGTATGTGCAGCCAGAAAGAAGCCATTACTAAATACATCCATATCATGTGCCATTAGGAAATTCTTCAAGCATCTCTAGCTTCATCTCCCATTATCAAAAGCTCATCAGAAAGAGATTGATATGTACTTGAATTATCAGATGTGAAGCTTTCACAGCACTCAATATCAATTCTCTTTAATTAAAAAAAATCTTTGGTGCTGTTCCCACTTTTTTTGCATCTTTATTGCCCTTCAGAGAAGCAAAAATTAAAAACATATCACAACTATAGCAAAAGAAACAATGAAATAAAAGAATGATTGCCTGCATCACATATCTAAGGGGTTACATGTCAGGTGAAAAATGGAATAAGTTGTATTTATTCATTTTACAATGAGGAAGAAGAAAAACCTGTTCTTGAAGCTAATTCTATGGTGAGGGCAAAATCTGTCAATCAGTCATAAGTCTTGAAAGCACTGCCTCTAATAACAAGGTTCATGGAGGGTGTATGTATCTCTGTGCAGACTATATGACAGAACCAAATACACCTCCACAGGTGTAGCCATGTTAATGGGGAAAGGTTTATTTGATGGTGTGCAGTAATATGAGGCCACCTGCTTTCATTGGGCACTTGTGTCCAGTAGAGAGATGGGCAGGGCTTATGAGTTTATTCAATCTGTTGGAGGCCCATTAATTTCTCTTTCTTTGTTGAAAGATTGCTTGCCCACCCACCTCTGTAGCAGTAAGAGTCTACCTGGACGCCTCAGGACTGGGGAGGAATTTCTTCCCTGTTAAAAGAGTTTTTCACCCCACAGTGTGAGCAAAGGAATCGAAGAATTTGCTTTGAATGAGGCACCTAAATAGTTTATGTCACCATCACAGAGTTAGGGAGTAAGTGAAATTGGAGTCAAGGGAGACCTCTGGAGCCACCCATTTAGGTCTCACAACTAAAGAGCTGAGGAAGGAGGATTTCCTGGAGATGACTCTGAGGATTACACCTCCAATCTCAGGGCTCAGACTTGGGAAGCAGGAGACTTTGGGGGGAGGTTCAAGTGCCATCAGTCCGAGGGAATAACCCAACATTGGGTTTACCTCAGGGTTCAGGTATCTTCACCAAAGGAATGTGGTGGAGGTGGTTTAATAGGTCACCTGCTGCCACGATTTTACAAATTCAGCACATTCTCTCCTTTTGCTAGTATATCTCAAGTTGAATTTTTGTTAATTAGTTTAATAAAAGTGGCCCGGTTTTCCCAATGTCTGTGTTTGGTCTCATTATTTCACTGGTTGGTCCCGCCACCTTCGCAAGTGCGTCTGGTGGGGACAAGAGACAGGGACTTCTCCGTGGTGGCCCCTTGGCTGTGGAACTCTCTCCCAAGCGAGGTTAGATCTGCCCCTCCCTCTTATCTTTCAGGAGGCTAGTGAAGACCTGGCTATGGAACGAAGCATTCCCAGAAGAAAGCTGAGACTGGTTATAGACCAAGGGAATGACCACATTTACAGGCTGTGTTGAACTTCGTTTTACTTGGCAATTTGGCTTTTATGTATTTTATATGTATTTTAATCTTGTATTGTTGTCAGATGTTTTAAATGGTTTTGTAGCATTGAATTCTTGTAGCATCTGAGTCCATCTGCAGAGGTGAGAAGATTGGGGTACAAAAGTTTTAAATAAATAAATAAAAAATAATTGGTCATCAGATAAGGATGCTTTACTATACAAGTCCTTTTGGAAAGCCAAAGCATAACACCAAACATTTCAGTACTAGAAGTAAATATTGTGCATTGAATTTTCCTTTGGCTTTTTCCTTTTGTGCAACATAATGCAATGTGTTTAAGTCAAATCAAATATATACAGACTCACTTTATTTTCATCTCACTTATATCACAACTTAGATATCATAACTTTATACATTAATTTGAGATACACTTCCTAGATAGATAGAGCTGTAAGTCAGCTCTCTTAACTCAGTATTTTGACATTATTCTAATGTTTATCAGACAATTATGTGGTCATAGAAGTAAAACGTGTGTTATTCTGATGCAGATGTAATGCTTATTTGGGTTTTTGGATATCTGAAGAGCAGTAATCAAAAATTCTGAAATAGTCACAGTCCTATCATCTTTATTTTTCATCCTATTACATTTTCAGCTATAAAGGAATTTGGAAATTTCACACTATTTGATATCTTAGAAATTTCTTCGTTTCCTTCTATCCCGAATATCCTTTGAAATCTGATAGTTCTTCCCTTTCAATAAGTCAAATACATTTATCTTTCGAAAATGTCTCTCTGAGCATAAGTATGCCATTCTGTCAAGTCATAGATTGCAGTGGAAACTCTGAATCAGGGTGCTTTGTAGATAGATATGTTGCAATAGCTGCCATTAAATCCTATGTATGTCTATTTAGAAATAAGATTCACTGAGTATAGTGGAATGGTTTCCCAAGGAAGTAATTGAATAGTGATTTTCAACCTAATGAAAGAACAGCAGCTCTAGGTCTATACTACTAGTCCATCAATGTATGGGGACTCAATGAATTTCATAAAACTTTCATAGGTAAGGAATGTTTAGAGGTGATTTTGCCCATTTGTTCCTCTGAAATATAGTCACAGCATTTGATATAGAATTTGATATAGCAGGAGGTTGGATAGCCCATGAGGCCTCTTCCAACACTATGATTCTATGAGATACCAAAAATATTAATGTTGGAAAGCAAGTGGTGGTGTTGTAGCAACTGTGACAAGAAAACGGCACTGCTGCTATACTATAGTATCAATCAAAACTTTATTACGGTCACAGACCAGCACAAAGCAGGCACAAGCGCCCTAAGAGGAGAAGGACAACTCCCCAGTAAACAGTTATTTAAAATCAGACTAGAAATCAGTATAAAAATATATTTTAAAAGACAGGATATTGTTGCCTTACGGTGTCAATCATCACCCGTCTGATATTAAGGGCAGCAGCACAGAACTTAATGTTGGAAAGCAAGTGGTGGTGTTGTAGCAACTGTGACAAGAAAACTGCACTGCTGCTATACTATAGTAGAAATAACTCAGAATTCTTGAGGGATGTCATGGTGCTTTCAAATCTGTCAATAAGATTTCCAGGGTATCTTATTGGTTTCTCATTGAAGCATAACACTGACCAAGGACACTAATCTGATCCAATAATCTCTTCTAATTTTGTTAAGAGATCTGTAGCAGCATGAACATCGGTTGACTAGTTATAACCGCTGAGCAATGATGTACTGTTTCAGCAAATGGAAAGAGTTTGTTTACTTACAACAGAGTAACACACATCCCTCATAATAATTAAAGTATGGCTATACATTGTGGAAAACATTTTGTCTACATTAAGAAAGCTAAAATAACTTCTGTTGGTTGCAATACATGAATTCCCTTCTCTCTAAAAATTTATTTAGGTCTCATAGGGAATAATGTTTTTGGGATTATGTATTGAACTGGATGCATATCTATTTAGAAATGTGTATTGAACAATAAGGATGGAACATATAAGTTTGTAGGTTTGTTTTGCTTCCCTATGTTTATCTTTAATTATGTGGAATTTTAATTTTTCCCCAAATGGAATTTAGTTCTATGCCACTTGGAGGCACTCTTATCCTATGCTAGATGGCAACTTATGCTACAAGTACTTTATGAAATGAAATATTTCAAAACTTCTTCATTTCTACTCTAGATATTCACTTGGGGATGGATAATTAACACTGGTTTGCATAGTTAAACTTTGACATTATACATATTTATTACCTTGTAATTTTGGATGGAGTAAACAGTCCCTTCTGATAAAACGACATTAATTCCTTTGTGGAAAAGATGATAAAATGTTGACAAAAATCCAATGTTTGTTTCAAGAAAGTGGGTTGGAATGGCTTGCCAGCTGAAACCTTACACAAATTGCTCTCACTCAAAATATGTGCTTTCTATCGCCTCATGTCAGTATATGAAGTTTATATTCTATGTGTGATTACATGTACCTATATTTGGTAAGACTTTACTTTGGGTTGGGTCAGATCTATTTAGTAGATCCAGTAAAGTCAGTTAGACTCAAGTTAACTGTATCTCACTTGTTCCAATGACTTTACTGGATCTGCTCTAAGAACAAAATAACCTTGGTCCAACCTATTATAATTAGAATGACTGGATGTTCTTTTATTCTATGGGATATTCTGCCCCATATTCTAGTTTCATAGCTTTATTACTTTCCAGAAGAGGCTCTGGGCAGTTTCTATTATAAACTTATATATTTCTAATACGACAGAAACTTTCACACACATTGCCCACTTGTGCAGTCACATGGATGTGTGTGCACACATAAGGGAATGTAAGGTCAGAGAGTACTGAAAAATAGAAGGTATAGGCATTGATAATTAGCTCAAGTGGGACTATGCACAAATTGTTGTTAGGTAAAAAGACAGACATAACTGGATGGTATATCTGCTAACACAAGTAAAGATGCGTTGTCATTTTTCAACCCCCAAGCAATGAACTTACTGCTAAACTGTGGTTCATATCTGTTACCTTACAAGCTGCCCTTGAAGGTGATCCCACTGCTCCCTTTACATGTGTATAAATCTGCCAACTGGAGGTTAATATGTCATGCATTTGATGCTGGACATTAACTATGAAAATGTATACACAAATGTTAATATATACAGTATGTGAGTTGCTTTGCATACCTCTCTGGAAATTATATTCCAGATTAACTATGAGTTGTTGTTGTGGTTTTTTTAAATAAAAAAACCCTTAATTCCATAGTGGGTTCAAGAATAATTTGCTACAAGTTATCTTACTCTCAACTCAGAAATGGAAAATGGAATGTTGGTGGACAGGAAAGGATTTAAAGATGGGCTTAAAGCCAACCTTAAAAACTGTGGCATAGACACAGAGAACTGGGAAGCCCTGGTCCTCGAGCATACTAACTGGAGATCTGCTGTTACCAACAATGCTGTGGAATTTGAAGAGACACGAATGGAGAGTGAAAGGGAGAAACATGTCAAGGACATTCAAGTGCCACCTCGGAGTTGGTTGAGGTAGGCAGGATTTCCCTGGGTACTGGTTGTGGGGGGTCGGGAGCAGGTCAGGGTTTTGCCCTCCCTTCTGCTCGAGATCCCCATGTACAACTGGTGGGCCACTGTGTGATACAGAATGCTGGACTAGATGGGCTGAGGTCCGATTCAGCATGGCTCTTCTTATGTTCTTATGTTCTTATGTCAAGAAGAGGGTGTGTAAAGCCAACCCTTGTCAGGATTGCCTTCCATCTGGAAATCAATGTCCTCACTGTAAAAGAACATGCGGATCAAGAATAGGTCTCTACAGTCACTTACGGATCTACCGCCAAGACTCCCTTCTCTCTAAAAATCTTGGAAGGCAATCATACTTGGCCCAAAGTGATAGCATATGATGAATTTGGTATGGTTTTTACATTGTGCTTTGCTTTCTGAGAAGGGTGAAATCAACATTTTTTTTCAGTTTGGAAGTCAGATTCCAATAGTTAAAACATTATAATCTTTCTTTGAGAGTTAGATTTTGCAGTGTGTTTTAAGAGGTGTAAACCTGAAGTATTAATTCACTAGCAGTATAAATTGATTCTGATTTCTATTGGAGACAGTATATTGGAATGAACAGTACATTGGCCCAAGGCTGTAAAACTTTCCCCCCACAATTCTTAAGCTTTAGTTGCGTAAAGAGAAAAAAGTGGTTTATTTCCCAGACCTTAATTCATAGTTGTCCTTTGAGATACAAATGAATCACAGTGTCAGTTAAAGTAGGCACATTGTGGGTAGTTTATCAAAGCTCATTTCTGATTTGCAGCTATCATATTACACTCCAAGAACTCTTTGCCGTTATATAGTTATCCAGTCATCTTGGCTTTAGGCAATAACTTTCCTCATAACTTTGTTC
Source organism: Anolis apletophallus (assembly GCA_030556195.1). Classification (NCBI taxonomy): domain Eukaryota; kingdom Metazoa; phylum Chordata; class Lepidosauria; order Squamata; family Anolidae; genus Anolis; species Anolis apletophallus. Next base: position 136,397,295 of record JARBWK010000002.1, on the reverse strand, counting down.
CCAAATGATCATCATTAAAACCAGGCTTGGTGCCTCATTACCATCCCCAAAAGTTTTGCATTTTGATTCGTATTCACAAATACACCTGCTCACTCATTGGTAAAAAATATCTATCAATTGGTACATCACTCCATGCATATGATGAAGTAGATTCAGTCTCTGAAAGCTTATGCTATAATCTCCCTTCTTTCAGTCAGTATTGGAAGTGCTACAATATGTGTTATGGTTTACATACTGTTTCATCCTACAAAACTCTTTACAACAGGCATTTCTTAAATTATGATATACATTTAAGGAGCTGGCAAGAACCAGTAGACAGACCAAAACCACAAAGTGACAGTACACTCCTTGTGGTCAGGTACAGTCCTCAAGCAATGTAATAGTTATGCTGGAGTATATGAGCAGCAGAAAACATTGGGGAGTGTTGAGATTGCTGTAAATATATCACAGGGGACTTGTCCTATTGGAGTTGCAAGATGGCGGCGACCGTGGAGCTCCCTCCAGGTGAGCTTCGGTTGAGCCTGCCAAAAGCTACTCCCCTGACCTGCTAATACCACAAACCATCTCTGGGAAGATCTATGTTTGACCTGCGATCACAAGAGATGGTCTTTGGCGACCCGCAGACCCCAGATGGCTTGATCTGGCTAGGAAAAGCCACATCCCTCTCCGCGTCCCTTCCTTGGAGGCCTGATGGCCTGCCGACTCTGCGAAAGGAATGCGGGCCTACAACAGGAGGTGGCAAACAGCCAGATCGATGGATCGTCCACCCGGTAACGGCTGCTACATCTTCTTTTTAAAGATCGTTTGGTAGGAGATACCCCACAGTATCGACCCCAACCAGAGGAGCAAATCCGGCCGGCACCGACACCCCAGCACCCAGTCCACAGGTACTGCCAAGAACCTGTGTCGACCAACCCATTGTGCTGGGAATCGAGGAGCTGATCTGCAATTACAGAAAGTTGCTGGATCGCTTTAATAAGTTCGGTGACACTTTGAGATGTATGGGCATCCTCAACCCCCATGATCCCCTGGAGGTTCTCGGTTCTGCTGCTGCAGAGGATCCACGGTGAGACCCCCCCCCCCCACAGTCCCTGACCTCGACTGGGATCAGTCCTGGGACTTCCCGGTGGGGGACCGTGGGGCTGATCTGGAGAGCTCAGAGAGCGGTGGAGTGAGTGGACCAACCGCTGCCGAGGTCAGTGTGGGAGAGCCGGCGGAGAGAATCGCGATCACGCAGGGACGGACCCAGATGCCAGCCATTAACATCGAACCACCACCTGCTTGCCTACCTCCACTGACTACGGTGAGGCCTGCCTTAGACCATGTGCCTTTATTGGATTGCCTCCCACGGGGCGAGGGCACGGACCATCCAGGTCCCCCTGGTTCCCAAGATGTACTGCCACTGTTGGATGTGTCGGAGATCCTGTCCTCCGCGGCATGGCTGGGGGGGGGGAGGGTAGCTGGTCATGGTCTGACCAAAGATGGTGACCGTCCTTGAGGACGCCGACCTGAGCCGGATGTCTCCTACCTCTGAGGAGCACGGATCCGGAAATGACCTGCAGCGGAAGCCGCGTGACCACCCGAGAAGACGGAGGTGGAGATGGAAGAGGAGGGGACATTGGTACCTGGCTTCCATCCTCCTCACAGAACACCGGAGCAGCCCGGCATTCTGCCGCGACTATGGAGTCTCTTGGACCACAGACCTACAAGTGCGGAACGAGCCCAGACCGCTCTATCTAAAGTCCCAGAGACTGCCTCACACCAGGACATTCTGGAACACTAATTTCAGGCGACAGCGGTCGCACTTTAGGCCCAGGACTCAAGCTGCCCCAACAAGACAGAACTTTGCCTGCTCTAAGTCATGGCGAGAAGGGAGCGATGCCCCCCTCCCCACAGCGAAAGATCCCCGAGGCGACCTGTTAATAACTCCTAAGCTGCCTCCTTTTGATGGCTGGCCTGAAGCTGTCACTTGACTACTCAGACATTGTTTTCCCTAATTCCTTCCCTGTTCCCCCTTCCCTTTCCCTACCCTTCTCTATTGTTTGTGATTCTGTGTTGTTGTTTCCTTCAATTCTTATAAACCGCTCTGAGCCTTCGGGGAGTGGCGGTATAGAAGCTTGAAGAAATAAATAAATAAAATTTGTCAAAGGAATTTTCCATCAAAATATCAAATTTTTTATTTATTCATTTTTTTATTTATTTAGTTTTGTATACCCTCCTTCTCCGAGGGCTCAGGATGGCTTACAGAGAATATAAAAACACACTTTAAAACAACAGAAAGAATTAAACTCTTAACTAAAAACTATAAAACTGTTTACAGCTGATTAACAAGATCAGACCTCGAAAGCCTGATGGAATAAAAACATCTTGTATGCTCTGTGGAACTTTGTTAGATCTCTCAAAGCTCACACATCTCCTGGCAGAGCATTCCAAAGAGTTGGAGCTATGATCGTAAAGGCTCGCCATCTTGTCGATGTCAGCCAATATGAGCGGCAGCTAGGGATCATCAAAAAACTTTGATCAATAGAATGCAGTGACCTCTGGAGCTGATATGGGATGAGACGGTCCCTCAATTACGTCAGGCCCTGACCATATAAGGCTTTGACGGTAATAACCAACACTTTGAAGGAGACCCGGTGCTTCACTGGTAGCCAATGTAGCTGCTGCAATATTGGTGTTATGTGGGCTCTCACCGGCGTACTGGTGAGAAGCCTAGCAGCTGCATTTTGCATCAGCTTGAACCTCCTGATCGCCAACATAGGTAGTCCAATGTCCACTGCAGTAGTCTATTCTCGAGGTGAGCATGGCCTGGATCACTGTGGCCAGATCCTTCCTGGTCTAATAGGGAGCCAGTTGCCTAGCCTACCAAAGATGGAAGAAAGCCACTCTGCTGGCATTGGAGATCTGAGCCTCTATTGATAGTTGAGGGTCCAGCAGCACTCCCAAGGTCTTCATGGAGGATGATGGGCACAGAGGTACACCGCCTAGGGTAGGCAACTGAACAGCCCCTCCACCAGGGTGACCCAGCCACATGATTTCCGTTTTTTGCCGGTTTCACCCCTAACCTGCTATCATGGAGCCATCCAGTCATGGCTTCAAGGCACTGTTGGAAATTATCAACGTATGAAAATAATGAATGTAGTGTTTAAATTTACATTATTCACATGAAAGTGGAGGAGAAAATAAATGAACGTACTTTGCCTATCTATTCTGGACAGCACTACGTTCCTTTTTGGGAAAGAGTCTTTTAATTTCTACATTTCCTGATAGCTACTGTTGCTCTCTCTTCTCTGGTTACCTTGCTGTCATTAGAAAATGGGTTGATTTTGTACTTTAAATAGTTTTAGCATTGAGTTGTATTGAAATAATGCTGTTGTTTCTTTTTAAATTTGTAAGCAGCTTTGGGATATTTTCTTTAAATTGTAAACAGCAACTTTATTCATTAAAAAAATAAAACCCCAGTAGCTCATTCCTCTTGATCAGACTTTCTTAATGGTTAAGAATTTATTTCAGCAAGCTGGCTTTTGAAGCTATTGCTTTACACACAAAGAAGGTCAATAAGTGAATTATGCTTTTAATTTTACACCCAGACTATAGCCTGATGCTGACAACTGGACAAGGTGGGTTCTTTAAAACCTTTCCCCCAGTTAACACAGCTATTAGAGTAGAAATGGAACATTACATCATCCATTGAAATGTTTTTTTCTCTCTAAGTGCAGGTTTTTTGTTTTTGTTTTCCAAAAAAAAAATTACAAATGAAATTGTAATTTTTAAAAAGAAAATAAATCAAATAAAACACAATTAACAATAGAGTTATAGTCATTTAGCATTCTCATCCTATGTTAACTGGTTAGGAAGTGATAAGGAAGAAGAAACAAAGTTTGTTTAGCATTCCTAATTACAGTTATAGTTTATTATTTCTTAACAAAGTCATACTAAAAATTGGCATGAGAAAGATGTGGACAACACGCTGCATTGATTCACATGATCCAAAAATATCCTCAGACACTTTCTAAGAAGACATGAAGAGCTATTTTGTGATTTTATTTGGTCCATTGGACATAGAGGTCTTTATTACTTTTTTAATAGAAAGGGTTTTCCTTTTTTGTAAAAGAAAGACCTAGGAAAGAACAAACATTCAGTGAAAATGTCATTATTCCCTAGAGAACTTGAGGGGGTGGGGGGTTCCTATGGGTGCAGTAGACATCTTTAGAGTCCATTGAGGTCTCCTTGGAGTCTACTACATTCCACTACTCACCACTGAATATGATCTATAATTTATAAGCCAATTACTTATATCAATCAATCAATCAATGATGCCTTTATGAAAGTCAAGAAACCATAAAGCAATGCAGTAGCAACACCTAGCAAGTCCATTGGGAATCCTTAAATTTCAACAACCACAGGCTTTATTACAGACCCAGGAAGTTTGACCATCGAAGATACTCCAGAGCATACAGATTAGTAAACTGGTTAAAACATTGTATGTTATTAAATACCGTAGCATACTGTATTCTGAGAGACATTACTTGTGACTGTGAATCATGATTTTTTTATTTTAGTAATTCAGATCACTGTACTTGTAAAAACCTTGAGGGGAAAAAGCCACAGTATTTCTAGACATTTGCAGATTCAGCCCAGAAAATGTACTTGATTTACTAGACATAGGAGACTCAGACTCCTTTCTACCTGTGACCAGGATAAGCAGTGAAGGACAGAAAAGATTAGCTTATCTACTGTGCTCACACAGAGGATGAGCTGCAATTGGCACACAAAGGCCCATCCTAATCTTCCTTGAATAAGGACACCCAGCATTCTCACCCCACACTAACTAACCAGATGGCCGCAGAAAGACAACAACCACCAAGATGTGAGGATAATAGTACCCTTATTTTGTATTCTAGAACAACAGTTATATATTGGCATATAGGCATATACTGGAGAGAAAACATGAATGTAGTGACCACTTACTATTGCTAAGCTTAGTTTATATACATTTGATCAATTCATTTTAAAGCCTCTCTGAATAGGTGATCATTTCTTCAAAATATGGTAGCAGTTCCTGCTGTTTAACTATGTCCTGTGTGAAAAAAATATTTTTACTTGTTTCACAATGGAGCCTCAGAGGACTGGCCCCAAGTTGTAGTATTGTACAAGAAAGATTAAAACCTTCCTATCCCCTTCAACTTTTTCTATGTATCTTTTATACTAGTCCATCAAGTCTTCCCTTACCTATCCTTTCAAAAGTCAAATACTGCTCTACAATACTGTTTTTCAGGTATGGTAATCAGAGCTATAAATAGTACTCCAAATGTTAACACAACTAATGTTTGTACCATGTAACTATATTTTCAGTGCCGTTTACAATTCTACCCAGTTTAGAAATGGCCCTTGGTACAGCAAGTGCAACTGGTGAAGAAATTTGTGATATTATTCACTACAATCCCCAAATTTCCTGATCAAACAACATCAACTCAGATATCATCAAATGTCTATATGATTGTGAATTTTTTGTGCTGGTTTATGTCACCTGACATTTTAATGCCCATTCCACCTATTTGGAGATATTATTTCAATATATTTTCCAGACAATGTTTGTTGCTTGAAAAATTGGCTGCCTCATTGCTCATCCCTAGAACAAGGTAGTTTATGAACAACTTAAGAAATGCTGTCACAAAACTTATCCTCTATGCCCCGTTCCACTGCAAGAACTATGTTTCTATATTTTTAAAGAAATAACTATATACATGAACAGTCACTTTGTGGAAGCAGTTGTGGAATAAAAAAGGAAAACTAAGGTGCTCCGGTGAACAACAAAGATTGGGCTGCTAGAAATGGGGAGGAGAATGAGAACGAGAAGAAAGTGTTGAGAAAACACCTAGGAGCTTTTGTAGGTCCCTGCTTCCAATCTGCAACTGAAGCATACATAAACTTGATTGAATATTAATAAAGGTCTTGATGGTCTTTGTGGGTGGTTAAAGCTTCATCAATGTATATTGATTAAGCATTTTAATGCTAACCAAGACATGCATTATTCAAAGAATGAGCCAACAAGAACGTTCATGAAGAGAACAGTATGCAAAGCTGTGTTACTAACCAGTTAAAATTATAGCCTAGTTATAGAACATATTATTTTTTGCCACAGCAATCTTTTCCTGGGTGTAAAATGCCTTAGAAGGGCCATTGAACAGACTGCCATTATAGAACAGAGAGATCTTGCTGACAGCTTGGATGAATACTCTCATTGTGGCTACCCTATAGATAACACCGATACAGAAATGCCACACTATCTTAGGTGGCACAAGAACTGATTGATCACTGATTGACAGTTTTAATTAGCATGTCTGTTGTGTACAGTGTCAAACCATTTTATAGCAACTTTCCATTGCCTTGTAAAAGCATGCTGTCACTTTCTAGAAAAAAAGGTGCCTTTTCCTATCTGCTGCTGTCAATTATTGTTTGTTTATATATGATATGTTTTATTGGTGCAACAGAACATCATTTCTTTTGAATGTATACTTTTATATCTATATAATATATTTGTGATATTTCTCAAGACATCAGTATTTCTGGTTGACAGAGTTGATGGTGTTTCAGATTGCCATAGACTGATTATTTCCTTTATGATGGTTATTATTATTATATTGAAAGCATAGTGTATTTCAGTAGTATGGTTTTTATGTTGAAATATGGGCTGTTCTTTCCTGAAGCAGTGGTGATTTATACTGGAAACAACAGTAAGAAGAAGAGAAATGACTTCTGTTTAAAAGTTTTGAGCTTTTCCACCACTCAACAAAAGGAGTTAACATTTTGCTTGGCACTGAAGGCATGCTCAGGGAAAAATTGTATTCATATTACAAATGCAGTTTCCCAAGTACCAGTCTTTAATCTAACACACACACACACCACCCCCACCACCATCATCACAAAAGGGGAGAAAATTTAAAATTTGCAGAATAGCAAATGTATACACACTCCAAACCAGGAAAAAAGAGAGGAAATACAAACCAGATCAAAGTCTGAGCATGCTCAGTAGAGCTGGGACGTTGATTCTTTAAGCATTGAGAAATAGTACAGGGTACCATGAAATTATGTTGAAATCCTAAACAGCAGTCCACATTGTAAGTTTTAATGCAAGTTCCAACTGTATTATAAGATTGCAAGACAGTCTATACAATAATTTTCCCTCTGAGTTTCAGTTGTTTATTTATTTGTGAAAAGTCCCTAGAGCAGTTCAGATCTTAATGTTTCCCTAGACATTCTACAATGGGCTTTATCCAAATGAAACTTAAATATGAAAGATCAGCAAAATATAGGTAATTGTAGAAATACCCTTCATTGTAGTACATTCACTTGGAACATTCAGTCTCAGTAGAGGGAAGGCAAAGCACAGCAGAGTCGTTACAACCCCATGCAATCCATCTTTTAAATGATACAATTTTTTCCCTTTCAGGAAGTATTTGTCATATCAAATGTTTCATAGTTCCATGAAAAGTCTCTTTGATCCCCCCTCGAGAATTGTTAAGTACAGTATAGCATTCCTTTAGAAGAAGGCTTTCTGTTATAATTATAAATAGGCTTCTCAGGACTGAGAACTGTTCCTTATTGGCTGCTGACACATGAGAAATGGAATGACTCCAGTGTCATATTAAATTGCCATATTAAACTGAAAGAACCTGCCAAAACCTCTTTGACCCTCAAATGCCTTTATTACTATAACCTAGATATTTTCAACTTCTCAAATTAGAGGGAGGAAAAACTACGGAAAATTAGGGACAGAGGAGAATTTCATTAAGCCTTATTTTAAAAGTGGAACAGACTAATTTAAACCTCCTGTGTTGTATCCAATTGTGTAATATACAGTATGCAATTATAGCTACTTTAACTATCAGACACCATTCTGAAGAATAACAAGATTAGTATGTTATTATTTTTTGCTAGAGAGTTCCAGTGCTGACCTACAAAATTCTTTGTGTCTCACCAAACTAAAAACCCCAGTATTCCTTGGTAGTTAAAGTAAAATCAAAATAATTGTGTTGTGTGCATACAGTATTGAAGTAACAGGAGGACCAGAACACAGCTATCTGTCCTTGAGTTTGGGTCTACATGGAGTTTTCAAACTGAAAAATGCAAATAAAAATATCGGGAAAGTTGCATATCCAAATGAATATAGCTTCTGACTCCATTTTTTTCTATTAAAATAAACTAACCTATTTTTTCTAAAACAATCAATGACCTTTAGGAGGGTCAGCTTGAACTAAATGAATCATTTCCATGTCAGTTAGGATTGGTTAATAACATTTCACCAGTAATCCTTAATACAGATGACAATAAATCTGATTTTTTTTTGGTTTTGAAAAAAATGTATGGCAATTCTTCTCCAAATTCATATTTGAAGGAAACCACCAGTATTTTTAGTCATTTTCTCCCCAATACCAATAAAGTATCCAAAATTTGAGCAGCTTTCAAAATCTATTTGTAGTAGGATGTAATTTGCACAAAATAATATTTTCTGTGAAAAAATGCTGCTCTCTATGTGCAAAAACAAACATATATGCTGTTTATGCAGAACAAATCCTTAAGTGTGAAAGTCTTTTCAGTCCAGGATATTCTTCTGAAGTATTGAGGAAAATAATGTTGACTACATTTCAATCATGCTTTAAATATTCTTTCAATCCCGATGGAATATTTGTCTTAGAACATTAGTGACATCACAAGAATACCACTGAATCAAAATTATGAGGATTTTTTAAAAAACAACAAGAGAAAACTTTTCCCAGGAAGGTAGTTTTCAGGCTTCTAGTGTTGTGGGGAAAAGGTAACATAACATATCCCCCCTTGCTTGGTTCAAGTTGCAGTGGGAGATCCTTACCATAATGCAACAGAACTGTAAAATCTTAATAAAAAAGCAAATTTAGTTCATTTCTACCAGATGATTAACATTTTGATTGGACCGTTCCTGTAGAAAGTATTTTTCTTTGCAATTGTGACCATTTTGAAGTTTAATAGTTTCACAACCTCATGTCATACCAGTGGTTTTTATTTTAAACCCTAAAATAATCCGAGCTCTATAAAGACAATCCAGTACTCATATATCTAGGGTTAGATGGAAATCTTTATTTATTTTTATTTATTTATTTATTCATTCATTGTTTTGACTTGTTAGTCGCCCCTTCCGGTTGGCTTGGGGTGACTTACATATGCATAAAACCATAAAAACACTGTAAAACAATGGACACTGTAAAACAATGTCCACATATTAAAGTTAAAACAACAGATACACATTAAAATAGCTCTTAGGCCTGCATTACAGTGAGCGGTCTAGGGATGTCTATGGGCCGAATGCTTGAACGAACAAGAGGGTTTTACAAGCCCTACGGAAGGCTAGCAGGTTGGTCTGTGCTCGGATTGTGGAGGGAAGGGCGTTCCACAAGACCGGCGCAGTGGCACTGAAAGCCCTCCTCCGCGTTGTAGCCAGATGGATGGATTGACAGCTAGGTACCACCAAGAGGTTCTGAGATTCAGATCGCAGTGGTCCTGGGGATTGTATTGGGAGAGGGGGTCCCTTAGGTACACTGGCCCCAGACCATTCAAGGCCTTGAAGGTCAAAACCAGCACCTTGTAGGTGATCCGGTGCTCTTTTGGAAGCCAGTGCAGTTTGCGCAGAACAGGTGTGATGTGGCAGCGAGATGGAAGACCTGCCACCAGCCGAGCTGCAGCCTTCTGCACCAGCTTAAGCTTCCGGATCACTGACAAGGGAAGGCTGATGTAGAGGGCATTACAGTAGTCCAATCTTGAGATGACCGTGGCTTGGACCACTGTGGCTAGGTCATGATGGGACAGGTAGGGAGCCAGCTTCCTCGCCTGTTGGAGGTGATGGAAAGCCACTCCGCTGATGATGGAGATGTGCTTCTCCATTGACAGCTGGGAGTCAAGAGTGACTCCCAGACTTTTTACAGATTGAGACAGGCGAAGTGTCGCCCCGTCTAGGGTTGGGAGCTGGATCCCTCCTGTACCGGGATGACCCAGCCACAGGATCTCCGTCTTAGCCGGATTCACCTTCAACCTACTGTCGCGCAGCCATCCAGTGACGGCTTCAAGGCAACGATGGAAATTATTGGGTACGGAATCTTCGTATTGAATATTTATGTCACAGCGGATAGGCAACAGAAATATAGAAGTTTAATTCCCCATCGGCCCAAAAACTCCAGTCTCTATTCGAGTGAATAATGAAACTCTCATTCAATTCACAAGATAAATATATAACTTTGTATTGAATTGTATTTAACAATAATCTGACACGGAGTCGGGCCGGCCTTCCATCCCCAGAATGAGCTGGGTGTCACCTGCGTATTGATGACACTCCAGCCCAAAGCTGCGTGCCAACCGAGCAAGTGGTCGTACGTAGATGTTAAATAATAAAGGGGAGAGAATTGCCCCCTGAGGCACCCCACAAAGAAGGGGGTGCCCCCTGAGACAACCTCACCCCTTCTCACTCACTGTGACTGGTTCCAGAGGAAGGAGGACAGCCAGCTAAGGGCTGCCCCCCTCACCCCAGCCCTGGCAAGATGGTGGGTCAAAAGATCATAATCGACAGTATCGAACACTACCGTGAGGTCCAATTACACAAGCAGCGCCGAACCACCCTGGTCTAGTTGGCTACGCAGCTTATCTGTGATGGCGACCAGCACCGTCTCCGTCCCATGCCCTGAACGGAAGTCGGACTGGAAGGGGTCAAGCCAAGTTGCATCATCTAGGTAGGACTGCAGCTGCTCCATTGCTGCCCTTTCAACCACCTTGCCCAGGAACGATAGATTCGACACCGGGCGGTAGTTGGAAGGGACCAACAGATCTAGACTCGGCTTCTTCAGCAATGGAGTGACCACTGCCTGTTTCAATCCCCCTGGAAACACTCCTTTCTCAAGGGAGGTGTTGACTAATTTCAACAGGGGGTCACGTAACCCCTCCAGGCAAGCTTTCACATCCTGCAACTTATATCTCAAAATGGAGCTATTAAGAAAGTATTTGAAATTCTATCTGGTTATATCATGCATGTATGCTTTTAATGTCACACACAGTTACACTAGAAGCTTAAACTTGTTGGTGGATATTTCTTAAAAGGAAAAAAAACCCAATTATTGCAATGATTGTAATATGCTTTCATGAAACAAAGCTTTTAATCCCAGCAAGAGAACACTAGCTGATTAAATTAAATTCTAATGCAATATACTTGGAATGGAGGAAGATAGCATTGCAGCTGGACAAACTTAATCAATGAAATCATGCATTGAGTCTACAAGACTGCACCTTGGCTATTGATGACAGGGTAACTTGAGGGTCTCTCATTTATGGGGTCACCAAAAGTCCAACAAAAGCATTGAATTCAGTTAAGTCATGGTGGGGACATTTTTTTCCCTGTCATCATCCACATTATATTGTTAAAATCTGGTGGGATCTGCATTCCAGCAATCTGCGTGAACAAAGAAGCCAAGTGAAAAGGATAATGAGTCTTGCTATTATTCAGTACATGTGTATGTTTGCCTTCAAGGTACCTATTGACTGATGGGGACATCATGAATTTCATAACTTTTTCTTAGGCAAGGACTACTCAGAGTCAGTGAAGAGCAAAAAGAATACAAACATTCTATTTTCCATGTTGTCTAAGATTTCTTTCATCAGTTTTTTTTTTTTTTTGATTGGGGAGAGTACAGCATGGATTAAATGGAATATCAGAATATTACAGAATAATGATCCTTGGAGGATTTCAGCCTTGGGAGAGTTCAAATTTTGGATGTCTGAATCTTCTACACAAGCAAACTTTGGAATAAAAGGCCCTATCATTGGCTCCTGTTGATTAAATAATATTTAAATGATGCTTTGAATGTGCTGGGAACTCCCAAGTACCCAGTTTTGGAATATGTTTGCTTAATGCTTAACATGTTTCATTTATGAAGAAAAGCTGAGAGCAACAGACAATTTTTGTCATACATATAAAAAAAGCTTTTTAGACACCAGGTGGTAGGTTGTTGCTTAAATCAATATTGTTTGTTCCTTTTCTAAATCAATACTACTTGCAGTGCTTTAAAATGGCTGGGTTTTGACAAGGAAGAGGAAATTCCATTGTTATGCAGCTATCATAGTGTCAATTTGGTGCAGAGAAGGTGCAATCACAATAATGCTATCTGCCGGTCATTAAAAGCACCATGACAGAACACTTTTTCAAGGATCTGTCTTATACTTGATCTTTTTTGCTGCAATAGAGAACAGCAGTTGTGGTGTGAAAGAGACTTCTGATCACTGCAAATCTTTATGTTTATATTACAAATTAGTTAAACTAATAATTTATTTAAGATATCTATGTGACAATGGTCCCAAAGAGGTCCTACAATATTTTGGTTATGCTATATGTTATTTGGAAGTAAACTAATATGTATGTTGGCTCAACTGCTATAATGTAAACTTAGCTTATGGCAACTCTATAAATGAGCTCTTGCCAAGTTATGTTTTTCCAATGGAGCCAGTACACTTCTGCCCTGTTTGGGTGACACTTTCCCCATGTGATAGGGAAAGTGTTGCCATGCCAGAGCAGCACACAATTTGATGGAGCTGGCCTTCATGCCTTCCATTTCACCACACTTGCTGGTGAAACAGCACAGGGATGGTTCCTGTCATGTTTAAGGTCATGGATCTAAAGGTAGACTTTCTCTTTTCGTACTGCCTTCCACAATACTAAGCATTATTAAGCCCCCTCCTCCCCCACTGCTGTAGCTATTCTGTTTAATTGTCTCACAATAATTGAGGCCAGAATTATGGTTGCATGCTTCATATTACAATGGGCTGAAGGACAGGGCTATAATGAGACTTTTTAAGGATGTAACACCACTACTGCTCCTTTCTTGGGTAAAATGTTGATTCATCCTCTTGATTCTGCAGTAGTATGAACTTACACTGGTTGCTTCAGGGCCAGATAGTGTTTTATGAGCAGGGAATAAGACAATAGCTGTGTGTGGTGGCATAAATAGGATATCTTATACAGGAATGGGGGAGTAAGCTATATTCAGTAGAGGTGTGTGAAACACCCAAAACCCATTACATTTCAAAGTGCAAATTTAGTATACCCCATATTGTTTTGTAAGTGTTTCTAAACTATCTTGAGGCATCCATAGTATTGAAAATGCAATAATATTTTATTCCATTAATCCACCCATTTGCACCAATGGGAACATTTCCAGGTCACGTTTCCCTTGAAATTCTCTAAAATGATGGAACATAACCAGAACATAGCTCCTCCAAAGTTTCAAAAAGATTCACACATCCACTGCTTTTTAGGATTTTTTTTTCCAATTTCAGCACCTTGGCTGAGTCACTCTCTAAATGAATCCTTAATCAATGGAAAACCCCAAAAAATGAATCCTAGTAATAAAATGATTCTAAAGGATTCCTAAACTGTGGCTGCAGTGTCTGACTGCTTGCTGGCTGGCTGCTAGGCTAACAAAATGATCCTAAAAAGATCCTAAACTGTGGCTAGCTGGCTGCTGCTGCTACTGGCTTGCTGTGGCTGCTAGACTACTAGGATAAAATGCTGGCAGCTGCAAGAAAAAGCACTGCAGAAAAGACCAAAGATGAGCTCCTGATATCTCAATCGATCTCCCCCTCACAATGACAAGAGAGGAGGCAGTGTGGCTGTTTTGTGACTGACTGGCTGGCTGCTGCAATTTAGGAGAAAGGTCAGCAGCTGGGGCTCTGCCTCCTCTCTTCCCTGATAGGCTGAGCAGTGCAAGTGCATGTGACAGAGCAATTTTGGCTGCACCTCCTAAGAGAGTTTGCTTGTGCTCAAAAACAAGCTGACTCAAAGAGATATACAAATCAAATGAACTTCTTCCAAAATTTTCAGAGATGGGTGTTTTGATTTGTCTGCGTGTAATGGGGGGTGGGGGGAAAGAGTGACTCTGAGTTCGTAAGTCACATCATAAGTAAAAATTTGCCAAAAATACCTATGACTTACAACCTGCATACAAACGTTTGCACAGCTCTAATACTGAGTAAACACCCATGACTTCTCTTTAGGTTGAAAATAATATATCTAGAACTGCCTCCTTAGGTCTCAAGATGGGTAGACAGGGAAAATGGACTGCTTTGAGATTGGCCTGAGGGTTAATCCCTCTAAGCCTATGTCTTAGCCCTTGGAGAGGGGGTAATCTTGAGTGAGCCTTTCAGAAATGGGCCAACACAGAGAGTAACCCAAGTTAGGTTTCTCTTCAGTGCTCTGGTGTATCGCCCAAGGAAAATGTCAGAGAGACTTAATAGGAGACCTCCTACTAGGGGTGTTTGAAATTTTGGAGGCTGCTTTGTATCCGACCCCCTTCAACCCAAAAGGAAGACCTCATTAAATCCTTCCTGATAGATGGCCATCCAGACTCTTCTTATAGAATCATAGAATGCTGTGAGTTTAAAGGGACCTCTAAAGGCCATCTGACTCAACAGGCAGAGGACACCATCCAAGCTCTCCCAGCAGATGGCCATCCAGCCTCTGCTTTTTAAAAAAAGTCCTGAGTGCTTAAATTGAAAAAACCCTAAAATCAGTAGATGAATACATCATTCTTAGATCTTGCAGACTTAAAGTGGTTCATGTGTTCTACAACTTTGGCACGTTTCATCATGATAGCTATGAAAATATTTTAACTTTTAAGCCTCTGAAGCTGCAAGTGTGTGACTTGCCTAAGGCGCTTAAATTGACCCCCCCTCCTTAAAAATCAGTGAATGACAAAGTCTTTCTGAAACTCTGAAGGATTGATGCTTCACCTATGTTGTCTAATCGTGCATAAATTCAAGGGGATGATGTGTTTTTCTTTTTTCAAAAATTATAATTTTTTTAAAAGTTTCCTAAACATTTGTGGATGACCAAAAAGTTTTGAATCTTGGTAGGATTGATGGCCTCCTTATGTTGTCCCATCATGCAGAAATTCAAGCATACCTATTGTAGTTTGTTTATTTTTTGGTAAAACCTTTTTTTAATCGTAAAAATCAGTGGATGACTGAAATGTCCTGAAGCTTGCCAGGCTTACAGTCATAAATATGGCCTACAAGTGTGACAAGTTTCATCCTGATAGCTGTAACAATGACAGAGAAACAAGCCTCAAAAATTTCCCTATTGCCACTAATGGAAAAATAATGAAACTTCAGAATTCTGGTTACAAATCAACCACCACTACCCCACCACCACACACACACACACACCGAATTTCTCCAAATCTTTCTGACATGAAGAGGGGAACCTTCTGAATTTTGAAATGAAATCTGATATGGATTTCTGCTGTTTTGCACATCTCTACCTGCCACTCCAGCTATTCTAAAACTAGCTCCCTCTCCCCAATTTGAGTATCCCTAGGAGAAATAATATATAGATTAATAAAATAGCCCAATTTCATCCCAATTTCTATGTCTTCCATTTTTATTTTTAACTTTGTTTATCAATTGTCTTTTCTAGTGAGCTATGCCTTCTCATTATAGGATCAACATATGACAGCCTTGGTTTATCCATTTTGGCTTGTAAGGAGAGTTCAGGCTGACTGCAACTTGAGTGTAGTTGGACTACAACTACTATACTTCCCTGCAGATGTTCCTCAGAGGCACTGCTGACTGCAGATGATGAGGTTGCCAGTCCAGTATATCTCTAATAGAATTGGACCAGAGCTAGAAGAAAGTTGTAGATTCACACACCCACAAGCCATGGAACATTACAAAATTAGGCAGGTAGCCCTCTAAATGCAAAAAAAAACATTTTGAGAAGATAAATATGTTGGTTTTTTGGCTTCTGTCTATGAACCATTATAAGCTGCTCATGATATACATGTTCCTTTGAATAAGTTATTTTTGCATTCCATACTGCAGGAACTGAAGAATATTTTATATCCATTTTACCCCTTTTAATACATACAATATATAATTTTCTTTATCTTAAGTAATATTGTCTTGAGGAAAGCAGATTATACACACACACACACACATCTCACACTTTTCATGCACACTTTTAAATCTTGCAGATCTTCTGTACGCAAGTGTCTAATTTGGGGATTTGAAGTAACAGTACAATACAGTTTTTCATATGTATTTTTGAACACTTTAAGCAAAGGAAAATAATTGTCTTAGTTTTATCGCTGTGGGAACAGTGCCTTAATGAAGTGATATCATGAGTCAAAGGCCAGTGACAGAGTCAGAGGGGGAACAGAGGACTGCTAACATTGATTGTCCTGCTTTTTTCACAGGCCTGTCATTCTGTCTACGCTCTAATATCTCAGACAACCATTAACAGGAAGATAAATAGCCCAAAGTTCAGATGTGGCCCTGTCTTATACTCCTCTTTTTTTGAAATGCAGGAGATAGTTGGCCTCCAAAACACATACTGTTCTTAATCCCATCATCCAAGTCATCATCTTGAAAAGGGCATGACGTCTACAATCAATCGCCATAGATAAAAGCTTTTCCCATAAACTCTTCTAATTAATTAAGAAAACACAAGTTTTAAATTGATGAAAACTGTATCATCAAGTTTGCTGAGTACTGGGGTGCTCATATCAATAACTCGGAAGGAGGGAGTGCACACTGAAGAATAGCAAGAGGCTTCAAATACACAGAGGACGCTATCTTATGGATTTTGCTTAGCAAAAGGATGGAAACTTCCAGTTGTGTTATGGGAGTTAGAATTCTTCTGCTTATTGTAGTCTCTAGTTTGAAGCCAATACAAGATGGAGTCTGCCATAGATACTACTTGGGGTTCTAGTATAAAAAGATGCAGACATAAGCAGTGTTGAAATAAACAAGTCAGGTTTCTTATTGAGACTCCAAGAATAATTTCATTAGTTAGATGTATTTGGAGTAGCTGTGTGTGTGCGCGCGCATGTGCATGCATGTAAAGTGTTTCAAATGCTTTATAAATTAACATTTAAGGACAAAAAATGGGGGCCAAAGAGAAAAATAATTAATTTCTAGTAAAAGATACTTACCGAAGCTTAGATCAATATAGCTTTATGCTCCCAATTTATTCATATTTAAAACAATAATAACTTATACTGTTGGGTATTTTAAATTGATATGGGATTGTTTTCAGAATAAGATAATATTTGTACCTGATTTCTTAAAGGCTGAAAATTTTGATACTAAATACTTTTATACACCTACTGTATACAACACACCTACTATATATTTGTATAAACCTACAATTTGTGTTACTCAGTGATGTAGAAATGATTTACTTTCTGTTTATTCTTGGCAAAGAGATTTTTGAATATGCTATAGACCAGCAGCATTTAAAGTTTACTTTTTTTGCAATGCAAGAGATTTCAATTTAAACAGAACTTTGTACCCACTTCACTACTAGTTTGACACTATCCATCCAAAGTATCACAGTTGCTAAGGAAACTAGTTGCTTTTTATCTGAGCATTCAACAGAACTGCTTCATTCCTTTTTCTTTCTTCTTTCCCTTTCTTTTTGACATAGACTGTTATGTCAGACATAGTGAGCCATTAACATTCTACTCAGAGTAGGTGTTGCCTTAGCTGCAACACAGAGAATATTCTGTTTTTGTGTTAAATATGCACATGAGAAAATGGTCTTTATAAAATCTACAAGGTTGGAAGACCTTGTAGAATTGTGAAAATTCAAGATTTTTTAAATGGAAGAAGTAATTATGTAGTCTCTAAAACTGTGACTGAAGTCCTATTACTTTATAAACACTAGTCAGAATTCCCTAGAATGGTTATAAAAAACATCACCTATAGTTGCACATTCTGAATTAGTTTGCATACACAATCCCTGCACATTCTCTAGTTCATTTAATACATAGGGACTATACATTCATTGGGCCATTAATTGCTCACTCATATTCAGTCAATGGAGAGAGCTTATATATGAATTATCAGCAGATATGCATGTTGAGTTTTCAGAACTTAAATTAATTACCTGAAAATAATGGTCAGAAAATGAATCAAGCATTGCCTCATCAACATTCCTTACCACAGAAGGAACGTGAGGAGATATGGATACTGATGTAGCCCAATTTTGTGCATTTTTACTCAGAACCGAGTCCAGCTAAATTCAGTTCAACTTACTCTCTGTTGCAGCCCAGTCACCTGTTTGATCCCTTTCCACCCAGACACCACTCAGATCAACAATAATAATGAATATCACATTTTTATCCCGTCCTTCTCAACCCCCAAAGGGGACTCAGGGTGGCTTACATTGAGCCCCATTTAGAGGCTATTTCAACAGTTACAATAAAATCACAACATATACACAACACAATAAAACATCACAATTAAAATCAGATACAACCATCAATTAAAAACATAAACCAGGCTCGTCAGTCTTAACGTCAATCCAGTTATCCCTTTAAGGTGCTGCTACTTCTATTGACCAAATGCCTGGTCCCAAAGCAATGCCTTTATTTTATTCCGGAAAGTTAGGAGAGAAGAGTTCGATCTTATGTCAGTTGGGAGTGTGTTCCATAGGCGGGCAGCCATCGCCGAGAAGGCCCTGTCCCTCGTCACCGCCAGGTGCATTTGAGATGTTGACGGGAGCGAGTGCAGGGCCTCTCCAGATGATCTTAGCTTTCGAGGTGGGACATAGGGGTGGATGCATTCAGACAAGTAAGCTGGGCCAGAACCGTAAGTAACATGAAAGGCCAGATTGTAAAAACAGTATCTAAGTACATCCATGAGCTACATATCAAGAGCTTGACAAAAGGCAATCAGCAACTCTGAACATGAATCTAAAAATCACAGAAGGTAAAACAAAACATTGAGTCCCAACCCAATGTGAGCAGGAAAGCACAATTCAAAAACTAAGGACCAGAACTCCTGATTCAAAGCTTCAAAGATAGGAGACTTTATAAATGAAATTTCAAACTTGATCTCCACACCAAACAAAGCCTCAGATTCCTTAAGAAGTCTCCCTCTTACCTAAACATCATTCTTTCCCACACCTGAGCTCCCCCTTTTTTATTTCAGTCTTTGAGAACAACAAAGCTGTCTCTATTTCACACCCTCCCGTTGGAGACATAAACTCAGGGTTATCGGTGGCCCTCCGTACTCCCCCACATTCCTTTCACAGTCAATCCCTGGGAGATTCTCATGAGAATCATGGTCTGTTTCTCCAGCCATTGATCTATCAGAAACATATTGAAAAAACACTTTTGCTTTCCCCGCCAAAGTTTTTTTACAATCTTGTCAGAGGTAAATTGGAGTCGCTTCTGGTGTGAGAGAATTGACTGTCTGTTTGAATGTATTACCATCCTGTGAGAGACTTCTCTCATGTCCCAGAATGGGAAGCTGGAGCTGACAGATGGGAGCTCACCCCATCTTGAGGATTCTAACCTTTGATCTTCAGGTCAGCAGTTCAGCTGGCACAAAGGTTTAACCCATTGTGCCTCTGTGGCCCTGCTGAAATAACAGGCTCAGAGGCTGAGGCCTCACAGGCCTCATGACTCACATATAGCATGGATAGGCCTGGCTAGTATACCATCACAGCAGACTAGATGCTATAGGTTATATTCAGGGGAATATCATGGCAATCTCCTCCAAATAAATTTTGCAAGAAAACTCTATGGCAGGGTCTCCTTATGTCTGAGTCAACTTGGAGACCATATTACTGAAAGTTTTATGAGAATGTTATTCTATGAAGTTCTATGATGGCCATAGAATGGTAGGTTACATACCTGTGACCATCTTTCTTCGAGTGAAGCTCTGTGAATCCACACTTATGAAGTTTGCGCGCCAGCGCGGGCTTCCAACGGAAACTTTCCCAGTTTGAAAAGTTTTGGCGGTAGCTCCGCCCAGCCAGCCCGGAGGGCAGAAAAGGCGCCTCCATGCGCGCCCACCCCATTCCTACGCCACAATAGCAACTAGGAAAGGATGGTTTGAGATAGAGGGGACGGCCAGGCGGGTTCGTGTGGATTCACAGAGCTTCACTCGAAGAAAGATGGTCACAGGTATGTAACCTACCATTCTTCTTCGAGAGCTCTGTGAATGCACACTTATGAAGATTTACCGAGCTAAGGTACAGGAGGTGGGAACAAACCAGCCAAATTTTGAACAAATGAACAGGTTTATTACAACCAACAATATGAATAAATAACACATCAATCATATAAATATGGGTGGAAGGCATGCTCCCACTTGTAAACACAGTGCAACAAGCACCATTCATGCCAGGCACACAGGCCTCACAGCATAAGTGCAACAAGCACCATTCATGTCAGGCACACAGGCCTCACGGCATAAGTGCAACAAGCACCATTCATGTCAGGCTCACAGGCCTCATAACAGTGGGTGCAACAGGCACAACTGAGAACATAAGTGCACAACTGGTGCATCTTGAACCCGTGAGTGGGTAAAGCGCGCTTTAACCGGTAGACTGTGCCCCTACCCGGGGCACGGCACATACTTGAACGTGATCTAGTGCAACCGAAGGGGGAAAAATTCGAACGACCGTAACTGTCGACCGAACTGTGCATAGAGGGGAGAGACAGGGCTGCCTACTCGCCACCACCCCGAGGGCCCTTGGGGTTAAGAATTGACCGACCAAAAGCCGCCTCCCTTCCAAATAGGGTGTCTACCCGGTAGTGTGATGTGAAGGTGGAGGGGTTGGCCCAGATGGCCGCCCTACAAATTTGGTCCAGGGGAATCCCTTGGAGAAAAGCGGTCGACGTGGCTACTGCCCTAGTCGAGCGGCCCTTGACCCTAGGGGGACAAGGCTGACGTGCTATCTGATAGCACAGTTCAACCAAGGATGCCACCCAATTAGAGAGTCTTTGTGACGACACCGGCAAGCCCAGCTTGTCGGTGGCGTAAGAAACAAAGAGTCTAGTTGACCGACGGTAGTCCGCCGATCGGTCCTTGTAGACCCAGAGGGCTCTCCTGACGTCGAGGGCTCTGAGAGTCGGGTCCTTGTCCCGGGATTGGGAAGGCCCCATGTCCGGGAGCACAATGTCGGTGTTTACGTGGAACGGAGACACCACCTTAGGCAGAAAGGTGATGTCCGTCCGTAAGATGGCCCTGTCTGCTAAAAAGAGCAAGTAGGGCTCGTCGGCACGGAGCGCCGCCAGTTCGGAAGGCCTACGCGCCGAAGCAATGGTGACCAGGAAGGCCACCTTCCAGGAGAGGAGCCGCAGGTCGATGGATGACAACGGCTCAAACGGCGGGGATGTCAGGCAGGACAGCACCAGGTCGAGGTTCCAACCCGGTGTAGGTGGGTGCACCGGGGGGCGGGTGTTGTTGACACCCCTTAGGAATCTCTTCACCATCGGGTACTGGAACAGCGAGGGACCATCCCTCTGCTGGTTCTGCCAGGTGAGGGCCGCCAAGTGGGTCTTCACTGAGGACATGGACAGACCCCTGTCGACCAACTCCGCCAGGAAATCCAGGACCGCCGGGACCGACAGTGGGAAGACGGTGGCGGATCGAGAAGCCTGGAACTTCGCGTGCGGGCGATGCAAGCCGAATACGCCTTCGACGTGGCCGGCTTGTGGGCTGCTGCCAGGATCGCTGCTACTGCCGGAGAGACGTCTGGCGCCGGTGGATCCTCCATGCAGTCAAGTGCAAGGATGGAAGGTCCGGATGGAGGAGCATCCCCTTCTCCCGGGTCAGGAGATCTGGCCGGTGAGGGAGAGGCATGTGGTCCTGGCCTGCCAGGTGGAGCAGGGTCGGGAACCAGACCTGTCTCGGCCAGTAGGGAGCGATGAGGATGCAATCGGTCCCGAGCTGGATCTTCTCGATGATCCGGAGAAGAAGCGAGAACGGCGGGAAGAGGTAGAAGAAACCCGTCGCCCAGTCGAGCAGGAGTGCGTCCCGAGGCAACCCCCGGCGTGCATCCGGGGCAAGCCTGGCACCGAAAACTGGCAGTTGGCTGTTTTCCGGCGATGCGAAGAGATCTGCGTCTGGGAATCCCCACCGTTGGAAGACACGGTGGAGCTCGTCCGGATGCAGCATCCATTCGTGGGACGACCAGCCGGTTCTGCTGAGGGAGTCCGCCTCCACGTTCTCGACTCCCGGGAGATGAATGGCCCTGGGGGTCACTTGATGAAGGACGCACCACTCCCACAGGCTCTGGGCCAGGGCCAGGAGTTTCCTCGAGCCTGTTCCGCCCTGCTTGTTGACGTAGTACATGGCCACTATATTGTCTGTCCTGACCAGTACTACGTGTCCCCTGATGAGGGGCGAAGGCCCGAAGAGTCTTGGCTATGGCCAGGAGCTCCAGGTAGTTGATGTGATGGAGCCTCTCCACCGTCGACCATTGTCCGTTGATCGACAGGGTGCCTGCGTGACCTCCCCACGCTAGCAGTGACGCATCAGTTGTCACTGTGAAGGATGGGTTCACCGAGTGGAAGGGTACTCCCTTGCACACGTTGACCTTGGAAGTCCACCACCGAAGGGAGTCCTTGACCGGCTTCGGGAGGGAAAGCTTCTTCGAGTGGTGTTCCGTGACCGGGTCGAAATGGTCGAGGAACCAGCGTTGTAGTGGCCTGAAGCGCAGTCGTGCTAGGGGGGTCACCGCCACTGTGGAGGCCATGTGGCCCAGGGTAACCTGGATCTGCTTCGCAGTGATGCAGGGCCTGGTGCAGTTGTTTACTTCGCGCCGAAGTGCCTGAAATCTGCTCTCTGGCATATAGGCGAGCTGATCGACGGAGTCGAATATTGTCCCGATGAACTTGATGGTTCTCGCCGGGACCAGTTGGGACTTCTCTTCGTTGAGGCGTAGGCCTAATGAAGAGAGTAGCCGCAGGGTCGCTGAGACCTGTTGCTGCAGGAGTTCCGGAGACTGAGCCGCCAGCAGCCAGTCGTCCAAGTATGGGAAAATCCGGATTTTTTGCCTCCTCAAGTGTGCAGCCACGACCGACATGCACTTGGAGAATGTCCAAGGTGCTGTCCCGAGGCCGAACGGAAGGACGTTGAACTGGTATGTCCTTCCCGCTACCTTGAAGGCCAGGAAGCATCGATGAGCAGGCCGGATCGAGACGTTTAAATATGCGTCCCGAAGGTTGATCGAGGCGAAGTGGTCGCCTGACCGGAGAAGTGGGAGAATGGACGACACTGACACCATCCTGAATTTCCTCGGCGAACGCGTTGTCTGCGTTTAAGTCTCTGAGGTCCAGGATGGGTCGCAGGGAACCGTCTGGCTTCGGCATGGTGAAGTACCGTGAGAAGAAGGCCCCCCTTTCCGTGCTCTGGGGGAGCTGTGAGATTGCTCCCTTTTGAAGCAAGTTGTCGACCTCCTCCAAGATCACCCTGGACGGCTCCGTCTCGACGATGAACCCCGTTGGAGGAAGCTCGTCAAATTCCAAGGCATAGCCGTCTTCGACAATCCGGAGAACCCATGCATCTGAGGTGATGCGTCGCCAGGCATCGATGTAGCGGGCCAGGCGGTCTCCGAATGGCGGATGAGATGGTGGAGGTCGAGGGCTGGGGGAGGCATGGTGGTGGCAGCGGTACCTAGCGAGGAGGCGGTGTCGTCCGTCGCCCCGTCAAACGCGGCGGTTGGATTGTCCATTGCCGTTGTGGCGAGGCCTTGATTTGTTACCCTGACGGGGTCGATTGGCCTGCTGCTGCTGCTGTTGCCTCGGCTGCTGTTGTTGCTGCTGCTGAGGGGCCGAGTATGGCCGCGGGGCTTGGCGGTACTGTGTCCTGGGCTGAAACTTCACCCGTTGGTAGTACCTGGGCTTTGGCTGTGGCTGGGGCCGGTCCAGTTTGGCCGTCAGGACTCTGAAGTCGTGAGTGGCCTTCAGTTTGTCGTCCGTGCCCGCAAAGAACAGTCCCTGGGCATCGAACGGTAGATCCTCGATGGTCTTCTTAGAGTTTGAAGAAAGACCACAAGACTTCAACCACGCGTGCCTCCGGATGGCGACACCGTGGGCCAGCAGCTTTCCTGAGGTGTCCCCCGTATGGCGGGCCATCAGGATCTGGTGGTGTGCCAACGACTGCGCCTCTTGAGAGATGGAGAGAAGTGCAGTCTGCTGTTCCTGGGAGAGATCCTGGAAAAAGGGTTGAGCCCTCTCCCACAGGATCTGGTGATAAGCTCCCATGCACGCCCCGTAGTTGGCCATTTTGGTCAGCAAGAATCTGGCTTTGTAAATCTTTCGGCCGACCGTGCCGAACCTCTTTCCCTCCTGGTCTGAGGGGGCTGCGGACTCTCGGCCCGAGGACTGGGAGGAGGTGACGATCATCGAGTTGGGGGTCAGATGATCGTGCAGCCAACTCTTCTCCCTCTCATCTATCTTGTACCAAGCCTCGATACGCCCGGACGTAGGAGGAATGGTAGATGGAGTCGTCCACGAGGCCTTCACCACCTCTTCCAGTGGCTCTAGCATAGGGAGGTGTGGTTGGGCCGCTTCCTCGACCTGCACCCTGCTGAAGACGGGGCAGGCACTGGATCTCGTGGGGACGTAGGTCTGCATCCCCAGAGACCTTGCCATCCGGCCCACTTGCTCACCGAAGGCTCTTGCGTTGTCGGTCGGTGAGGACGAAGGTTCCACTTCGCAACCTGTATGGGAAGGCGTCCTGTCCAAGTTGAGGGACAGGATGGAGCCCGATCTCGTCGATCGAGGACCTCGCCATCTTCCATCTCGTCTCCCGACCAAGGCCGAACCGTGTCCTGGTTCGTCGGAGGCTGCGACTGTGGCGGTGACCTAGAGGTCAAGGGCCGCAGTCATCACAGGAGGGGGGTTTCGCTCGGCCGGGGCCAAGGCGAGCCTCGTGGTTTGTCTGCCTTTGTCAGGCGAAGTGACGAAAAGTTGTCGGACTGAGGTCGGCCCGATGGGACTCGGACGACGGTCTGGACTGAGTCCTCTGGCGACATGTGGTGCTCTACCCCTGTCTCCACAGCGAGAACAGGGATAGGCGAAGAGTCGGGGCAGGAGACTGAAGACGATGACGTCAGAGTCCTGCGCCTCTTCGGCGATGGAGGTCTCGAGGCCGGCCTCCAGAGACTTGCCGGAGTCACAGGAACCAGGCCTCTGGTCTGGGCTCTACGGGCTTCCTCACTCGACCTCCGGAAAGCTATCTCCATAGCCCGGTCAGAGGGAGTCCTCGAGATGGCCGACCTCTGGGAGAGGCCCGACGCCATCGAGCTTGTCGAGAGTCGCCGAGGCGGAGGCAGCTGGACCGTTTCGGTGGTTACGGTGCAGGGCCTCTTCAACGCCGAAGTCTTCGAGGAGACAGAGGCGTTCTTCTCCTTCCGTGGGACGCTTCCCGGCCGGGTGAGCGGTCGACACGGTGGGGACCGAAGCAGCCGCCTCGGACCCCAAGGAGGCAGATGGGACAGCCGTCGCCATCTCCGGAGGGCAGAGAGCACGCTCCGTCAGGTAGGCCTGAAGCCTGCGGGCTCTCGCTCGCCTGGTGGCCGACGAGAAGGCCTGGCAGTGTCGGCAGGTCGGAACGACGTGTCCCTCCCCGAGACACCGAAGGCACTTCGAGTGACCGTCGCAATCCGGGATCTTGCTACCGCAGGATAAGCACCTTTTGAAACTGGTTGTGGACATGCTATGCTCACACAACCAGCCGTATTTCGATGTTGCCCAAGTGGCGGAAAACAAAGGAATGGGGTGGGGTGGGCGCATGGAGGCGCCTTTTATGCCCTCCGGGCCGGCTGGGCAGAGCTACCGCCAAAACTTTTCAAACTGGGAAAGTTTCCGTTGGAAGCCCGCGCTGGCGCGCAAACTTCATAAGTGTGCATTCACAGAGCTCTCGAAGAAGAAACAATATTACATGCATCTGTAGTAAGCATGGTTAGATCCAGTTGGGATCTTTGTTATTTGGATTAAATTTTGGATCAATTTCCTTTTTGAAGCAATTTCGAAGCAATTTGGGAACCTGGAAGTATCCTTGCCATTTCGAAGCCACTGTCACCATCTTTGTTCCGACTCAGGAAGTGAATCGGGAAAGACCCAGCGTCTGGAGGCAAGCAGAAACTTGCATGCTGGGATGCTTGCCTCCAGCCAATGAGGGGAAACCATGTGGGGAGGGGCAGGGTTTTGGCATAGCAGCCATTGCTCTTTTAAAAGGCCTGTGCTTGCCTCATGGGCTCATTGCGAGCTGGGGACGCAAACAGGAAGGGATTAGGCAGCTTGGGTGGGAAAGGTGCCAGGCATCACTTTGCAAGGGAACAACAGGGTTGGGAACAAATTGGGGAAACCGGCTGGAAGCAGGCCCCTTTCCTGCGAGGCTTTCTTGTTTGTGGGGATGGAAGAAGGGCAGGGCAGCTGGGAGAAGTGTTCTTCTCTTGCCTGCCACTGCCAATTTCCCTTTTTGAAGCAGTGATTTTAACTTTCAACAGACCTCAATCCACTTTGGGTTACACTTTGGATTTTGGGATCTCATTTTCTGCTAATAATTTTCTTGGGGAACCACACCATACCACTTTGGAGCCCCCTTTGTCTGCTTTGGGTTTCACATTGTACTTTTGGGAACTAGAAATCTCTTAATCTAATCATTTCCTTGGGGAAATATAAAATACCACTTTGGAGCTCCCTTTCTCTGCTTGAGGTTACATATTGTACTTTTGGAAACAAGAAATTTCCTATAATCTGCTAATAATTTCTACCAATGTGGCAAGTTTTGGTCAGTAGTGGGCTAAAATTGAAGGAAAGGGAATTCCCCAAGTTTTGCCTGTCCCGTTTATAGTTTTTCACACAATTGTGCCCGCCATTAACAAAGTGATTTGCACATTTTGGAAATTTCTTAAAATTATGCCATTTGTGGGAAAATTTAAGAAATCACTTTGGAATCGAATTGCCAGCACCCCCTACATCCGAAACGAGTTTAGAACTATTTTTTTCCTTGGTCAAACAAGCCTAATCTGTACTATTGATTACTGATACTGTTTCATTGAGATCAGATGTTGTGGAAAATACTTACATTATGATGCAAGGATTATGGCAGAACTACTTGAAGTTATGGTCTCTGGAACAGTGCCGATCTCAGAGCAATTGTCTACTGGTCACTGGTAGCCAGTGGACATAAAGATGGAGCTGGCATACTGGAATGCAATAAAAAGCCAATTGAATGCTGAGTTAAGGTACACTCATCTAAAAACCTAATATAGCAATATACATTGCTTCTAAATTTCGATTGCATAGCATGCTGTTCTTGCTGCATATAGAAAAAAGATAACCTATTTTTTGTTTACTTGGAAAAAATGCATGGACAACTTCCACTTTACATGACTAAAAAATAGTAACACAGTAACAAGTAAAAAAACCGGTGTTCATTTCTATATTAGGATCCACAAATTGCAAAATTGAAGTAAGCATACAGTTGAGAAATGTATTTTCCTTTGAATATTCATTTGGATGCTTATTTTGATAACAATTTTACCAAAACAGCTGCATGATGATTAGTGTGTATTTTATTGTTGAAAACTAAGGGAAGGAGGGAAAATAAGTAGCAGAAAAAAGAAGCCCAAAATTCAATTATTTCTGTACTTGTACATTACTATTATTGCACTTCCTCAATCTGTAATATTTTGTATTAAAAAATCTCCATAAAGCCATGTGCAAAATATGGCATACTTCCCTGTCCAAGATATTGTAAAAAGGGGAAAGGATATATATTATATATTTTGATTGATTTCAAAAAATTGAAATGCTCACCATCTTTAGCTAAATTACTTTGCCAAAATTAGGATGTACAGTATATTTGCATAATATAGTAATGTTACGTAATAAAGATTTAGTATTCTAAAACTTAAAAAGAATTCTAAGCCTGCAACAAGTGTAATATGCACCCTTATTTTCCAAATTACAAAGGGTGCACTTTTTGCCACTGCACGTTATGTTCACTCGCAAATACTTCTTCCTGGTTTCAGGGTTGGTGCATTAGATTCCAGTAAATATGGATAATTGGATATTCCACGGGACACACACACACACACACACCCTACCAACTACAGATACTCTATATAGCTGTTCATTTTAAATAAGTATACACTTACCCTGCCATTTTTTGCTGTGTAGATTGAATGCACAGCAATTTTACAAGGTATACATTGCTCATCAGAAAACTCTACACATATTAGGTCAATAGTATTGTTCAAACAGCATTCTGAATGCATGAACATTTGAGCACAATCAGTGGGTATGAGTTCAATCTTTATTCTGTAAGTTCAGTTATATACAGAATGAATGTCTGCAGAAAGACAGAACGAATCCAGAAGAGATTTCGGAAGCAGCACAGAATACAGAAGTTACTGTATGGAAGATTCGAACTAAAAATGACCATGCATCTACAACTTCTTTATCTCATGTGATAATATTTTGATAGCTGATGACAACATTACTTTGCCAGTGACCTATACCAATCTGGTTTTCTCATCAAAGTTACAAAATATCAATGGGGCCTGTTATCTGGTGATGGCTTTATATTTCTTGTTTAGATGTCAGCTATAGAGTTATTGATCATCTATTCTTAAACAGGATTGGCTGTTTGAATTTAACATGCTCAATAATTGGTACAGAGTGGTGGTTGGGAAATAACAATCATTTAGACATATAATAATAATAATAATTTTATTTTTATACCCCGCCAACCATCTCCCCAAGGGGACTCAGTGTGGCTTACAAGGGACAAGCCAAAAATTACAAATAGAACACAACAATTAAAAACATCAGATAAAACATAAAAACAAACAATTGTAAACAATATCAAACAATATGGCTGAGAGAAAAAAATAGCTGGGTTCAGGCATCATACGTGCTATGCATCCTGAAGGGAGCACAAGGAAAGTGCAACAATCAAGTAGACACATCTGGGAATAGTGTCATCAAAGTGTTGAAGTGGATAATAAGAGGGCCGAACGTCAAGCGCCAAACTTAAAGCGTGGACAGGGAAAACCTTGGATCCAAAAATCCCCTGAAGTTTGCCCAGTGCCATTTGCTGTTTTCTGTGTATTGTGCAATCGTGTCCGCCATTAACAATTCGGGAGTTTCAGAAATTTCTGAAAGTTCTGAATTTTTGTGCGTGAATAAAATCAGAAATCAATTCCAAATCGAACCAACAGTGCCCCCTACATCCGAAATGGGTTCTGAACCTTTGTGGGGGGTTTTGGCTCAACCAAGACTACTATTTATGCATTCTAATCATTTGGAAATCAAATCGGGATATGCACTGGATTCAGATCAAGTCTGTAGTTTGGGCTAAATCAGCATGCTTTAGATTTATTTTGATGCTTTCTGATGCAAAGCATTATTTTAAAGCTACTACAGCTGAAGCTAGGGGGTTTTTTTGGGGGGGGGCTTTTCAAATTTCAAAGTAGTAAAAGAAAGGGAGGGAATGGAGTTACTGGTGGCTTTACTTTCTATCTCTGTGCCACATTTTACCATATACACTCATGTCACTATGCTTCAGGGAAATCTTCAGTTTTCCAACATCATCAGGGCTCACTCTTTTAAATCAGTAAAGTACATTTCATTTATCATATGCCCTAACCCTTACACCTGCCCTTCTGAAAGCTTCCAGCTGTTTTGCCTGGGTTCACCAGTATGATTGTCATAAAAATTGCCTCCCTTGGGAGGGAAAAGCCACACTGGAAAGGAAAGGGAAGTGAATTACTTTCCCCTATCACTTTATCATTGTCTTTCTATGGGAATACCTGCACCAATTATTATACAACTTTTTAGCTTTTAAAATTAGGTCCATGTTTATGTTGTCTATCTGTCTTTCTGCCTATGATCAATAAAAATGTATCTAGAATTATGGTCCACGAGGAACTCGATATATGAGCTTCCTTTTGAATATCCTCTAAATGAAAAGCTTTTCTTGAACAAAGATCCATTTACCTGTTCATCTACAATTTGACACGTTAAGGTCAATAGGATGAACAAACCTCTGGATTTCCAAATCTTTACTTGTGTTATGGACATGGGTCAAATTAGATTGGCTCTGAATTGAAGTGAAGAGGGCCATTTTCCAAGCTCAAGTATTGCATCAAGCATGAAACTCTTGACCAGTGCACAACTCTAATAAAAAGAAGAAATGACCTCGTGGCATGATAAACTACTGATTTTAGAAGATTTGAATGAATATAATTGCTAATGCCAACCATATGCAAGTTTTAACTACTTGGAGAAATTAGAAAGGCTTCAGAATGCTGCAGAGTATTTCTGCTGTTTTCCTTCAGTTCTCTCTACCAATTAATAACTTTCCCTACAATCATAATTTGGGCTAAACAAATATGTCTCAGGTCCATATATATATATATATATATATAGAGAGAGAGAGAGAGAGAGAGAGAGAGAGAGAGAGAGAATGAGAATTACGTTGCATAGGCAAGATTGTTTAAATATCAAACATGGCAATATCAAATATGCTGCCAGTTCCCATTGTTAAATCTGTTGTAGATCAGTATCATATATCTGCCATGTTTTGACAAAGGAAGACTACAGCTCAAGAAGAGGACAGTATAAATAATTCTCACGTAAAGACCTAAAACTTCAAGGTCAAATTTTGCAATGGTTTACTGTGAATCTTTTCTGACAGTAATTGATTTCATACTTGAGAATATGAAGGAGAGATGGTTCAATTTAGACAGTTCATGTGAGATACAAAGCTTTGCTCTTCTCAAAGCCTATTGTCTTAAACTGGTGCCTAAGGATCCCATTTACAGTGGGAGGTGGATATAAGGACATTTAAATTAGGTTGAAGGATATTCATTCTACTCAGCTATATTAGGAATTATTATTTTATATCTGATAAGGAAATGAAAGAAGAAATAACCTACAGGAGAGAGATTTAGCAAATGGAAATAAATATATTGAATAAATATAGTCCAGGAGAATGTAAAATCAATTAATATTGTAACAATGTGTGAAAGTAAATTGGGAGTACTGGTTGGAATTCCAAATGCATAATGCAAATTTTAATGGAGATCATATAGTAGAATTTAATCAAGCAGGTGATGGTTTCCACTGTTTTAAGAGAGTTAAAAATAATTCTAGAAAATGGAGAATATGGAGATTATTCTGACAAATTAACTTATTGTGTTCATTATGCATTTACTTAACTAAGAATATATTATTAATTTCCTAGAATTTGTCTTTCAGTAGGTCATGATCCCACAGTGAATCCAACAGAGTTTTCAACATAACTTTCTTTTCTGTGATTTTATAATTCTTGGGGGATTGGGGGTTGGGTTACAGTTATTAAAATGGGGCAGGTTTATGTAATGTAAGTGTATGTAAAGCAGTGACACTTTAAATATTTGTTATTTATTTATTATCAATTATTTATTTTATATACATAAACTCTATCCAGTGGGTTCTTGGTATCTACTGGAGTTTGGTTCCAGAACCCCCTGTGGAAACCAAAATCCACAGATGCTCAAATCCTGTTATGCACAATGGTGTAGTAAATGGTCTGCCTTATATAAAATGGCAAAATATAAAATGTTTGAATATTTCTGAAAGTTGGGGGAATGTTGCCCTGTTCTCTTGTGTCATTGTATAGAAAATTGACTGGCCAGGCTTTAAGGAATTTGTTCAGAGTAATGGATATACAGTGAACATTGACTTTTCAGACATTTAGTGACAACATAAAGAAAGGACTCGACAAAAATCATAAGTCAGATTTAAACTGCAACCTGATGTTTACCCCTCCAAGGACTATGGGAAGTCTCCACTTCATTAATTTTTAATTTTTCTAAGTTTTTTTCTTTTCTATTTTTTATTGTTGTTTTTGTTTTTTGCTTCTCCTCTCTCCTCTTTTTTCCTATTTTTCTTTACAAATTTCCTACTTTACTATACCCTTAAATGTTTTCACCCTCCTTCGCTATAATACCACATTTCTTTGAAAATCATAAAAATTAAATTTAAAAAAGAAAATTAAAGGAGATACCTCTTGTAGCTTTAAAAAAATGTTTATAAGAAATTTGAAAATTCCCCAAACGTTCTTGGATAAGTGAAACATTCTGAAACTTGATGGGCTAACAGTGGTTAATGTGTTCTACTATTGTAGCAAGGTTCACCTCAATAGCTGTAAACATGAGGGAGTAAGGAGCTCCTGAAGCTTTCCCAATTATAGTAATAATTATGTGTAATTACTATAACAAAAAATAACAAAATTTTGTTACTCTCATTACAGTTTTAATGGTCATGCTTTTAAATGGCTTTCAATTTTCTGATACTTTAATTATATTCTAAATTTTATAAGAGGTTAATCATCTATATTCTAACCTTGGTAAGCCACCTTACTTTTCACACCCCCCCAATCTTCTTGGATAAAAACAATCTGGAGTGGAACATATACACTTCCATTATTAAAGAAAAACATCACACTTAAAGAATTCAAATAAAAAATTAAAAACAGACCAAAAAATACCCTGTATGTCCTTCAGTGTCCCTAAATATAGAAGTCCATCCATTTGAGATAGAACCTTTAACTGATTGACCCTCAGGACAAGAGAAGTCTAACCAACCCCTATTGCAGAGGAGAAGCTCATCCAAAGAAGAAAAGGTTAGTACAATCATTTTCAGCCAGATCTCTGTTTATGCTTCTAAAATCCAATAGCAGAACAGGACCAGCTTCAAAAGGAACAGAAACAATATTCAGGGGAGTCTGTGATCACCTCCATTTCAACAGTCCAAATACCTTTTTTAGTCCATATAATTGTTCCTCTACTCAAGAGCATTCCTACTTAAGAGTGTTTTAAGTTATGAGCTGTTGCTAGGCCCAATTTTGCTTTGACATAAGAGTAGTGTTTTCAATTAAGAGCTAGAAGCAGAGGGAGTGCTAGCATGAGAGTACAGGGCTTTAGGGCTTCAAGGGAGCAGCCTCTGTGCTTTGTGCCTTTGTTCCTCATGCCTCTGTGCCTTATACCTTGTGCTTTTTCTGCTCTTGGAGATTGCTGCCTGCTTTGCTCTTGTCCGCTTTGGGAGATTGCTGCCAATTTTCCTCTTGTCCACTTTGAGGAACTTTGGGTTAGTTGGTTTTTGTGGTTTTTATTCCTGGTAAGTTTGACTTCATGAAGAGAGGGAGGGAGCAAGAGAGGGAAGGAGGCTGGAATGAGTATAGTGTGAAGAAAATGATGCTCCTGCCTCTTCATTTTGTGCCACACCTTTGTGCTTCTACCATTTTAAAGTTGATCTTTCTTTTGTATTGTTCCATCTGAATGTGCAGGTTTTGCTTTGCTGTTACACTGGCTTTGTTGCCAACACACACTTTGTTGCCTCAAATGAGCTTCCTTGCCACAACTTTGTGCTTCTACCATTTAAAAATATATCTTTCTTTTGCATTGTTTCATGTGAATGTACAAATACTGTACATTATTCGTAATTTATAAAGTACATTTTCTTATTTATAAACACGTAACAAAAATAGGGACACGTGAAAGGAATTAATTGTTGGGCCTGTGGCTTCTGTGGCTTCGGGGGTTGTGAGTTGTGGGTTGTGGTGGTGTGCAGGGATCTGTGTGATTTTCAGTGCAGGGCCAAGGTGATGAAACTCTGGAAAAGGGAATTTAGTTTTTCTGAGAGTCCAGTGGGCAGGAATTGAGACACCTGGCGTGCTGATTCTAGCTGCAGTTGTTACTTTCCCAGGGAAAAGGGAGGGAAATGTTAGAATGTTGAGATCTTGTTATTAGCCCTGTAAAGGTTGAAATTCAGTTCCTGATCAACTTTTGATTCTTCTGCAAGCAGTTCCATGAAGTCCTGATTTCATGATTTTTTGGTCATTTATGACAGAACTTTGAGCTTGCCTTTTTTGGGACTAACATAGTTTTAAGTTCTGTTGCTTCTTCGTGGATTTATATTTAGAGACCTTACAACTTAATTAACCTGAGGCTTTGGGAACATTTCCTGGGATTTTCTCGACTGCTTTTTCCCTTGGCTAATTTCATGTTTACTGATATTTTTTGGGACATTGTTTACTTCAATAAATAGACTGTTATTTCCAGCCGTTGTTGTGTGAATTTTTAAAGGGCCCTGGTTCCTGGCCGGTGTGCGACATTAATAGCATTTCAATGGGAAAAAATCACTTTGAGGTAAGAGCTTTTTGAATTAAGAGCTCAGTCACAAAATGAATTAAACTCTTAACTCAAGCTAAGAGTTAATTTTTGTGAGAAAAGAGATCGAGGCAAAACATTCAAAGTCATCACAACAAAAGCTTTTAAAACATATCCCAGAACACAATAGTTCTGCAGTGTCTTCCTTCCCTAGATTGTAGCTCTGCTGCTACTGGATGTAGGTCCTTTGAGAACTGTACCTGAATACTTTTGCTAGAAACAGAACGAAAATGGCACTATGGCAGTGTCATTTTCTGGACAAGCAAATTATATGTTGCCTGAAGCAGAACAGAAAATGGTGTGCCCACCCTCTTGCAAGTCAAATTACACAGGATGCCAGATGAGCACATGAGAGCTCCACAAAACCTTGCTACCAATACCTGGCAGTGAAATTACAATGCAGATACGAAATTACTGAAAAATAGTTTTTCCATGATATTCGGAATATGATGACTTATGGGACTGCTTCATTTGTCTTAATTCTATAGTCACTCTGCCCCTCACCACTTCCTGATAATGGGTATAATGATGTTTGAATCTTCTCTGTCAAGACTGAAATGGACAGGTAACATGATTTCGGGGTTGAGCATTGCTATTGCCTGCAACTGATAGCTGCAACTTAACTGAGCCAAGAAATACTTAAATGTAACTTTATGGCATTCACAAAGTTTAGAATCCAACTTTGAAACTTATTTTTGAACTATAGCCCACTGCATCCTAGTGTCAATATATCTACCATCCATTTTGTCTGGAGGTTCTGATAATAATAGTATGAGGAAATAACATTTCCAATCAATTTCCCAAAACTCAAGTAAGATTGCCATCAGATGGTTATGTCAAATAGTTCTCATTAAAGACAATGTTCTGCACAGCTTTTCTACTCTTCACAAAACTGTGGCCTCTAGGCTTTCTTTTCTTCATCCAACAGTGACATGTCATGCTGAACGTTGGTTATGATTTATAGGTTAGAATGTTTGAATAGATTCTAACATTTTTTTACTTAAATAAACTCACAGTGTCAATCTGCACACGATGTCCAAGACACTATTGGGTATCATTAGTAATCTACATGGGTTTAAAGCTCATGATATGCACAGTTAAGGAAGACACTAAAATTTCAGGACCAAAGTAATAATATAATACGTGGGAGAAAGGCTTGAGTGGATTCGTTCTGACACAGTATTATGAACAAATTGACTCTATTCCTCAAGGACAACAACAAGTACACTACCTTTGAAATCACTTTGCTACTTGGGAGGAGAAAAGAACCAATTGAAGAAGAAAAAATAGAATGAAAGCAAAAATGAATAGCCATGGTAGGAACAATAAGCATGACAATGATAATGACAGAGATAAACATACCTATTATTCAAGTACATATTGACCCAGAAGTTATATAACAATTACCGTGCTTAGAAGAATCTTATAGCTGCAAGAGACAATCCAGACCTCATACAACATACACTTATGCACCTAATCCAGGCAGGTATGCTTAACAGGTTAGTTCTCCTCTTCAATTCAGTCACTGTGAGCAGCACTAAGGTCAAAGAAGTACAGACATGAACAGGGGCGGTCTAAGGTAATTTTTTATGGTAAGGGAACATTGTTTTGGGGCCCCCCAAAACATTGTTTTGGCGCCCCCCATGTAAAAAAATATACAATTATAATATCACAATACCATTAGTAGTATTATATTGTATCAATGTATATACAATATATTATAGTACATACTCATACTATATTATAATTATATTATACTACATTACAATATAATTATATTATAATATATTGACATTATAATATAATATAACATTCTATTATATTATTATTATTATAAAATAATAAATAATATTATTTATTTAAATAAAATTATCCTCTACTAAATATTTTCATTACTCCTATAAAACTCAAATAACCCAAAGTAAAGTAAAATAAAATATTATATATTACTATTTGCCTGTACAGTTGCGCCTGTCTCTCCTTGATGCTCCCAGCCGGCGCGCGTGTAGGGAGGTGGGCGGGTGTGGTAGGGTTCACATGTGATTGGGTCTGGAGAGGGAGTTCGCCTCAGTGTGCGGCAGCTACTTCCGGTGGCGGCTGTCACGAGGCAATACGTTGCCAATACCCTTTTGGCTCCCCTCCCCCTTTGTCTCTGCCCCCTGCCTGCCCAATTGGGTCACTGTATTTGGCAGCAGGGCGGAGACAAAGGGAGAGGGGAAGCACTCCCTGCCTGCCCAATAGGGAGTGCTTTGCTTACAGGCTTCTGCACACAGGAGCTACTGGGCATGTGCGGAGGTTTTCGCGCATGCACAGTTGCTCCTGCACTCAACTTCAGTTCCGGAGCAACTGCGCCTGCGCGAAAACCTCTGCGCATGCCCAGAAATTGCGTCGGAGCGCACAAGGCCGGGGCCCAAAAGCAGGCAGCCGCGGCGCTGCCTGAGGAACATCGGCAGGGCCAGGAAACTGTCTGGCGCCAGCGGCCAGCGGGCGGGGGAGTTCGCCCCTTCCCAGATGGTGCCCCATGCGGCCACTTCCTTGGCCTACCTGTAGGACCGCCCCTGGACATGAACATATGCCAAAGGGTCTTGCAAGGCAGCAAATAGGTTTGGGAGACATATATCCAACTGCAATAAATCACAGTTATTATTACAAGGGAAGACAATGCTCAAACACAGGTTTTTGGGGGGTTTTTTTTACATTTTTGTCAAGCTGTGCTGCTCCCAAAATCTCCAAAAACGTAAAAGCTTATTCAGAACAAAATACTTCTCAAGATGGGTATAGATTAATGTCCTTTTGGTGTCTGTGCTATAAGGATTCGCCCCATGTCTCTGGGGTCCCTTCTACAAAGCCCTATATCCCAGAATATCAAGGCAGAAAATTCCACATTATCTGAGTGTGGACTCACATAACCCAGTTCAAAGCAAATATTGTGGGATTTTCTGCCTTGATATTCTGGGATATTGGACTGTGCGGAAGGGCCCTGGGAATCCAGAGAGCATGTAGGAATATTGTGTGTGCACCCTTACATTATTTGCTACTCATAATCAGTTACATTCATTGTGGGGCCCTATCCTGGGGCCCTTCCACACAGCCATATGTTCCAGAATATCAAAGCAGAAAATCACACATTATCCGAGTATGGACTCAGATAACCCAGTTCAAAGCAGATATTGTAGGATTTTCTGCCTTGATATTCTGGGATATAGGGCTATGTGGAAGGGCCCTTAGATAAAAAGTCAATATAGAATTTTTTTTTACAAAATATTGAAAATGTAAGTGATTTTAGACTGAGATCTGCACAGAGTGGCCAAAGCATACAAGTTGGTCATTAATGTTATTTTCCCTATGGACTATTAATCCCAGAAAACTATCTTCTGTTACAATTGGTGGTGGTAAGCCAATACTCATGTTTGTTTTTTAATGAGGAAAAAGCAAAGTGTCTCTCTCTCTCTCTCTCTCTCTCTGTTTTTTAATTTCCAAGATTTGGTAAATGATTTTAAGAAGCATAGTTACATCAGGCAACCTCCCAGCAAAACAGTAACTGCAGCACTGGGGATACCTCAAATGAGAAAAAGAAGACTAGAGAGACTTTAGTATAGCTGGAATAACTGCAACACTGAGGAAGAAAGAAAGGCTTTCAATCTGAGCAGCTGTGTTGCTTGTTGCTGTTCAGCACAGTTTCATTTGCAGCCCCCAGATGGATTCCCCCTCTAAATTTCTGTAGATGCTGCTCTGCCAGGAGACCCTTCTCTTGGGATCATTAGGCTGCTCTCAATTTAGGTGGCCAATAAAAAATGTGCACGTTACAATTTAACGGTGCTGCTGAAATGGCATTGCCTACATACTCTTGGTGGAGTGTAAAGAAAAGCAAAAAAGAGAATGCCAGAAAAACAGAAGTTTAGAAGGACATGGGAAGGACGGGAAAGTTCATCTCTGCAGAGCCAGCCAGAAGGAGGGGATGTGGTACATCGGTTCATGTTGTAAAAGGACTCCACCCCAGTTGGTTTTTATTTTATCTCTTGCAAATGATGTTAAAAATTTGCTCAGTCTAAACACAGAAATGCAAAGTGATGGTTCATTTACACTGTAAAATTAATGCAATTTGACACCAGTTTAACTGCCATGGCTTAATGCTACGGAATCAAGGAAGTTATGGTTTGCTGAGGCATTAGTACTCTTTGACAGTTAAGGCTAAAGATCTTATAAAACTACAATTCTCATGATTCCATAGCACTGAACTGTAGCAATCAAAATGGTGTTTAACTGCATCAGTTCTACAGTGTAGATGTGCCCTAGGTTTCAACTGTTCAATCACTGCATTCCCTCCCCAATCAACAATGAACAAGTAAAAAAAGTCTGAAAAGATAAATTACATCAAGTAGCCTTATGCATGTTTGCTTGGCATTTCATAAAAGGCACAGCAAAGTAAGAGGGGGAAACAGTGTTCACTTTTTTTTACTATGCACAATGAAGAAGAAAATGGCTGAACAGTATATACTAAGTATTACACATGGCCATGCTTGCTGATGCAACAAAAGGAGCAGTTTTCTTACCTCTAAATGGTAGTGATAATACATAAATTTTGAATTTCTACTGTGCCTAGGTTTTATATTCATGTCAGCCATGGTCAAGTTCAACACCTTAATGCAATTCCAAAACAACTTCAGTACAGAAACAGAGAAATAAAATTTTATACTCCAGTTGCAAACTGTATTTTCAGAGTAACAGAATTGCAAAATAGGAATTTAATTGCTTCTTATTTAGTTAACAGTTCTGGCTGATATTAAAATAAAGTGGTGCTTCTGGAGTACAAAGTACAGTTTAAATAACCATATCCTTGCTTGTAATATGTAGACATTTATTTTTCATGCATTAATAACTAAGGCAAAACATGGCTAGTCTGTTTAAACTTGCCCCAGAACTATTGATCCCATTATGACTATGTTTACTACCAAAAATCTTTAAACAGTGAAATTAAGTCTTGTTTTCCTTTTCCCTGTGGGAAATTCTCTAGAATATTACAGAACAAACCTCCAGTATATACAAGTCTGCTGGGTTTGAAAGTGGCACTTTGGTGGAGATATTGAACTTTTTTAATGGGTCTACTTAATTGATCTGCTTAATTAAAAGTTGTTCTAGACAGACCTACTTTCTGGCTTGTGAGGTTCATGTAATCCCATATATATATATCAGGTTTTACAATATTGGGAGCAGGAAAAGATGAAGAGAGGGAAGGAAAATGTTTAGCAAAGATATACCATTGCTTTAGGTTTATATTTCTGCATGACTTAGTATGATATGGTAAATGATTAAGGTGACTATAGGGAGAAATCACCATACTTATCAGTGTATGATGCAATTAGTGTGGAATAACTGTCAATTATTATTATTATTACTATTTTTCATTTGTATACTGTTCCATCTCCCCAAGGGGACTCAGGGCGGTTTCCAGCATTTATGTCAGCTTTGCAAATACTGACACAAAAACATGCAAAATAATCATTATAAAACATACACCTTATACCAGTGTTTCTCAATCAGTGTGCCGTGGCACACTAGTGTGCCGTGAGCGATCATCAGGTGTGCCGCGAGAAAAGCTCTCTGCCCCCCTTCCTTCCCCTCTCCTCCTGCCGAACTCCTGCTGCTTGGAGGAGGAGGAGGAAGGGCTGGACGGCGGCGAAGAAAAAGAAGAAGGGGCCGGGGCGCCGCCTCCTTCGGCAGTTTCCCCAGCCAGCCTCCAATCCACCATGACTCTCACCATGACTCTCGCCCCTCGCTCGCTGAAGCCGCGCGGAGGAGGAGCCCCGCCCACTGAAGCCCATCCACCACTCATGCTCCTCCTCTGTGGGAGAGCTGAAGCCGGGGGAGGGGGCAGGGCATGGTGCCCCCCCCCGGCTTTAGCGCTCACACAGCTTTGCCAGCCTTGAGGGGTCAGTGCCAAGCCAGCAGTGGCAGAGCCAGCACAATGCTGGCTTGGCACTGCCCCCTCAAGGCTGGCGAAGCTATGGGAGAGCTGAAACCGGGGGGAGGGGCGGGACATGGCACGGCCTGGCTCCTCCCCCTCCCCCAGCTTTGGCACTTCCAGCAGCTGCTCCCAGCAGGCCACCATCCCCACAGCTGTTCTTTACTGTGTTAGATTGTCATTTTGTGTCATTTTGGTTGGTGGTGTGCCCCCGGATTTTTTTAATGTTAAAAGTGTGCCACAGCTCAAAAAAGGTTGGGAAACACTGCCTTATACTATATAACAGTCATATATATTTAAAATTAAAAGCCGGTTCATTACTAATTTCCATCAGGCAAGTTCACTTACCAATGGCCAGAATTCCAAAGTGGGCCTCAACAACTATGAGAGGGCTGGGCTAGTACAACAAAGTAGACTAGGACCTGGGGAGTGGATACAGTGCAAGCATGGTCCTTCCTGATGC
This sequence comes from Anolis apletophallus, assembly GCA_030556195.1. NCBI lineage: Eukaryota > Metazoa > Chordata > Lepidosauria > Squamata > Anolidae > Anolis > Anolis apletophallus. The sequence goes on along the minus strand of JARBWK010000002.1, from coordinate 136,356,831 downwards.
TCAAGGTGGGACCTAGAGCTATTTATTGCCAAGGCCTGCTGCACAGCTATAAGAGGACTGGGCCACTGAGGAAACATGGGACTGGGGAAATAGGTAAAGTGCAAGACAGGGCCCTAACTAATGTCCAGGGTAGTGCCTGGGGCTATCCATTTCTAGGGCCTGCTGGAACCACCAGGATTTCAGGTCCTTGCAGAAGGAGGCTAGTGATGGAGCTTCTCTTAACTCTCTGGGTAGGATGTTCCAAAGGTGGGGGGCCACCACCACTGAAAAGGCCCTCTTCCTTGTCTCCACCAGCTGAACTTGAGACAGTGGTGGGAGCAAGAGAAGTGCCTCCCCGGGAGATTTAAGAGTCGGCACCGGTTCATAGGGGGAGATGTAATCATGGAGATAGGTGGGGTACGAACCGTTTCTATTTTATTGCAATGTCATTCCCTTTAAGAGGCATAAAATATACATAAAAAGAGAGAAAATTTGAATTGTGCTTGTTATTCCCAGCTAGAGCAGATTGACTGAGTTCATTGTGGAATGATAAATCAACATATTGACAAATCCAATTGATTCAATGGCTCTATTCTAGTTGGAATTATCAATAACATTTGGGGTGTATTTTACCGGAAACAGTAATCTTTTCATCTACTTGGTTCTAATTTTTTCAGAGTATTTCTCCAATACCTTATATATCCTTATGTACATTTCAATACATATGGATAAAATAAAAGCAGTGCAATTTGGACAAGTCCATATAAATGCATGGATCTCTAATCATAAGTGCAAATTAGAAGGAGAAAGAGAAATAATTCTATACCCACTCAAATGCATTATTGAACAGAATTCGCTGAACTCATAGATTGGATCTTGGTTATCTACTAACATATCAAGTTATGTCAAAGTACATATTATCAGTGACAATGGTTTCAGAAAACACATTTTGAAGAAAAATATATTTAAATTGATATGTTTCTCCGAATGAATTTTAAAATGATTACTTTTAAAGAAAAACCCACACACACTGCTTAAGATTAAAATTGGTTAGAGGGTGTCAATATGACTAAACATGTTCAAAACTAATGATTGTTTTAATGCATATGTTTATTTTATTGATGTATGTTCTTATGGCATCAAATTGCTGCCTATATATGTGAGCCGCTCCGAGTCCCCTATGGCAGTGTTTCTCAACCTTTTTTGAGCCGCGGCACACTTTTTACATTTACAAAATCCGGGGGCACACCACCAACCAAAATGACACTCTGAAGGTACTGCTGATGGGGTCTGTAATACCATCACAGAAAATACATTGACCTGTTATACTATATGGTTGGAGTAATACCAATAATTGACAGCAGGTGTCAGCATACTATAATACATGCAATAATACATGATCTACTCACATTGAACATAGCTACTGCGGGGGGGGGGGAGTGATAGGTGAATGATGTTCCATGCAGTCCTTCCAGTCAGTGGCCACATGACTCCTGAGGCTCCTGCAGAGAACGCCGGCTCTCCGGCTGAGAAAAAGTGAGCCCCAGCGCCGGAAGGGGAAGCCTTTCCCTCCTGGGTCCGTGCGCCTGCCTGCTTGTGCCCCTCGGGAGGCCCGCCCGCCCGCCTGCGTGTGCCGGACTTTGCCCTGGGTGAGTCCCCGTGGAGAGGCAGCCTTCCATCCTTGCCCCCAGGCTCTCTCCCTCTGCTTGGGTCTCACCAGCTCACGTCTCCCGCCGGGCTCTCCAGAAGACGCGAGGCGGACAAACTCGCGAACCAGGAGAACGGCTCCCCGCAGGGCCCAGGCCCTGCCTGGGAGCCGAGTTTGTCCGGCTCGTGTCTTCCGGAGAGCCCGGCGGGAGACGCGAGCTGGTGAGACCCAAGCGGAGGGAAGGAGTGTGGGGACAAGGAGGGAAGGCTGCCTCTCCGTGGGCGGAGCCCGGCACGCACAGGCAGGCGGGCAGGCCTCCCGAGGGGCACAAGCAGGCAGGCGCACAGACCCAGGAGGCTCATTTCTGGAGGACGAGGAGAGCGTCGCCCGGCCCCTCCCCTCCTGAGCCTCTCCTGCCTCTCTAGGTCCTAGAGAGGCCCGTGTTCTGCAACCGCTGATCCGCGATCAGCTGGTGTGCCGTGGGAAAACCTTGGAGGGAGGAGAAAGGCAGGGAGAAGAGGTTTTCTTGCGGCACACCAGCTGATTGCTCACGGCACACTAGTGTGTCGGGGCACAGCGGTTGACAATGACTACCCTACGGGGTGAGAAGAGTGGGGTATAAATATGGTAAATAAATAAATATTAAAACTAGCACAAATTTTCCCCATCTACTGTATATGCAAGACTTTGATTTGATTAATAGGCTTTTAAAAGAATAGTATAATCAACCTCAATTGCTCATTATCAAAGACAACACTTGGAAAATTTGCTTTTTGGTCTACAAGTCCTAGAATCTCCTTATTAAAAAGAATTGGGTGGGAGCAATTCTAACACATTACTGTGTATTACAGTGGGCAAATTGCCTCTAGGCTGTTTTTATGGCCCTTGGCTTATCTGGCTTTCCTGAACTTTTGATCATTTTCCCAAAGTAACATTTTTTCCAGAAAATTTTAGAAAAAGAAACGGGTATTTGCGAGTGTAGGATATTCAAATGAGACAAAGGCTACAGAGGAATCTCCACAATCAATATGTGAGGTCCACAAGTGGAACAATTCTCACACTTTGTTGTGAGTTTTAGGTAGTCATTCTTTCTTTAAAGAAGAGGAACAACAAAATAAATTATAGTTCATTTACTGTTGGAGCCAAAGAATGAGAGGCAATGTTTGGAGAATATGTTCCACTATACGTTTGGAATATTCATCACTCTCTCTAAGGAAAGTTTATCTAAATCCAGAGTGTAACCTCATCCATGTAGTACACCTCATGCATTGGCTGCAATCCTGCAGGTCTCAGTCTAGTGTAGCAGCTGCACATGCAAAACTATGCTGTGACGAGCATTTACCACTCTCAGACATGATAGACCACTGAAAACTTCCCCTGGAGCTGGTATGAGCTTGGTGTAGAGTAAGGACATTGTAGAAGCATCTGGCTATGCTCCCATAGTGAAATACAAAGTGATTACATCATCTACTCCATCCTCTGAAGGTCCCAGAAACTCATGTTTCATCTGGCTACAGTGACATTTCCAGACACTTCTGCAATTCCACTCTCTTCCATGCAAAACATTTATGGGGATTGGAGGCATCAGTGGCTCTACAGTCAATTTGGGAGACTGTAATTGGACACTGATCACTGCAGACTGGGAAGAAAGTAATGCCAACACCCACAGGGACTACAAAAAGACACATGGCCATGCAAAGTTAACTAATTCCAGAGTTCACCACTAACAGGATGCTAACCCTTCAGTACAAATATCACTCCATTGTAACTGATGTATTTCCACAAGTATTGTTATTGTTCAAATGCTCTTCCATTAATCTCAACCGAAATGCTACAGTTTAATAGCTCAAATCTTCTGGCTCTCTTCCTAGTCCCTTCCTTTATATTTGTTTATTGTCAGCACCCTTCTGATTTCAGTAAAAAAAGACAGGTAGAGTTCATTTCAGGACCAGATTATCTAAGCTGGTATCCATGGTGTTTTGACATTTTTATTGTAGGTGTGTTTCTGTGCATGTATATAATCACTATGCTGAAAAGAAGTGATATAGTCAAACATTTCCTCAGGAAACATCTCAATAAATACAGATAAAAATACATTCATCCTCATCTCAAAAATCTGAAACTGCTTTTGGCACTTTCAGAATGATTGGTGCCTCATTGTGACTTCGGTTATTTTTGTTGGTCTTTTTATCATAATGAGAGGATAGCAACTTGAGAAAAATAACATAAGTAGTATGCAGATCTCAGGACCAGGTATTACTCTCTAACGATTGAGATAAAGTTGAAAGAATATGACTTTTTAGCCAATGAGCTATCTTTAGGTTCACTGGATTGACTGCCCACAGGCAGAGGAATTTGGAGGATGGAAAAGCCAGGATTGGTCCCAAAAGGTATAGCCGTAGCTCCAAAGTACCAGGTTTTCTGTGATATGTACTCTGATAAAGTGGCAAAACAGAAAAAGTATACAGTATATTTCAAAATCAACCACAGATAAACCCACTTCCTTTTTTGTAACAAGTTTATTTTGTCATCACTTTCCTGATCTGAGAAGATTGCACTGCCAAGGCTCTGAGTCCAGAAACCATAGCTAGAGACACAGTGTTACAATATTATCAAAGTTAATGGCTAATAAGACAAGGCTTCTCCTAGAAAAGGGAGGAGCCAAATCTGAGCTCCAGTCATGTTTAAGGCTCAATAGGAATGTTGTAGGTCAGCCACATGAAGATGAGAGGATTGGTATTTCAGAGCCTGGGAGCATGGTGGATGATTCTTTCAATGAGGGAAATGAGGAAATTTTAGATCAAGATTCTGTCTGTGAGAATCGGCTTGAAAGTGAAACTGTTTCTGAGTCCAGGAGGCAGGAACTTGTCTTATTAGCAGTGACTGGTAAAGACCATTTGCCTCCTGGTAGCATAGCAACTCCAGATAAAGAAATGGATGGGTGAGAAAGCTCACCTGTGAGAACACCTGTGCTCAACTGGAGAATCAGGCTTGATCTTAGAGAGGAGTCAAGCAAGCTAAGAAAGTTGCAAAGACTCAGTGCAAAGACTTCCTTCTCAGTGAGAAGGAAGAGCTTAACAAGTCTCAAAGGAAAGAGCAAAATTAATAGAAATGAATTCATGTTTTGTGGTCCTTAAATAAGAGAAATGTCTCTTTGGGAATTCAGATCAGGCAATTCTGCATAACAGTGAGGATCTCAAGTCATGTTTCTAGTCTAAGATCTTGGGAGTTTTTATTCATGTTTTAAGAAGTTCTTATAACCTTGGTTTTGGATTCATGGTCATGTTTTGACTCTTGTTTTTTTATTCTTGCTAATGTTCTGATTCTTGTTTTCTTGGATTTATATTCATGTTTTGATTCTTGTTTTTCCTGCACCTTTTGGATTATTGCCTTTGAAGTGTTTTCCTCATTACTAGTTTTGTTGTGCTTTTAAAAAAACTTATTGACTACTTTTCCCCCTATTACCTGGTGGATTTTGCCTTTCTTATTTCTTTTGGTGATTCCTCCTTTTTATATGAACTTTTTCCAATAAAATGTTTTACTACTGCTTTTGGATTCCTGGTTGGTGCTGAGGGCAAGGTGAACTATGGCTGGGGTGCAACAAGGAGATTGAGCTTGACTTGTGAGGCTTTTAAATCTGTCCTTTGCTTTGACCTATCTAGGGTATTACCTAGAATACATTATATTTTTATGAGAAATGTTAAATGTATTTTGATGCCAGTTGCTTTAGGGTGCATCCACACAGGACCAAAAATGTGCGAGTCCCCACACTTTTAGCTGAGGCATCCAAATTACACCTCAGGTAAAAACAAATTATTTCAGAACAAAGAAGAAAACATCTTCTTTGTCCCAAATTATGTTGACACCTGGAAATATCCAAATCATTCAAGCTATGGGGGCTGTGTGGATGGGGCTCAAGCATCACGATGCATGACTTCAAGTCCCAATCTACACAGCCGCCTTGGGATTTTTAGGCTTCTGGAGCCTTAAAACCCCTTTAAAGGCCTTAAAAATAGAAATAACGTATCTGGCTGGCATTCCCTTGCTGCCAGCCCTCTCCTCGTGAATAGAAATGACACACCAGGAGAAGGAGGAGGAGAAAAATCCCTTCTGTCCCCTTTTTCCTGGTGCACCAGGAGAGGGCTGGCAGCAGAGTAATAGCAGCCAGGTAAGTTTTTTCTTTTTAAGGCTATTCTATGTGTGTGTGGGGGGGGGGGGGTGTTCTTTTGTGTCCAGATATCCCCTCCCCCAAGAAAGCGTGGATGTTGGGCTGGTGTGTGGACTGTAATACAGGTCCAGGAGGGTTTTAAAAAACTGATTGGGCACACATCAAAGTCCTGTCTGGAACCACCCTCAGTCACCTGTCAGATGAAGAATTCAATTTATAAATTTACTAGCTGACCCATGCACGCGTTGCTGTGTCATACGCCATTCTCTCTCTCTCTCTCTCTCTCTCTCTGTATCTCTCTCTGTATATCTCTCTCTGTATCTCTCTCTCTGTGTGTGTGTCTCTCTCTCTGTCTATATCTCTCTCTGTCTCTCTATGTCTCTCTCTCTCTACCTCTCTATCACTCTCTCTCTGTCTATCTCTCTCTATCACTATCTCTCTCTATCTCTCTCTCTCTCTCTCTCTCTATCTCTCTCTCTCTCTCTCTACCTCTCTCTCTCTACCTCTCTCTCTACCTCTCTCTCTGTCTATCTCTCTGTCTATCTCTCTCTCTATCACTCTCTCACTCTCTCTCTACCTCTCTCTCTCCCTCTCTCTCTCTCTCTTTCTCTCTACACTCTCTCTCTGTCTCTCTCTCTCTACTACTCTGTCTACCCCTCTCTCTCTATCACTCTCTCTCTCTCTATCACTCTCTCTCTCTCTCTCTACCTCTCTCTGTCTATCTCTCTACCTCTCTCTATCACTCTCTCTATCACTCTCTCTATCACTCTCTATCTCACTCTCTCTCTACCCCCTCTCTTTCTCTCCCTCTCTCTCTCTATCACTCTCTCTCTATCTCTCTACCCCTCTCTCTCTCCCTCTCTCTCACACTATCACTCTATCTCTCTACCTCTCTCTCTACCCCTCTCTCTCTATCACTCTCTCTATCACTCTCTCTACCACTCTCTCTACCCCCCTCTCCCTCTCACTCTCTATCACTCTCTCTACCTCTCTCTCACACACTCTCTCTATCACTCTCTCTCTACCTCTCTCTCTCTCTCACTCTCTACCACTCTCTCTCTATCACTCTCTCTCTACCTTATTGTCTCTCTCTCTCTCACTCTCTCTATCACTCTCTCTCTTTCTCTCTACCTCTCTCTCTACCTCTCTCTCTCCCTCTCTCTCTATCACTCTCTCTATCACTCTCTCTCTACCACTCTCTCTCTCGACCTCTCTCTCTACCTCTCTCTCTGTCTATGTCTCTCTATCACTCTCTCTACCTCTCTCTCTCTGTCACTCTATCTACCTCTCTCTTTCTATCACTCTCTCTCTACCTCTCTCTCACTCTCTCTCTACCTCTCTCTCTCTCTCTCTCTCTCTACCACTCTCTCTCTCACTCTCTCTCACGCTCTCTCTCACGCTCTCTCTCTCGCTCTCTCTCTCTCTCTCTCTCTCTCTCTCTCTCTCTCTCTGTTTCTCTCGCTCTCTGTCTGGCCAGCCCACCTCCCCCCCGGTCGCTGCATCCTCTCCCCCAGGGCATCCTGCGTGAAAGGCCCTGGCGCTGTTTATCTCCTCGGCCCCTCCTCTTTCTGCGGACTCCCGGTCTTCCTTCCCCAGAGCCCAAAAGGCCCACGGCTGCCCTGGGATGCGCCTGGAAAAAGGAAGGATCGGGCTGGCTACTTCCTTTTCCAGGCGCTTCCCAGGGCAGCCGAGGGCCTTTTGGGCCCTGGGGAAGGTTTTTTTAAAAAAAAATTGGAAGCGCGCATGCGTGGTGGTCGTCTGAAGCTTGAAAGGGTACTGGGAAATGTAGTCTTTGCGGGTGTGCTTTGTTTTTTTTAGAGGGCGCATGCGCGGTGGACGTGTTTTGGTGAAATGGATCCTGGGAAGTGTAGTTTAGCATTGCAGGAGGGAAGTTTGGACGTTTGGAGAGAAGATGGTGCCAGCGGAGCGTGTGAGGGATGGTTGGCGTTGAAGGTAAGGAAAGTGTGTGAGTGTCTGGTGTTGCATGGGAGTTGGAATGCATGGTAGTGTGGTTGTTGTGTGCTGTTGTATGCTGGTCGCATAGCGTGGATGGGGCGTGTGTGTGGATTGTACAGTGCGGGAAGGAGGAGATGAGAAGTGTGTAGTGGAGATGGGATTGTGGGTTGTATTTGGTAAGAATGGTGTTGGTAGGGAGGCAGGCCGGCGTGTTTGGGGGAGTATGTCGTGGATCGGCTGTTCGGGCACCATGTGTTTGGGGAGGGGGGAGTGTGCATTGGTATGTTGTGTGGGGGCCGTGGGAAGGGGTGAGGGAATGTGGTGCACATGTGGGTAGATGCTGCTGGGAAGGTTGGGGGCGTTTGTTGTGGGGAGGCTTTTTTTGCGGCGTGTGTTTGTTTTGCGCGGGTCGGCTGTTCGGGCGCCATGTGCGTGGGGAGGGGTGACGTGTTTGTTGATTTTTTGTTGTGTGGGGGCCGTGGGAAGGAGGGAGGGATGGTTGTGTACATGTTGTTGGAGGCTGGTGGGAAGGGTGTGGTTTTTTGTGGTGGGGAGTCTTTGTTTGCGGCGGACATCTCTGTGCTGTGGATCGGCTGCTCGGATCGTGGGAGGGTGGGAGTGTGTGTTGTTTCCTGGTTGTTTTCGCGTGGCTCCCTGGAGAGCTGGTTGTGTTCGGGCTGAGACACTTTGGCTGGCATGTGCGAACGTTCGAAACGGTAGCGCTGGCAGCGGAGAGGGCGGGGTGGGAGGGGCGCTGTCGGTTTTGAGGGGGTCATGTTTTGGGGTGTTGTGAGGGACCTAGGTCCGGGTTTTTGCGCCACGAATGTTCCTGTGGGTATGTTTGTGACTGTTGTCAAGTATCGTGGTTCTGGGACTTATAGTTTCTTTGCCTATGAGCGTCAAAAACGGACTCTCTCTTTTTATATATATAGATGAATGAAACATTAATCCTTCTTTTCCCCCGTCTAAATGCACCTTGCTAAGGCAATGGAAATGAGTGTAAGCCAAGCAAAAAAAAGCAAAGCAGTGAGAGCAACAGAGCACTGGAACAAGAAATCTCTCTCTCATGCAGCCAGGATGCAACTGGATAATGGAGGAGTGTTCCCCGGTGTGAACCAACTTGGAAAGAAGACACATAAATTGGTTCCTTTTTGTGATTGGCTTAGACAGCAGAGGCCATGGTAAACCAAATGTGTGCAATGGCTGCTGCTCTTTGCCCCACAAGGTTGCCTTTGGAAATCCGAATACAAGTGAAACCACCTGAAGTCTGGCGCCATGTTATTTGTTGTGGCCAACAAAAATTCCTCATGCTGCCCATGCCATTACAGCTGAAATGGTAAACAAAAACAATGAATCAGACAAATCCCATTTTAGAAAATAAATACATGCACAGGCCTGTCGATAATAACCTAATGTCTGGTTTGTTTTTATATACAAGAGAAACCTTGTTTCTTTTTATGCTGTTTTTCCATTAACTATAGTAAAATGTATTTATTTGGAGAACTTAAATGTTTTTTTTTTATTTATGTATAGAATCAGCTAATAAGTTTCAGTACTATATTTGTTAGGCAAAGTGCTTTAAAATTATAATCACATGAAATACTATGGTTTCATTTGCAGGAGCCAATGCAATAACATATAGTTGAGCACCAATTAGTATATTCACAAGAAATAAATTTAATGCATTAAAAGAGCTATTTATACAGAGAGAAAGTTTCTGATGTTGCTGCTGCTGTGACTGCTGAATATTTGCTATTAAGTCTGTATATTTCCCCATGTAGGCAGACCAAAAATGAATATGAAGAAGTAAAAGTAGCCTAAACCTCTCCATTCAGAGGTTTATAGGAAACCAAGTCAGGAGATAATATGTAGGACCAAAAGGGGAAGAAGAATGAAGGTACATTCAGTTCTTCTCTTCCTGGAGTCATAAATCTAAATTCAGCTGTTAATCCCAAAGAGAGTAGAACTATTGCATACATGGAAACTATAATAATTAGTTTCACAAATTCATTATTTCTATTCCAGGAGTCACAATCTATCTTATGCCACCTGAATTAAGAGTGTAATCTCATACCATGATACTTATTCCATAATGGAGCTTACTTCTGAGTAGGCATGCATCACCTCTTTCCTTTTATCTTACAGTATGCACAGAAGGAAATATTGTGTGTACTGTACTCACGTTTAAGTCTAGAAGTTTTACTTTAAAAATTATGCAAAAATCTTGATCAACTTATTCATGGGTCAATGTAAATACCGTACCTTAAGTTCTGTCAAAAGGCCAACCCTCCTCAGAATGAAGTGGCAAAAGAGCCTAGAAGAAGAACAAATCTCTATTATTTCTACTCCTGTGCCACTTCTGGACTTTTTGAATGCTTTGGTGGGAAAATGGCTATTCTTTGGTGATTACCTCAAAGGAGTGTTGAGAGAATAGAGGGGGGGGGCAATGTTTCTTTTAGGTCCTCCTGGGATTGTATAATGTCTTTAAACTGAAATCTATAAGATTCTTTTACCTTAATTTGGAGAATCCACATTGAAATGTTAGTAAGGACATTTTATCCAGATATATCTTAGGGTAATCTTTATGAACAAACCTTCTTCCTCTATTAATGAATTAAGCCAGAATCAAGGATAGCCCTGCAGTGCAAACAGATCAGGGTAATGATTTTTTTTGCCATTTTCTCTTACTTCAGCAGTTTTTCTACCATCTCCCCCTCCTCCCAAGCAGATTTTCTAGGACTGAGTTGGAATGGGTACATATCACCCCTCTCCTGCCTGCAGGATCACCAAGTTCAAAGAGATTGGCTCAGCTCATGAACTGATGATTGGTTACTCATAGTTGCTGTAGTGATTTTAGTAGCCAATCTTAGAGGAAATCACATTTTCAAATTACTGGGAAGATTTCCAGTTGGACATTTACTGTTTGCTGAACACAATACAGAATTCTTCATTTGGATGGCACCTGCAATAGACTGGGTCAATGACCTTAATGGAAGTATACAGTTTGCTACAGTGATCATTCTGACTGCTGGTGTTTAACACCATGTTCATCCTGTGGAAAACAGGAAATTGCATTCCTTTCCAATGGGTAAAGAAACATACAGCATTAAATGACAAACACTGACATGGAAGATGAGCTGTTATTCAATTTTGTCAAAAGAATCTTGTATGAAAAATACACTTTTGATTCCCTCTCCATCAGAGTTACTATGGAGGCACAAAAAAGCAAGACAGGAGATAAAAAGAAGAAGACAAGTGAGTTAGGATAGTTAAAGAGGTTATAACACTTTCTGTGTGCCTTCTTTTTCCCCTTAATGGATGCCTTATCCTCTCACTTCCCTTTTCATGCAAGGCAAAAGTTTCTGTCTCATAGCTTTTGGGGAGGTGATACACAATGCCAAATATATATTTGTCACTCACAGTCATTGGATGTTGTGCTTCCTATCTAATACCATTGTGGCAAGGACTGTGTATGTCCTCTTTTGAGGAGACGGTTGCAGCTAAAAGTAAAAAAAAGGGGGGGGGGATGAAGCAAAGACACAAAGAGTTTTTGTAAAGCTGAAGAATTCATTCATGTAATGGTTGTGCACAGAAAAGGAAGAATGGCCCACTAAAAGAAATCTTGGACAAAGTGGCGGCAGCCGCTGAAACAGAAATAGCTTCTTCTGTATCTGAGCTTTGGTTGATGAACCAGAAAACCTGTATATCTTCCAACAAGAACAGAACAGGGACTGCCAAGAGAATCTAGGGCCAATATTCAATTTTATGTGGTAAGTTTTACCTTTTCAATTATTTCGGAGATCCTTTGGGATGAACTTTAGAACAGGCTATTAGTCCAGGATGTCAGGCTGAGCTACTGATCTTTTTTAAAAAATCAACAGAAAGAGATCTAAAGCATAACCAACAAACCCACTGTTAGCTATTAATATTGGCTAGTGTCATGTGCAGAACATGCTGGCACCCTATTCCTAGAAACCCATGTCCACTGTGTCAGAATCCATATGGCCAATATCACAATGGTTCAAAAAGTTGCTAAATCCTGGTAAAAGGGGTGTAGCCATCTTTCTCTGTCCCTGCAAATGAGATCTTCTGGGTGATTTTTCATTGGAACAGCCATTGTCCTTGTGTTCCTTGTCTAGTACCATCCTACCCACCATTTAAGAGCTACTTATTATAGTCACCTCATAAGTTTTTCCTCCTTAAGAAAGGAAGGTTATGGTCCATTGCAGCAGGTACCTCATACTGTTGTAAATTTACAGTACATTCAAGCATAATTTCTGTGCTGTGACCTTGGAGTATCACAAGGAAGATAACATAAGATGCATCTATACTGTAGAATTAATGCAGTTTGATACTTTAACTGTCGTGGCTTAATGCTGTGGATTCAGTTGTAGTTTTACAATGTCTTTGGTCTTCTCTGCCAAAGAGTGTTAGTTCCTCAAACTACAACTCTCATGATTAACCAGCACCGAGCCATAGAATGTAAAGTGTTGTCATACTCTATTAATTCTACAGTATAGATGCACTGATCTAGGACTTCTTCACACTTGCCTATTTTTGGCAGAGATGACGGGGGTTTTCAACTTCATCCATGGAGCCTGGTGACTCCCATTACACCCTGTAGAACTACTTCTGGGGTAACTCTGGGGCTGAAAAAAAATTGAAATGGAAAGACGGGCAGGCTCCCCGTCTTTCCATTGGGAAAGATGGATTGAGCTACCAAAAACAAGCTTCCCAGTGGCATTAGTGCTGCTGGGATGTGGTGAGACAATACCATTCCAGTGGCCCATGTAACAAGTTGCCAATAGAGTAGCCCAAAGGCTCAGACTGTGGGCTTTTGAGAAATTGAGTTTTTTAATCAAAATGTTAAAATATAGAAACAAATACCCAGAGAGAGAGAGAGAGAGAGAGAGAGAGAGAAACTTTTCCCTTTATCAACTCAACTCAACTATTTCTTATGAGTTGCCCTCAACCAAGGTGCTCTAGGCGACTTACACAATTAAAATGAACAGGTTACATAATCACAGCTTATTACTAAAGCTGTTTATGAAGAAGTTGTGTGGAAATTAGATGTAAAGCTAAAGCTATGTTTAGAAAATGGAATGTTTTCTGCCATTTTCTTTATTCAAACCAAGCAGATATAATTGCCAATGGTGTATCATTTATTTTTGCATATTTGCATCTCTCTCTTTATTAGCTTTTTTGCACAAGAAAAAAAATCTTCTGTTAATTGTAGGGAACAAAGAGCATGGTTCTTTCTGACTACTACAGTTACTCCTCTCAGCTGGGATTTCACTGAGCACTGGGTTGAACTCGGCAACCAAAAGGTTAAAAAATAAATGCCCTGTTTGAACTACCAGAGAGATAAGGCTGTCAAAATGCTGAATACAGCAATCACTAATATCTTTTCCAGCATCTGCTGTGCAGACAGACTAGAAGCAAAGTTTTCTTGATATGCAGAAATATTTTTGCCCTAAAAAAGGAAAATACTACTGAAAGCTAAGTTTGTAACAATTTACAAAGAGAAAAATGACACAGCTGAAATTCTAAACTGTGAAACCTACATTTAAACAGAATGATAATTTTAAATACTTCGTGTAAATTAACTGTTGAAATCTCATTGAAATCAATGGATACCTACTTTATATATCAATGTATAAATGTATAAAGTTTAGTTCAAAAATCAACCTAAACTCATGACTTATTCATGGGTCAATCTAAGTACTGTACCTTAACCTTTATCCACAAAAAAAGAAAAAAGGAACCACCCCATTCTCTGTGTTGATTGGTGAAAGGCTAAAGCTTAGTCCAGTCCAGGAGAAGCTAAAGAAGTACCAATCCCAACAATTATAACAACCACAACACCAATTCTATTATTTTTGAAAGACTGGACGGGAAAATGGCAGCAGGGGTAGCTGGCACTCAGAGGTGGCATTGGCACTTTTGTTCCTCTGCTAGATGAATCTGCATTTTCTTAGCCCCAGCCACCCTTGGACACCTCCCACACATATCACACAGTCACCATTTTCTGTATTTCATCCACCCAGCCTTTAGGAGTAAGCCTGCCTGAATTTTGTCAATTACTTGACTTCTTTTTCTGTGTTCCATCCTTTACACCTTTTGTTATAGGTTCCTAGGTTTTACCTCTGATGTATACATGGGTCATATAAAATCCATATTTTTGGCCCCCAAACATGCCCTTGGCATATGCATTAGGTTGACTTATACACATGTATTGTAAATATGGGGAAGTAAAGGGTTGAATAATTAGAAAGGTTTGCATATTACACTGTCAACAAAAGTAGTTTTTCTCTATTTCTGTGAACAAATTGTGAGAGAAAATTTACCTCATCTTGAGAATTTCCCATCTGAAAAGGCTTGTAGACATTTCAGGTAAATAAAGTGTACACAAAATAATGCAAACATTTAAATGAGGAGTGATTAAAACGGCACATACTTGAAAAATGAGCACACTTTAGATGTGGAAAGGGGTGTATTCATTAGGGGAAGTGTGAAAATAAATGTGCACACTTGGGATAGTGCAGAAAACCTTGCACAGAAATCCCAATGAGGAAAAAAGTTTTCCAAAATCAAGCAATCTGATGTGCAACAAAAAAAGGAAAATTATAATTATAATAATAATAATATTTATTTATAACCCGCCCCCATCTCCCCAATGGGGACCCAGGGTGACTCACATAAAGCCAAGCCCAAACAACAAATTACAGTAAAATAAAATCAAAACATCAGCAATAAACACAATAAAAATACATACAAACTGGAATATAAGGTTGATAAAATAGAAGCTCTAAACCTGAAAATCCAACAACAGGTTGAGATGCTAGAAAACAGAGAATTAGAACTCCAGCTGAGAATTAGAAATTTAGAAGAATCCAAGAATGGAAATCTGAAACAAATCATCATTGACATACTGGCAGAATTAATAGAAACGGATCCAGTAGTCGTTGGCAATGATGTGGACAGAACATGTAGAGTAAATACAGGATTCTCCCAGAAAAATAAAACATCCAGAGATGTAATAACTACCTTTGCCAGAAAATGTGCAAGAGATGAAATTCTCCAAAGAAACTCAAAGAAATCAATATATTACAAGGACAAAAAAATAATGAAAGAAGTCTCCCAACAAATGTTGGCACGCCATATAAACTACCACTTTATAACTGAAAAACTCATCAAGAGAAAGATAAAATTCAGATGGGAACAGCTGGAAGGAATCACGGTGACACTGAATGAAACCAGATACTGTCTTAATAGAACCGACAAAGCAGAGCTTTCTATCACAATCACATATAAGGAAATAAACAGAAACCACCTACAGAAAAAAGTAGGTACAAAAAGAAAGAAACTGGAAAACAACCAAAAGAACCTGAAGATGACAAAGACGAAGGAGAAATTGAAGATGAAGAAAACCTAGAAGAACTTGAGGAAATAGACTCTCCTGATATAACAATGAAAAGAGACTTGAAAAGATTACGAAAGTTTACACCTGGAAATTACCATTTGGTAATGTTGCAGGAGCCGATATTGGGAGAAAACCAAGAAAACCAAAAAGTAAATGAACCGTAGGATATTCACAAACAATATCAATGGACTAAACTTTCCAAATAAAAAGAAAAGAATCTTTGACTACTCGAAGAAAGAAAAATTTGCAATAATAGCATTGCAGGAAACACATATTGCGAGTAAACATGTAAAATATTTAGGATAATCAAAATTTGGAAAACTCTACTATGCAGTCTGTGAAGAGAAGAAACAAGGTGTGGCAACTTATGTGAAACATCAATACTCCTCTGAACTAGCCTTTAAAGATGTCCAAAGTAGATATCTTGGAATCTGTACTGAAATAAACTATCTGAAATTCTTAATTTGTAACATTTATTGCCCTAATGGATCAAAATTAAAATTTGTGAGGGAACAAATTGAGAAATATAATTATGATGAATCAATGGTACTGGGAGATTTCAACGGGGTGGTGGACAAACCCTAGTATGGACAAATTATATAAGAATTTGGGGTAAAATAGAAACACCAGAACTGGAAGCCAATTACCCAAACAATTTATCTCTATCTTAGAAGATCTGAATTTAATAGATATATGGAAACATCACAAAAGGACCGAAAAATACTATACCTTCTATTCTGGAAAGCATAGGTCATGATCACGTATTGATATGGTATGGTTGACAAAGGCATTATCTATTAGAGTGAAAAAGGTGAACATTCTTGCAAGTCTATTGTCGGATCACTGTGCCATAGAAACACTTATAATAGGAAGGAAGCCCCAATTCTGATGAGGTTAAAAGAAAATGTATTAAGGAAAGATAAAGATATAGAACTAATTAAAAATCTACTTGTAGAATATTTAGATATAAATAAAGGGGAGGAAACCAGCAAAATCACACAGTGGGAGGCCATGAAGGCTGTAATGAGAGGTCATTTTATACAATTAAATAGCAAAATAAATAAACAAAGAAATAAAACAATAAAAGAAAGTATAGGAAATATTGGGAAGTCAGAGACAATCCTCAAAAGTATACCAACAAATTAGAAAGCATTATTGGATCTGAAGATGTTTAAAAAACAACTACAACTCCTGCAAACTGAGAATATGGAAAGACAATTAAAATACCTCAAAGTAAATTACTATCAACATGCAAATAAGATTGGCAAATGGCTATCAAAAATATTAAAAGAAAAAAACCAAAAAAATTAGATCACAAAAATACAAAAGGATGGAATCTAATATGCGGAAAAAGGGAAAATAGATCTATTCAGAAAATTCTATCAAGAATTATATACAAAGGAGGAAACATCTAAAGATCCAATAATGGAATATATTGGCAAATTAAACATAACTAATATAAACAGAGAGAACTATTAAATGATCCAATCACTACAGCAGAAATAGATAAAGCGATAATCAAACTCAAAAGCAATAAAGCGCCAGGACCTGACGGTTTCACAGCCATCTACTATAAAACTTTCAAAAATGAGTTAACTCCCCTATTAAAAGATATTTTCAATGGTATAAGAGAAATGAAAAAATACCCATATTATGGGGAAAAACCAATATAACCTTGATACTGAAAATACAGAGCCTATTGAAATTAGGAATTATAGACCCATTTCATTGTTAATCAGTTATTATAAAATTTTCACCTCCAAGAGGCTTAAATTATTTCTAAATGATTGGATCTTTCCAGAACAAACAGGTTTTTTGCCAAATAGATACATCAAGGATAATACAAGAACCCTAATTGATGTAATTGAATACTATGAAAAACACAATGATAAAAAATAGCCCTTTTATTTATTGATGCAGATAAGGCTTTTCACAAAATTAATTGGGACTATATAAAATCGTTAATCAGATAATTAGATATGGGCCACTATTTCCAAAATACAATGGAGGCATTATATTCAAACCAAGAAGCCACAATCATAAGAAACGGCCAGGAAAAAAAACATATTAACAGAGGAGTGCCCCAAGGTTGCCCTTTATCTCCATTAATTTTCATTCTAGTAATGTAGAGTCTAGTAAAAGATATTAATGGAGATAAAGAACTGAAAGGTATACACATACTCTCACAAAAGTATAAGTTAAGAGTATATGCAGATGACATGGTTTGCATCATAGAAAATCCACTAACCAACATCAATAAGTGGTAAAACGAATTTGAGGATTTTGGGAATCTTGCTCGATTTAAACTAAATAAACAAAAAACTAAGCTGTTAACAAAACATCTTGGTACCAAAGAGAAAGAACTCTTACAAACAAAAACAAAGCTAAAAATTGAAAGTAAAATAAAATATTTAGGAATAATACTAACAACTAACAATACTAAATTAATTAAAAACAACTATGAACAATTACGGGAAAAAATTCAAAAAGGTCCCGAAAAATGGAACTACCAAAATATATCTCTACTGGGGTGAGTGGCCACAATAAAAATGAACATATTACCCCAAGTTTTATTTTTGTTCCAGTCACTACCAATAATTAGAAGTTATTATTTGTTCAAAAATGGAATTTGGATTTAATTAAATTTATATGGAAAAATAAAAAACAAGAATTAAATTAAAGTTATTAACAGATGATAAAAAAGAGGAGGTTTTGGACTACCAGACCTCAAAATATACTACGAAGCGTGCAAACTCACTGCAATAAAGGAATGGGCCACATTAACAAACCAAAATTTATTAACTTCGGAGGGCCATAAATAAAGAATTAGGATGGGAAATACCAAAGTTACAAGAATACTACGAAGCATTCCAACTGAAAGCAATTCTGGAATTGATAGAGGACAACCAAGAGAAGTGGATAAGGATAGAGAACGAAGCAAATAATGGTCAAGGAGTTTATGGAATATTTACAAATAATTTAAAAGAGGAAATAAAAAGAACAATAGGTCCAAGGAAAGTAGCATTAAAAATATGGGGGAAATGGAAAGAGAAATGGATGCCATATTTATCAAAGGAAGCCCCGATAGGTAGTTTAAGAAATGAGGAAGACGAAAGTATCATTTAAAAATTGAAACAGATGGGATATAGTAAAATCAAAGATTTATATAATGAAAAAAAGGAATTAATGGAATGGAAACAATTGGAAACATTAGGGGGCAGGATAAATTGGTTAACACTAAGAGGAATTTGGGAACAAATTAAAAAGAAAGTAAGTAGTAAGGGAGAAAAGTAAGTAGTAAGGGACCAAGACCAGGAATTAATGATGATGATGTTTAGAGCAGCACATGCATTAATAGCTTGGGGTTGGAAAGAAAAAAAGAAATGGACACTTGAAAAATGGTATGAATATGTGTGGGACCAAATACAACTAGATATTATGGACATCATAAGAAGCAAAAAGACATGGCCAGACAAACAGAAGAAAATTAAAGAAATTTGGACTCCATTTAAAAGATGGTTACAGGTCATTAAACCAGATGATGAAAGCTGGAGGAAAAAAATTGAAAGAATCGAAAGAAGGCTCATGTAACGGAGAAAAAAGGACTTCATTGTCAACAGGAAAGAGGGAGGGGTGGGAGGGGGGAGGGAGAAGGGGATGAAAAAGGACAAAAAGCATGGTAATTGTGGTTATGTATAGTTGTTTATAATAAAAACATTTAAAAAATAAAATAAATAAAAAACTTTGGAGGGCCATGGCCTCCGAACAGGCTGGCACAGGTACCTCTGATACAATAGAAGAAAAATAGAAAACAAATTCAGCCACCACTTCATTAGAGCTGCCCTAATTAAAACATGGGAGAAATACAAACCTAGACTATTTAAGAAAACCCCATTAGAAGAAAAAACATAAGTATACTATATAAACAACTGCTGAAATGGTCTACAGAAGAATAACAAGTAAAAGAATGCCAAATAAAATGGGCTAGAGACCTGGGCCATTATATTATTTCTCACCAATGGGAAGAAATCTGGACCAAACAATCAAAATACAAAAAAATATGAGGTACTGGAGAGAAGTACATCAAGAAACATAGAAAATATTAAAGACCAATTGAACCCTCAGAATTATTTACTAGGAATATCAATCCCAACTATGAATGAGAATCAAGATAAAATGTTCTTTTTACTCAGTACCTGTGCTAGACTAAATCTAGCAAAAAATGGAAGCAAAACATAACTCTAAATATAGAAGAATGGACTCTAAAAATATTTGATGTTATTCAAACGGACTACTTATCACAAAAATTAAATGGAAAAAAGAAAAAACGGACTGGTCAGGCTTTAAAGAATATATACAAAACAAAGAACAAAATTTGCTATAGACCTGAATGATGTGTAATGGGAAAATTCCGGAAGAAGGCCATATGTAATTTCTTGAAAATATGTTATGTAACAAATGTAAAGAATCCTTAAGAGAATTTTGGGAAGTCTTTTTATCCTACCCCCTTCCTTCCTCCCCCACTCCTCAAATACCCTATCACTTCCTACCCACCCCCACTGCTGAATTATTGTAAAACCATAATAAAAACATTTATAAAAAATACATATAAATAAAAATATATATACAATGAGATATCTATAAATCAAAAAGACAGGGCGGGCCGCCGGCACACATATAAAATGTTAAAAACTCAGGGTGAGATAAGCAGAATAGCATCCTTTATGGGGGGAAACATCCTTTATGGAGGAGGGGGAATGGATTCCAAGAACGGGGGCATTGAGGAGAGCAATGGTAGAAATTAACTAACTACTCTCCGAAGGCACAGTGGAAATCCAGGTTTACAGGTATTTTTTAAAAGGTTTCCTGAGTGGGGGCTTTCCTAATCTCTCCAGGCAAGGAATTCCAGAGTCGAGGGGGCCACAGAGGAGAAGACCCTCTCCCTTGTGCCCACCAGATGAGTCTGTGAGACTGGCAAGGATGACAGGAGGGTCTCCCCTGAGGAGCAGAGGGTTCAAGCTGGTTCATGGAGGGAGATCTGGTCACGAAGGTAGGCCGGTCCTAAACCGTTTAGGGCTCTATAGGTGATCACCTGTACCTTGAATTGGGACTGGAAAATAAATGGCAGCCAGTGCATTTCTTTAAACGGGGGAGGGGGGGTTGACCGCTCCCTGTAACTTGCCCCAGTTATTAATCTACCTGCTGATCGCTGGACGAGTTGAAGTTTCCGGGCCATCTTCAAGGGTAGCCCAACGTAAAGTGCATTGCAGTAATCCAGTCTAGAGGTAACCAAGGCGTGGATCACCATGGTCAAGTCAGACTTCATGAAGCATGGTCGCAGTTGGCGCACAAGTTTTAACTGTGCAAAGGCCCTCATGGCCACCGCCAACACCTGAGCATCAAGTGTCAGTGCTGAATCCAGGACCCCCAAACTGCGGACCTGTGACTTCAGGGGGAGTGTAACCCCGTCCAACACAGGTTGCCACCCAATACCCCAGTCAGACGAACAACTGTCCTGGAGGACCTCTGTCTTATCAGGATTGATCCTCAACTTGTTCCTCCTCATCCAGACCATCTCTGGGACCAGACACTAGTCCAGTATCCATGGGGCTTCCTTGGAATCTGGTGGAAAGGAGTAGTGGAGTTAGGTGTCATCTGCATAGAGATGGCAGTGATAGAAAATCCATATCACTCAAACAAAGGAAAGACAGTGCTCCCTGACTCAAGCGAAGAGCGGCCAGAGCCCTGTTCTCAGCCTCCCCCTTATGTTCCTATTTACCCAGCTCTAAATTCAACAGCAACAGTGTCTCCTATCATGAATCCAGAGAGCAGAGAGGGCTGTTCTGGCACCCCAAGCCCTAGTAATCTGACTGAGGGGACTTCCTCCCTCACTATAATTACAGAGGAGCCCTCCAGCTGTGACAGTATCAGAAGGGTCTTTGGAAGACCAAATTGACTTTGATGAGACTGTGGTTGTCCCAACAATGCAGGGGCAATGACAGTCAAGTGCCTTTTCTCTCAGACTGACTTGCAAAATGACTAAAGAGAAGGCAGCTAAAGAAAAAAACACATATGCATTTCCTTATTAAATTCCTTATTAAATTAGAAGCAGTACATGGGACCATATAATGAGAACTTATGTAGAAAGGTTGATGAAATCGCATTGATGACTGTAAGCAATTGTTAAATGTTTTATTCACTGCTGAGGAAAGAAGAGTCTTAACTGATGCCATGATTATAAGCACAAGAGGGACATGTTACATGCTCAGCAACGATTAAGAAAGGCCTGGATCACAACAGGCAATAAATTTAAAGAAATTATGCCCCTGTTTTTGCTGAGTTGTGCCTGAATAGGCTGGTGGGGATAGAGAAGAACAAAGAAGAATGAGAATAGAGGATGTGAATAGAAAGAAACTAGAGAAGAGATGAAGAAAAGAGCAAAGAGATTCCTGACTGTTGTGGCAGGAATCAGAATAAGCCAGAGAAAAAGAGGAAGAGGAAGAGAGAAAAAGAAAAGTTGAAAAGATTTTAGTGTGCCAGAGGTGAGAGAACACTAAGAGATAAAATGCCCATATGCAAAGGATAATAAGCCAGAGTGAGAGGAGAAACGGAAGTACACAGAGAGGGACTGCAAGAGAGAAGAGAGAGCCACAGAGAAAAGGGAGAGAAGAGAGAGAGAGAGCCACAAAAAAAAGGGAGAGAAGGGGAGAAGAGAGAGCACTAGGAAGAGAACACCAGGAAGACCAGCCTGCCAATACCAACCAGTGTGTGAATGTTATAATTGCTTCAGGTCATCACCCTAGACTCTGCTGCAAGTAAGAAAATGCCTGAATGCCCCCATTTCATTATTTAAAATACTTACTATATAAATTGAGAACAATTTTGGTTTTTAATGATGATGAAACCATGCAAATGGGACCAAGCCGAGACAAGTAGAACTTATCTGCCCCCCACAGAAAGAATGGAGAATCTTCATGGTAACCTAGATAGAATCTGAAGACTGGAGGAAGTATAATATACTAGAAACATGGGCAAGATTGGTTTGAAACATTTCACCTATAGTGATGCAAGTTAAGCCAGGAGCAAGACCAGATTGCATATCCTGGAAGGCCAGGGAAGCAGTGGAAAGAATCAAGAAACATCTAGCAAGGTTGCTTCATCATGAAATCCTAAGGAAATGCTACTCACCATGGAACTCCGTCAACTTATTCCCTGCTTAGCCTTATCCCACCTACAGCAATTTGGTTTTTAATTATTGGCTTAAACAACTTTCTTCTGCTTGCACTTAGCCTTATGAAGCCAGCCCATATTCACATTCTTACACAACTTTGTTGGATGAGACTTCTGCCGAGATATCACAACTCGCCTACGTTGTTTAGAGATGCCCTTTCATCTCATTATTTACATCTCCTAAATAGACAGTGTTACCATACATTGATAATCTACTGGTCAGATGCAGCCTCCTGTCAATAAAAAAACATCAGCACAGGTCCTTTACAGTTGAGAAAATTCCTGGGGTCAGCAAGTTTTTTCCGCCTCTAGATTCTGAACTTTGCCGTCCTAGCAAAGCCCTTACATCAAGCAAGAAGAGGGGATAATGCAGAACCGATGAGTATGAAACAGCTTTCCGGAAGTTAGCCCTAGTAGTAGCCTCCCTTCTCCGTTTCCACCACCCTTTCTGCTACTTTTTACCTCCCCAACTGAAGGAAAAGAGGGATCATATTGAAATAATGTTTCATTTCACAACAGTGTACAGTAGAAAAACATTACCCTCCTCATTTAAAAACAAAGCAGAACATAATTCTGAAGAAATCTATTTTCAGATAATGCCACTTATCCATTGTCACATAAAAACAGAAGCTGTTATCTCTGAAGTGCCACCATGAATGTGTCTTGACACCAAATCCCCATCCAAAAAGGTAGCTTGCTGCAAAAAAGAATGAACCACAAATGAATGGAGAAGGGGCTTTCTGTGAAATGCTCTCAAGTTCATTAAGCTGAGAAGAATTTGTGCACCTTTTAGAACTTCTCAGCAGGAGTCAGGAGTAAGGATATTAATTGAAGCAACGGGATACTCTTGCCTGAAAGGTCAGGGTTGTCACAAAACTCCAGAGATACATGTACTAAAGAATGAACTATGACAACAGCAGTGTTTTTTTTTTATCTAACTAGCTTAGAAACCTTCAGAAACAGTGTTGTTAATGAGCTGTTTTGATAAACAACACATGCAAGTATAACTCCATTCCTTCTGGCCATTCAGGTCCAATATGAAGTTTATTAAAATATATGAAGGAAAGTTCTCCATTCTGCTATATTCTGTGTTATTTGCCAATATTATAAGAAAGTGTTCCAAACTTTAAAGGTGTGGGGTTCCAGCCTGGTGGGCTTGGGGAGACCCCGGGGGTCCCGGACCAGGTATCTGCTGACCCAAAAGAGTCAGAGGATGATGGATGGCCTGATGCTTATGATACTTCTGAAGAGAGCCTGCAATGGGATAATACAGGGTTGCAAGGTTATGGGACTTCAGATGAGTTTAGTGAAGATTCCATGGAAGCGGACTCAGATAGTTATGAGAAACCAGGCGGCCTTGGATCGCAAGAAAGAGTGGCTACTCCCTTTCCAGATGGTGCAATGGGAGAGGAGGAACTGCCTGGTTCCCATTCTGATAACGATACAGCTGTCCACGCTAATGAGAAGGACTTAGCCGATGGTTTGTTGACCGAAATAAAGGCTACTGACTGACTGACTGACTGGCTAATGAGAAGGAATTTAACAGGAGAGCTAGTATTTCGTCTTCACGGAAAGATTGGAAAAAGGGAGTGCGTTGGTCCTACAAGACCTAGATTCCTATATCTATGCGACCTGGGAAATTGGACTTTATATCTGAAGCCACGTTTGGCGTGACCACGTCTCTTGTTCCCGGCTCCAAATTTCTACCGACCGGAGCGGTTTGTTGCTGCTTTGAATGCCCGCAGTTGCGGCCTGGCTCAAGTTTCACGTTTGACCGCGGAGGCAATTGCTTTGCTCTGAAACTATATTTGGGATTCTATCCGCTTTGATTTTGCCTATGGACTCATGAACTCTTTTTGATCGCTTTCTTTTTACCTCCTTGAACTTTCTACTATTTTATATTCTAATTAAAGAACATTTATTGCATTTGCCCGTGTGTGGTGATCTAGGGGGGACTGCCTGGGTTCTGAGGTGCAAGAAAAGGAGAACTATCAATTATTTTCATTTCTAGATTCTTATCCATGACATAAGTACCCTGAACTTCCAGTGAAACAGGTAATTATACATCTTTGTATTCTACAAGCAAGGCACATATTCCAGGTTATCACGAAAAAGCCATGCAAGCCTAATTTGTGTGAGAGAAAAAGTGTGAAATACCTATAGCTCAACACACAGAGATATTATGGGCTAAACCATCCTGGATGTGGAGAGAGAAAAGAAAAGGCAGGTATAGTTCTATCATGCCTAGGCCCAGAAGAAGACGAAAGGTCCTCCCTCTATCCCAACTGCCACTGCTCTGGCCTTGGAGGGAGAAATAGAAATAAATAAATAAAAACTTTACTGATTGTTTTTAGTTATGAGTTTGTAAGAGAAGGCAAGACAAACTCAATTGTTTTCCACACATACACTCATCATAATAGCTCATGTGGTCCTTGACAAGCTGTTACTTTTTGGAGATTTGGGGAGCCCATAGAATGGGATAGGATTTACCATTGTAGGACAACAGTTAGAGAATCTGTGTCTGGTAAGCATAAACTAAATCAGATAGGCCAGGACATAGAAACAAACTAACTAGGTTGAAGACAAGCCACAGAGGTTTATTACAATTTGGCAAAAAGAAGAAGAAGAAGAAGCCAGTACAAGCAATTTAATTCAAAAGGTACCAGCATAATACTTAAAATGCAAGACATCTCATATCATTCTGACAGCTTTTCAGACTTCATACTCCCTTTCCTGATTAGCTGAGAAAAAGGCTGGCCAGTATTTGCATTAGGCTTGACTGGGAATTTCCTTGATGTCACAGCCTACCGGCAGGGATTCCTGAAAAAGGAAGGCTAGCAGCTGAGGATTGGTCTACATGAGGAACCAATCAGCTGTAGAGACACCACCTGGGAGGGCCCAACCCAAGAGGAAACAATAGTACAGATATGTAGATGAGTTTTTGATTAACTCAAAACTTTGAGGAGCTCAAAAGACAAAAATGTTGATCTTAGGTAATCCAGGACATGGCTGTCAGTATAGAAATGTGCATATAGTACAATATCTAAAACCCCACCTCTGCAGGAGCAACAAACTCTCAACCTCAGGCTATGTGGACAAAAATTCTGAGCTTATCTGGCTGGTAAAGAAGATCATTTATCTTTACATACACACAATGATTCTGATTGCTATCTTGGGAAATAGCTAGAGGGATTTAGCCACTGTCTCAGTTCAAAAGGGATTATACAGAGTCATGAGGAGGTGGCTGCCTTCAAGTTACATTTTGATTCACACATAATAAATGCTTTATACACTTCACAAAGTGATACATACACAGTAGGAAAGATACAAGTTATACAGACATCATAAATTGATACAATTTATTAAAGGATTAGGCATGATAGAGTTTGAAGTGTACAGCTGCTGCTGCTAATTTTGGCCCCTATCTTCAAAATCTTCAGAACTTTGCAACTTCAGATCTCTAGAAAAGGTTTTTAATACAAAGGAAAAATATTACTTATTTGTAATCTCTTCCTTATCGGAGGTTTAGCACAGTGGTTAGAACAACAGCTACTAAAGATCTTATCAACCGAACATTATGGGTTTGAGACCCTGGGCTGGTTTGGGCAGCCAGCTGTCAGCCCTGCCTCTGCTTACCTAAGCAGTGGAAAACAGCCAGCTGTGAGTAGAGAATTTAGGGACCGCTTTGCGGGGGAGGACATTTATAACGCTAATAAATAAGGAAGACTGATTGCCGGAAAAGGTGGAAGGTCCTAACGGGCTGGCAAGCTCTCCGTCATAGGATGATGAAGCAACAGCACCCCCTGTGGCGCAATGGAGCAACAGCACCCAATGATACAACTGAAAGAACCTGGAAGAACCTGGCTCAACTGGAAAAAGAACCTTCTACTGTATATGTTGTATGTGATGTATGTCAAATATAAAAACAGCAGCGATTGTCTGCTTGTATGTGTACTGTAATCCGCTCTGAGTCCCCTTCGGAGTGAGAAGGGCGGAATATAAATAAATTGTATTATAATATTATTATTATTACCTATACAGGGGGAGCGCTGTGATTCAATAACAGTATATAGAAGGCTGTAGAGGAAAAAATAAATCTGGATGTTCAACCATGTGGTTTTAGGTTATTTGAGGTTTGTACCAGATTTCAATTTCTTAAACATGGTGTGATCAGCTTAAAGGTGCATTCAGAATGGAGTACCATCAATTTTCAATAGGCAAGAGACATCTTGCTAGTTTTGCCTTAACTAGAAGTGGTTCTCTGAAGCATAGCCAGAAGCATCATTTCATTTCTGTGATCATTGTATTTGTAGTTCTTTTGCCTTCCAAATTGAATAAGACAGAAAGGCAATGACAAATTCAATTCCCCTGAACAAGAAATTATGCACCTGAGCATGTTTTGGAGAATCAGTTATAGCAGCTTCCCTCATCTTAATGTTTTTCAATGATAGACTTCTGTTTTCATCATCTTCAGCCAACACACCCCCTAGATCAGGGGTGCTCATTACGGTGATCGGGAGCACCTAGTGATCTTCGGCCCTCTTCCAGGTGATCTCTGGGACTCACCAGCCGGATGATGCGCTCCTGTTATGCGCGCGCTCATGCACTCCCGCCGCCGCCTTTGCGGGAGTTCTTTTGCCAAAATGATGCTTTAGTGGGTGGGCCCTGGCGCTCGTCTTGCCACGCACGGTGTGGTGACATGACCGCCCATTGGTTGCTGCTGGGGGGGAGGGCAAGGTGAAGGCACGCGCACGGATAGGATGCAAGGCTGTGGGAGGGCTGGAGGAAATGTGTGTGTGAGAGAGAGAGAGCGCCAAGGAGAGAAGAAAGAAATCCGGAGAACGTTTTCGGATCCTTTTGGCAGGCAGGCAGACGGGCGCTGGAAGGAGAGAGAGAGAGAAAGAGGTGAAGGAGGCCGGGCAAAGTGGGGCAAAGCCAAGCAAGCCCTGCCGCAAACCCTGCTGCTGCCCTCGGGTCTCCCATTCCAAGCCGAGACCTAGGCAAGCGAGCTGTGTGGGGCTGCTTTCTTTCCTTGGTTGGGGGGCGAGGAGAAGGGCTGCACTGTGTTCCTGGGGCTGAACCCGAGGAGGAGGGGGCTGCGGGGATGGAGACTCCACTTGCTGCTGCTTGTGCCCTCGCCGCCTTTCTGCACCTCGCCCTCCCTCGCCCTCGAAGGAGAAAGGTGGCGAGGGCCCACGGGGGGGAGGCTCTTCAGAGCCGGCTAGGAAGAGCCACCCCCCTCTCTCTCCCCTCCCCCGTGGGCATGGACTGCAACCAGTGGGAGGGGTCCTCCTTCCTGCCAGCCGTCCACTTGGGCGTCCTTTCTGAGTCACACCCTCAAAAGGAAGGAAGGAAGGGCACCCCCCCGCTGCATCTGTCACTTTGGGGGAGCACCTCTTCCACTCTTCCTTCTCCTGCCCAGGTAAGGAAGCTTCAAGGGAGGGGGGGAGGCTGCCGTGGGGAGGCTCCAGCCTCATGTGGGTCCCTCTCTCGGTTGAGTTTCCTGGCCCAGGCAGCAGCCAGGTGGTCCCTCCTCCCAGTCCTGCACGTTCCGAGCCGCTGCCGAAGCCATATCTGGCCGGAGCGCTGGCGGGTGCACCTATAAATACCCTCCTGCTGCCTGCGTGGGAGGGGCCTGCTGTGCACGCAAGAAGCAGGACGGGATGGGGACTTCCTGCTTCGCGAAAGCACGCAGCAGGAAGGAGGAAGGCAACAAAGACATTAAGAGAGAGCGTGTGCGCAGGCAAGGAGGATCCCCTTCTTGGGTGCACGCGACGGCGAGTTCGTGGGCAGGCAAGAAAGAAGCCCCGCGTGGACAAAAGGCTGCAGTAGACTCGCACGCGTGCGTGCTCACATGCACAACATGTGATCTTTTCAACTTGATTGTTCATATAGTAGCTCGCATGATGAAAAAGTGTGGGCACCCCTGCCCTAGATTAAGAAGGGAACACCAAAACCTTCCTTGTTTCTAGTGGATTTTTCCCAGTCCTGGCTACCCTGAATAATGTATGTGCATAATTATGTGCATGAACATGTGCACAAACTTTTTTTTCCTTAAAGATTTTACCTCCCTAAAGAAATAAATAAGGGCCTTGTAGGAGAAGTGATGATAATGTGAACTATTTCTGGAGGATACCATCCAACATTTCTCAAATTAAAACCATTGCACATGTACCCAAGCAATATCAGACTGTAGTCAAAAGAGAGAAACAATGAAGAAGAACACATAAACTAAAAGAAGTTGTGGCAGTTTTTTCTTTTGTGAGAATATAAAGGGAAAGGCAAGACTGCCTGCTCCTGTCTCTCACCCACTGAATTAATGGAGTGCAACCTATGTTTCCACTTTGAACTCTGTTTAGAGCAATTGAAGAAGATAAGGTGTCAGCAGGAAAGATAAACCACGACATTTTACAATCTGCTGAAAATGGGGAGTGACAGAAGATTAATTGGGACTCTCCACAATTAATCATAACAGAGATCACTGTGCAGATGTCTTCAGACCTTTTTTCTCCCAATCCACTCAATATTTGTATATGTTTGCTCCGTAGGACAATTCATATTCTCAATATGTGAACCATTCATAGCCCATTCTACTTACAAAGACTTTGCTCTGTATTATGAAGACACATTCTTGATATAAGAGGGTTGAATATAAAGTAATGCCTCCACCTTCGTAACTCCTCAACAGATGGCAGTACTGGTATGCAGCAGGTACTGGCTTGTTCAGTAGACTCTCCTCTACAATTCCATTTTAGCAGGAAGCCTTAGCATTGAACAATTGTGTTGTTAAAGTGCGAAGTATGGAACCCTGCACAGCCGGTCGGTCAATGCGACTTAAGTAATGTGCAGTCATAGAATTCTTGACAGCTGAAGATGTCACCCCAAAGGAGATTCATCAGAGAATGCAAGCTGTTTAAGGTGATTGTGTTGATGTGAGTACTGTGCATCATTGGATGAGTAAGTTTTAAGATGTTGAGGTGGGAACATCTGACTTGCATGACAAACAAAGAGTTGGATGTCCTGTGACAGCAGCCACCAACTTTCATAAGCAAAAGGTTGACAGATTGATTCAGGATGATCGTCGTATCACTCAGAGAGAAATTTCTCTTTCTGATAATGAAAGAAGATCTGCGGGGACATCATTATTCTTCTGATGAAGACGAAAAGAGAACTGTGAGACACTGGTTCCGGAAAAGAGTGTTGACTTCTTCTGTGACGGCTTCAGAAAACTTGTTCATAGTTTGGCCGAAATGTATCCAATTGTCTCGTGATTATGTGGAAAAGTGAATAGTGGTAGTTAAAGAGCACATTCGAAGGATTATTTCTGCTACGTTGTTGTATATTTTTGGGGGGGCTATATGGCCATGTTCTGGAGGGATTTTCTCCTGACATTTTGCCTGCATCTATGGCATGCATCCTCAGAGGTTATAAGTTCACAACCTCTGAGGATGCTTGCCATAGATGCAGGCAAAACATTAGGAGAGAATGCTTCTGGAACATGGCCATAGAGCCTGAAAAAACCTACAACAATGTAGTGATTCCGGCCATAAAAGCCTTTAACAATATATTATTTCTGCGTTTGATTTATTAAAATATTTCCATCCAAACCCAAGCAATGAAGGCAGAGGCATTACTTTTCATTCAACCCTCGTATTTGCTGGTGGTTCTGTGATAGTAGAAAACATGGCAAAGTGGTCAGGTAATTTTGTTCATTCACTCCTAATCATTCTTGCCCACCAAACTGAAGTATTTCAATGTGGCAAACCAATTTGTTTCCTGCTAGCCAGCATTCACTTGGGTGAAATCCATGGTCTTAAGACATCTCTACTTACACACAGCTATACAGAAAAGGACAAAGAACCTTATTGAAAAGTGGCTTTGTCAGGGTTTGTCTAAAGGCTGTTTTGTGATTGGGATAAAGAATTTAAATAATACCACAGCGATTTGGTTGTGTATGTGAGGCTCAGTGTTTGCATAAACAAAGGCATTGTTTTGACATTTGCTATCAGAACAGGAGTAAATAACATTTCCTCTGTGGATATGCTTAATATGTTTTGCTTGAAGCTCTTTCCAAGGGACCCTTCTCTGTCATTAAACCATTACTGCTGCCATCATCCACATAATCATGAGTATTTTGGGAATTGGGGACTAGGGGTTTTTTTGGGGGGGGGGGTGCAAATTTTTATTAACTGATTTGCTTATATGAAGAATACCTCTTGTCATTTTCAGAACCAGACACCCCATGGCCAAAAGGAGAGTCTTGGAGCCAGGTTATATTTTGAACCATAACCAGATTTATAGAGGTACAAGAGTGATTGATTCTCCTTTAGGATTAGAATTTGATGTTATCATAGCTTTTCCTAGAAATAAATTTCAGTATTATTCAACAATTGGTATTTGGCGGATGGGGGATAATACTGATTTTCAGGGCATTTAAAATGCTCTCATCAGCTGCCTTTCTTGCGTTCCATACCATGTTGCCATTCAATCAGTTTCCTTTTTAAAAAAAAGATATTTTTATTAAAAGTTTCCAGATTACATTTTTAAAAAGTGGGAAAAGGGAGTAAAAACATAGGGGAGAAGGGAAAGTGGTAGTTGAGGGGGAAAAAGAGAGAAGAGAAGAAGGGAGAGAGAGAGGGAAAGAGGGTTAGATTGGGGAGGTACAGAAAGGGTTAGGTATAAGAGTATTTGTACTTCCATTCTTCTCTATATTGGTTTTAATTTTTCTTATAGTCCCTTTTGCTGTTTTTTGTTGTATCCTCAGCGATGGCATCTTCTGCCAGCTTTCTTCTATTTAGATTAATAATTTTACTTTATTTTCCTTCAGCCATTCTGTGAAAGGAATCCAGTCTGTTGTTTTTTTATAGAATTACTACCTTGTGACTTAGAAACTAATTATGCTAATTTACCCATGTTCATAATTTCTAGCATTTTCTCAATCCATTCCTCTCTTGATGGTAAGTATTTTTGTCTCCATACTCGGGCATAGACTAACCTTGCCGCCGTAGTTGGATATGTGAAGAGTTTATCTTTATATATTCTAGTTCATGTTTGTCATCCCTAATAAAAAATACTCGGCATGCATTAGGAATTTTTCTTTCAATATTTTTTGGCATAATTCATGAATTTCTTTCTGAAATCCTCTTGCTTTGTCACATGACCACCACATATGGTAAAAAGATCCTTCTTGTTTCTCACACTTTCAACAGTTGTGATTGTAATCTTTAGTAAATTTTGCTATCTTCTTTGGGGTCATGTACCACTGATACATCATTTTTAGCCAATTCTCTTTTAAATCATAAGCATAGGTGTATTTTAGTTTTCTATTCCACATTATTTCCCATTCCTCTAACATTTGGCGGATGGGGAATAATACTGATTTTCAGGGCCTTTAAAATGCTCTCATCAGCTGCCTTTCTTGCAAATCAGTTCCATACCATGTTGCCATTCAACCTGTTTCCTAATGACTAATCTCAAGAGGAAGATTAATGCACATATTTTCAGTAATTTTCTATTTTTTTTAAAGAATGAAGACAGTTGTGTGTGTGTGTGTGTGTGTGTGTGTGTGTGTGTGTGTGTGTGTGTGAGGATATTTTGTGTGTGAGAATACCATCCAAATTAGTTATACATTTTGCTCTTATGAAATTGGTTCATTCTACAGGTCTGCACTGACTGGGCAAAGCACCAACTTGACCTGTCCTTGTGCCTTCAAGTTCAGCTTGCTCTACAGATGTCAGCATAGTATGGAGATAAACATTATCACCTGCAAATAGATGCTAATCCAGACAAAGGACTGAATTCCCTTTGGCAGGCATGGTTTGTTTCACATAAAGCTACTAAAGCTACAACACCAATTCACACAATTGCTGTAATTTTGCACTAAATTGCAGGGTATTAATTACCCAATCTTTCATTTGTATATAGTACTTAAGAGAGCTGCTCCAATTAATTTAGCATCAGAAGGTTGAATGTGACATTTTCTTCTGTTCTTTGTTGAGAATCACCAGTAATACAGGATCACATGTATTTCTGGCTTTCTAGCCTTCCAGATTGCCATAGACCAATGGTTTCCAAACTTTGGACCTCTTGCTATTTTGGATTTCAATTCACAAAATTCCCATACAGTATAGCCAACAATCATGAATTCTCGAAGCAGAGGTGCAATACATCTAGTAGGGCAAAGTTTGGGAAACTGCCATAGACAGTCTAAAGTCTGAATTGGCCTGCATCAAGTAATATTTTGATGTGGCCCATTCTCATCTCTGACTTACAGTGCTATTATTGCAATTTTATTACTATATTTCCATCCTACAAAATCTGAAGCGAAGTAGGAAATGATATTTATTTAGAATTCTCAGCCAGAGAGCTTCTATTTTGCCTCTGCAGTGACAGATGAGAAAACTATAAATTCTAGAATTCCATAGGAAGTATTTATGGCAATTCAGTGTGAATGACACTCAAAGATCCAATGCCAAATATTTAAACAACAAAGGGACAAGAAACCTATTTTTATCTTCAATATGTGAGTGTATTATGAAATAAGAGACTGAAGAGGTACAGAATAATTGTCGAGACTCCCACAGATGGCTCAAAGACACGCCAAGCTAGCAAAAGTATTTACAGTTTATTTTCAACAAAAACACAGCCACAGTCCGGCATAAAAGGAACCCACACCCCAAAAAAGCCCATAAACAAAAACAGGGAAGACGTCCGTCTTTTGAAGTCCTTGGCTTTATTCCGGCTCGAAGTCTGTTGAGATGCGAAGACCCGTCCGAGAAGGAAAGGAAGAGTGCTTCTCCAATTCCAGGAGCTAAGTATACAAACAAACACATCAAAGCCCCCGCATCCCACAGCAACTCCTCCACCCATATACGATACCAAATAAGAGACAGGCACTCACAGCAACACAGGAAAAGACCAAACGAAACGCGGTAGTCACTAAACATAAAAACACACATTAAAACCCCAAACCCCCAACAACATACAACATTGTCAGCTAGAGCTGCCATGGCAGCTCCCAGAACCCAACATGGAAAACAGCCCAATACTCACAGCTTGCTGGGAATCAGGAACTACGACACAAGAAACAAGAGCACCAAATACAGGAACCAGCAACCCACCAGCAACACCTTGGCCGACCGCAGAGTCCCAAATCCCCAGGCCTTACTTTAATACCCTTACAAATCAGAGTCATCAGACTCCCCACCCAACTCTGCCCCATTCCCTCAGCTGCAGCACTGGGTGTGTTCCTCCAATCTTCCCACCTTGCTGAGCAGTTAAAGGACCCCAGTCCGATTCAGCATTCCCACTAGGCCAAGCAGGGTCACTCGAAAGGCCAAAAAGGAGCTTTCGCTGGACTCAGCATTTATCACATCCCTGACATCTTGCACCAGTGCTGAGTCCAGCTCGGTATCACTCTCTTCTGAGGGTAACTCTACGTCAAACCCCTCAAAAGTATCATCACTGGTAGGCTCCCTAAGTATTTGTCGGACCTTTCTCCTGTGCTCTGCCTCTTCCAAACTCTCAGCACTTGCAGCCCTTTTCCTCCCAGCTGCAGTCATTCTGCCCAAACCTCCCTCTTCCAGTGACATGTCCAACACAGTATCCTCCTCCGAGTTACTACCTGTAGCAACTACAGGCTCAGTTTGCTCAACTACAACAATAATGTAGCATTATATGTAACAAACATCCACATCCACACAGGAACCAATGACTCTGAGAAATTAGATCTTATTGTAAGTAAACACATATGGAGAAATGAGTCAAATTTTTGTAGCAGTGGCCAAGGGATCAAGGGAGCTGAAATAAATAGATCACAGTAACAGATGACAATACATTCACAGGAAGTTGCATTATTATTATAGTGTAGCTTGATACTTGCAATGATTTGGTTCCAGGACTCCCAAGAATACCCAAATCCATGGAAGATCAAGACCCATTACATACAGTAAAATGATGTCCCTTATATCAAATGACAAAAAACCTTGCCCTTAGGAAATTGTTTTGGAAGGGGGGGGTACTGCTACTTAGGCAATCCCTCATTGATGGTCTTCCAGGTTAGTTGCACTGGCGGTGGGTACGTAGGTGACTGTGGAGCCCTATTCTTGATCTGCATCTTCTCCCGCAGTGAGGGCATTGCTTTCCAGGTGGAAGGCGGTCCTGGTTAGGGTTGGCTTGACATGCCTTCCTCTTGCCACATTTCTCTCTTTTGTCCTCTGTTCATGCCTCTTCAAATTCTACAGCACTGCTGGTCACAGCTGACCTCCAACTGGAGTGCTCAAGGGCCAGGGCTTCCCAGATCTCAGTGTCTATGCCACAGTTTTTAAGGTTGGCTTTGAGCCCATCTTTAAATCCCTTTTTCTGGCCTCCAACACTCCATTTTCTGTTCTCAAGTTTGGAATAGAGCAACTGCTTTGGGAGACGGTGGTAGGGCATCCGGACAACATGGCCAGTCCAGCTGAGTTGATTACAGTGCTGCTGATCTTTACTTCTTCCAGCTAGCTGACATTTGTCCGCTTGACTTCCCAAGAGATTTGCAGGATTTTTCAGCGGCAACTCTGAAGGAATTGTTCCCAGAATTGCATGTGATGTCTGTAGATAGTCCATGTCTCACAGGTATATAGCAGTGTTGGGAGGACAGCTTTATAAACAAGCACCTTGGTATCCCTACAGATGTCCCAGTCCTCAAACACTCTCTGCTTCATTCGGAAAAATGCTGCACTCACAGAGCTCAGGCGGTGTTGAATTTCAGTAACAATGTTGACTTTTGTGGAGAGGTGGCTGCCAAGGTAGTGGAAGTGGCCAACATTTTCTAATGCTACACAATTAAGCTGTATTTCTGGCATTTGAGAGGGATTGGCTAGTGACTGCTGGAAGAGCACTTTGGTTTTCTCAATGTCCAATGACAGGCAGAGCTTCTTGTATGCTTCTTGTATGCTTCTGCGAAGGTATTTAGAGTGACTTGTAGGTCTTCTTATGTATCCGTACAGATGACGTTGTCATCAGCATATTGGAGTTCTATAATAGATGTTGTAACCATGGTTTTGGCTTTCAGTCTGCTGAGTTTAAATAGCTTGCCATCTGTCCAATAGATGATTTCCACTCTGGTGGGAAGCTTCCCATCAACAAGGTGAAGTATCACAGCGATGAAGATCTATGTATATAATAAAAGTCAGTGTTTGCGGAGGTACGGAGGAATATGTGGCAGCGTTTCGATTGGTTGCCACTGTGGGATTATTGGCATAACGCCTCTGATTGGCCAACCACCAACATTCCACCACTCAGGAGGCAGAGAGGGGATTGGTTGCCACTGAGGGAGATTTTGCATACGGACTCATGATTGGCCAGCCACCACCAATATTCCAACACTCTTAGGAGGCAAATAGGGACAAGGAAAGGCCCTCCGGCTGTCAGGAATGGCTCCCACTGTGGTTTCAGATCAGCCAGCCTCTACAAACTTGGCACACAGATCCCCCATGACTCACTCTGCATCTTACTGCAGTTTGGAGAAGGGCGTACCACGGATAATGGGACTTGCAGTACCTTCACTCACTTACTGAAAACAATGCGACCCTCAGAAACCTGTTTTTCACTAGGTAAGAGCTGTCTTATACACATCTGAGTATTTGCTCGTCTAATTCAGTTTTGATTAACTACAGTGGTTCAGCAGTGGCATTTCAAGTTTTCCTAATGCCATAATTACCTAAAGTGGATATTGGAAAACAGAAGGGTGAAAACCACAATATATTTTGTATTTGATAACTAGTATTTTCAATGCCCATGAACAATATATTGCAGATAAGAACTATCATTTCACAGATGTGTTGTAACTGTGTAGTTTTCTTCACTGAAACACCTGAAAAATTGAATTAGATGTTTCATAATAAATCTAGCAAGCACAATATTCAGATTTGCTTATATTGGAACACATGCTTCTGAAAGTGAGATTGTAAAATATTTTAACATATTTATATTGGTCTTCAAAAAGAATACAATTTGTCTTAACTTTATTGTACTCACTATATATGATAAAATATGGGAAGGGTTCCTTTAGTCACTCTTATAGAGTCTGAACAAAAACTCAGCTAACCACCTTATTGGGATAGCAACAGAACCCAGAACTTTCTGTACCTGAAGCATGGCGTCTACCACTGACCTATGGCTCATATCCATAGGAATACAAAACTTCATTCATTTATATGTGTCTGCATAACAAGCTATCATTAAAGGCACAGGAAATACACAGCTTTTTAAAAAGTTGCCAGCTCTCTGTGAATGAAAAGGCAAGCAAAACATGCATTCCTGAACAATGCAGTCTAAATTATTATTTTGTCATTGGTTCACCATTACATGAAGCTGTATGTGGATGTATATATAAACAACCCAACCCAACGTGCAGCTGAATTCAGATGGTGTGTTGCTATCCTGACTGAAAGCTGGTCACATATTAATCATATAGGTTTATCAGTTTTTCCAAAAGCCAGGACTTAAGATGGAAAAGACATCTGCTGGTTTTCCAGTTCCAAATGAAAGAGACATCTTTTCAATTCCTCATGCTGAAAGTAGAGTAGAAGATATGTTACTTTGGGAATCCATAGACTTTAAATCTTGCAATGTGTTTGTGAAATTTGGCTGAGTTGGGTCAGTGCGGACTATGGACCTTATCACATGGACCTTAGGAAGCGTTGGGGATCAACTGTTTAGGAAAGGAAATCATAGCATTAGATCCCCAGTCATCCAGTTTCATGTTATGTCTTCCTATCACACTACTTTGTTCCTCAGTCTTTCCTCAGTTGCTGCCCATGTTCCAAACCACCACACAGATATGCCTTGTCTCCACCCTCTCCACATTTTTAAAAGGGAAAATCTTTGCAATCCCAGATGTCGAAAACCTGTAGTATTTCCATTTAGGAAAATTCCATCTCCACAGACATCAGGATAGCTCTAATCTGCTAGTTATTACCTCCAACTGTATTTTTATAGTACTATATAACTTTGCATTAATGTAAACCTATGTTTTAGCACCCATGACCACTGAGATTATGTGCCTCCTCTTTAGAGTGGAAATTGAAAAACTGAAGAGGAGAAATAGGATCATTGGTGCAATGTTAGGGGTTATTAGAAGAATGCTTGATAATACAGGAAGGCTTATTGATCAAGCAGCTGCAGAACAGAGAGTAGTGATGACATAGCAAGGTGCTGCACCACAGCCAAGAAGGTGGTGGGCGAGACCTCGCTTGAGAAAAACCTGGTGGGGAGAAGATGATCTTGCACAGTGGGATGAAGGCATGTGGTACATAAAGAATAACATTCATTGGTAATGGTTGTGTAGCACAAATCATGTATCTTCTCAATGACAATAGTAGCAGTATGTCAAATTTTCAAAAACAACATTTCAGAAACAACATGACATTTCAGATGAGATCATTACTAGGCTTGGTTGATGTAAAAATGGTTCAAAACCTGTTTTGGATTTAGGGGACAGTGGTGGTTCAATTTGGAACTCATTTTTGAATTTTTCCAAAAAAAAAAGTTGGAACTTTCCAAAACTTCCAAAACTTCCGAATTGCTTCGTTAATGGCGGTCACAATTGTGCAATACCCGGAAAACACTGGCACTGGGCAAAGTTCTGGGGATTCTCTCTCCCTCAGTTTTAGATCAATCCTGATGAAAATTGCTATGATGGTAGAACATATACTATGTTAGCATACCAAATTTCAACATGTTCAGAAGATCCACAGATTTTTAACATTTTTAAAAATAATTATTGTAATAATTCATATTACAATAGAAAAATAAAAGAGCTGCCTCCTTGATGTTTTGAGGAAATGTTAAAAGGTGATAGGGAATCTTATCTCCAACTTTCTGACACA
Source organism: Anolis apletophallus (assembly GCA_030556195.1). Lineage (NCBI taxonomy): Eukaryota > Metazoa > Chordata > Lepidosauria > Squamata > Anolidae > Anolis > Anolis apletophallus. Next base: position 136,318,555 of record JARBWK010000002.1, on the reverse strand, counting down.
TTCACACATCTACCAATGTTTGGTACATTTTAATAGATGTCTCAGAACCATTGTCTATGAAAAAATGGAATTTCTCCCATAAACCAAAATGATAACAGCCTGTTTTCATGACAAGTGGAGTCCTGCCCATTGTTCTACCTCACCCCTCCATGACCAAGCCCTGCCCCACCACAAGGAACCCATGGTGGGGTGGGCGTGGGCTGAGGTGCCTTCTTAGCTATAATCCTAGTCTCTTTTCTATATTTTATATTCTAAATAAAGCTTTGAAGCATGGCCAGTGTCAAGCGGATTACTGAGGGGTCTTCCAGGTCCTTGGGGCGCAACAGATGTAGACTTTGGTGGCAAAATACAAACACATACACACACTCACACAATTTACAACATTTCTCTCCCCTGTCTCATAGCTCCAAACAAACAACAATATAAACCCTCCCTTTTCCCTTCCCTTCCTCCATGCTCCGGTTTCCTCTGTCTTCTTCAAAATGGTTTCTTGACTGCCTTCCACCCATGCCACACACCCACACACCCCAAGACCCACGTGGGCCACCCAACAACACACAAGAAGCGGTAAGGCAGGCAACAGCCCCTCTCCCAAAACGTTCCCTTCTTCTGCTCTGCAATCCTTCATCCACCCCAGCCCCACACACTCAACAATGCCAAGGCAACAGCTCCACCACACACAACCTCCCCTCTCCCTTTCACAATGAGCTTCCCAGCCATGTGCTTCCCTTTATATAGAGCAATGGCTGCCAAAACCCTTCCCCTTCCCAAAACGTATCCCCTGATTGGCTGGGAGGCAAGCTGCTTAGGCGTCACCTCCCAGCAGGCTAGATTAAAGAAAAATGCTTCATCATTTACAACTCACTTCCTGATTTGGAAAAGAAAAGTGCAATGTGCTTCAAAGCTATAAGGGATTTCTGGCTTCAAACAAAGAACCGGAAATTCCTTCGGAAAATTTAAATTTCAGATTTTATTATTATTTCTACCATATCCGACCAAACCTATCCATCTCTAATCATTACATCTGTACTTTACATTATTATCATGCACATACAATGATAGGGGTAAATCTATGACATCTGTCAAACATTACTGCATTACTTTATATTTTATTATTTTTTAAAGGATGAATACACCTTTCTCTTTACAATGACTATTAAGGATGGAACATAGCAAAGTTTAGTATCCATAATTTCATTATAACAATTAAAATAATATGCCACAATTTCAAAAGAAAAAAATGCAGGGACAGAATACCCATCTTTCAGAGTTTTGATATCTTTCTTTTGCACAATATCTGTCATTTTATTTTATTTTATTTTATTTTTTTAAAAAAGCTTTCAATGAATGAGTACTGTCAAGAACTGCTACATCTGTGCTGTCAAAAAGACCACCCATCAGAATGCCCATAATAAAATGCCACTGCTCCAAAACACTCCAATTTCTCCCCCGTGTTCTAAACACCCTTCTTTTGGCACAGTTCAGCTCCATTTTGAGGATGAAAAGGGATGGATGATGGCTGGAAGTATGCAAACATCATATGGTGGGAGTCTGTGCTACTTTGTCCTGAAAAGGGACCAAAGTGTGTAGAAATAGGGAGATGTGATGAGGTTCTTTATAAAGCAGAATTGGGCTGGAGAGGAGACAGAGAGGGAAAGAAGACTAAAGGAGGTAAAATTAAAGGGGGTAATGAAAACCTTTTCCTTAATTGCCCAGCTCTAGTGTTAAAATGCAAAAATACATAAGTGTGTGCTGTAATTTAGTCCTACAATAATATACAAAACCAGAAAAGGAATAAAATTTGGACATGGACATTTGGTAAAACACACACACACACTTCTTTTGCAATCCAAATACAGTTACACCATTATAAAGGAAAATAAATGGTGGGGAGCAGAAAGTCTGGCCTGAAAGTCTGAAACACCATGGCTGTTTCAAGGCATCCTAGAAAAAACAAATCATTTCCTTTCTATCACAAGCAAGGGCTCAAATGTTTTGCTTTCTCATCTTTTTTTGCTTCTCAACTGCATGGGGCAAGATTAAGAAAAGAACTCATCCACCACAGAGTCACATTTCTCTGAAGCATTTCTTTGACTCATTCTTCCTGTGCCTCTTGAGGCCCTTCTGTCTTACTCTATCCAAGAAAGAGAAGAGGTATGCCCCTATACTTTTTAAAAAAACATGTATGTCTAGGTGTAAGTATGGCATTCATCAGGCAATCTATGGAGATTAGCCTTTGCTGAAGGAAGCTAATGAATAAATGATCCCTTCTAAATTCTGGTTCAAAACTATATTATCTAACACAACTACCTGCTCTGGCCACATTAATTAGAAACAAAGAATTCATTAAATATTCTTCAAATCAGTATCCTATTACTGGTCTTGAATATAGAACTAGATATAGTTCATGTCCAGAGGACATTGGCTCAGTATTGTCTATTCCAGGCCGTCTAGATATTTTTTGCCTACGATGATGAAAAATCATGCAACTACAGTCCAGCAATTAATAATCTATCTATCTATCTATCACTACATCCCCGCAGTGATGTTTACCCACTATATCTGCCTAGAAGGTCTGGTGGCAGAGGAGTTTTACAAGTAAAACAAGCAGTTGAAGAAGAAAAACACACCCTGGCAGAATATGTCATGGAAAGCCAAGAACCTGCTTTAATTGAAGTCAATAATCGGAAACCTCAAAGTACAGCAGACAAAGAATCAGTACAAGAAAACTGCACTACAAACCAGAGATGACAGCTGGCACAACAAAGCATTGCATGGGCACTTCCTTGACAAAATTGAAGGAAAAGTTGATAAGGAGAAGACCTTGTTATGGCTCTTGAATGGAACACTGAAGAAGGAGACAGACAGCCTGACTTTTGCAGCCCAGGAGCAAGCCATCAGAATCAATGCCACTAGGGCCAGGATTGAAAAATCAGCTGATGACCCAAAATGCAGACTGTGTAAGGAAGGTGATGTTAGGGGAGCCCCTGGTGGCGCAATGGGTTAAATCCCTGTGCTGGCAGGACTGAAGACCTACAGGTCAAAGGTTCGAATCTGGGGAGAGTGCAGATGAGCTCCCTCTATCAGCTCCAGCATGAGAGAAGCCTCCCACAAGGATGATAAAACGTCAAAAAATATCCAGGCGTCCCCTGGCCAATTCTATCACACCAGAAGCAACTTGGCAGTTTCTCAAGTCGCTCCTGTCATGACCAAAATAAGCGCTGCTGTAAGAAAATCGCACAGGCAGACTATAAACAGAGGCACAACTCTGTGGCCCAAATGATTCATTGGAACGTATGTCACAAGTACCACCTGCCAGTTGTAAAGAACTGGTGGGATCATAAAGCTAGAAAAGTAGTGGAAAATGAACACACAAAAATACTGTGAGACTTTTGAATCCAGACTGACAAAGTTTTGGAACACAATACACCAGACATCACGATTGTGGAAAAGAAAGGAAAGTATAGATTATTGATGTCGCCATACCAGGTGAAAGTCGCATTGAGGAACAACAACAGAAAAACCTCAGCCATTATCAAGACCTCAAATTCGAACTGCAAAAGCTCTGGCATAAACCAGTACAGGTGGTCCTAGTGGTAATCGGCACACTGGGTGCCGTGTCAAAAGGTCTCAGCCAATATTTGGAAACAATAAACATTGACAGAATCATGATCTGTCAACTGCAAAAGGCCACCTTACTTGGATCTGTGCGCATCATTCAAAAATACATCACACAGTACTAGACGTTTGGAAAGTGTTCGACTTGTGGCTTTGTGTTACGAAATCCAGCATATATATCTCATTTGCTGTGACATACTGTGTTTTTGTGTCAGAATAATAATAATAGCAATAATAATAATAAACTTTATTTGTACCTCACCACCATCTCCCTGAAAGGGACTTAGGGCGGCTTACATGAGGCCAAGCCCAGAAATACATATCAATACAACAACATAACAAATATAAAACCCCATTTCAAGTAAAATAAACAATCAAATAAAATAAAAGGAGTGGGCCACATGTGCAAAATACAGTGATAAAAAAACTAAGGATGAGATAAGATTAAAAACATATATAACAACAACTTTATTTGTAACCTACTCTATATCCCTGAACGAGAAGAACATCTGCAAAACCACAACTGCCCACACGTGGTCTATGCTAGCCAACAGCAGTTCATCAGTATTTTAGTCAGTGGTCACTTTCGTCACTGCTTGCAGATTCAGGAAGCTAGACCTGGGAAGTTTAGCATTCTTAGCAAACAGTCTACTACTGAGCTACAATGCTTCCATTTTGACTGAGAAGATGCTCAGTTTTAGCATCACTGTGACCGTCTTGATCATCTCTCAAACCATGACATTATACCACAATTTCACAGCTATGATGTGGTGATACAGTTAATATGACAAGGCAGATCCAGCATACTATTACAAAATAGGACATGGAGCAAAGAGAAAGAATGCCTTGCAAACAGATGTTGTGTTATTTAGCAGACTGGTAGTAGAGTCAGTACTACTCATGACTTTCTGTGTATGTAACATCCACTTTATTTATTTATTTATTTATTTATTCTTTCGGCTTCTAGACCGCTCCCTCTAGAAGCTCGGAGCGGTTTACAAACAGGTAAAAAACAGGCGTAGAACTGACATTATAGAGCAACGGTGTAAAAGCAGATAAGCAATGATTTAATCTAAAACATTACTAGCGCTAAAATAATTCTAAAAGTAAGCTAAACTACATAGAAAGCATAACAGTTACTCAACTGGAAAAGCCAGGCGAAAAAGAGCAGTCTTGCAGGCTCGGCGAAAAGAGGACAGTTCCCTGATACCTCTGACTTCCTCAGGTAGGGCATTCCATAAGGTTGGTGCCACCACCGAGAATGCTCTTTGTCTTGTTGAGGACAGGTAGAGTTGCCGGATGGAGGGGACGTTGAGAAGATTTTGTACACCGGAGCATAGAGATCTATGGGGACAATATGGTGAAAGGCGGTCTCTCAAGTACACTGGCCCAAGACACCAATACCTTGAAGGAGATCCGGTGCTCGATGGGCAGCCAGTGCAGTTGCCGCAATATTGGTGTAATATGGCATCTCGCCGGTGCCCCGGCGAGAAGGCATGCCACGGCATTCTGCACTAACTTGAGCTTCTGAATCATCCCCAAGGGTAGGCCGATGTAAAGGGTGTTACAGTAATCCAGTCTCGAGATGACCGTCACCTGGATCACTGTGGCCAGGTCGTTCACGGAGAGGTAGGGTGCCAGCCGCCTAGCCTGGCGCAGATGGAAAAATGTGACTTTGCAGACCGTGGAGACCTGAGTCTCCATGGACAGCAGTGGATCCAATTGGACTCCCAAGCTCTTTACTAGCGATGATGGGCATAGAGCCTCGCCATCCAGTGTAGGCAACTGGCACTTCCCCCCACCCGGATGGCCCAGCCACAAGATCTCCGTCTTCAAGGGATTCACCTTCAATCGGCTGGATCATAACCATCCAGTCACGGCTTCAAGGCATAGATGGAAAGAATCGGTACGGAGTCTGGCCAGCCCTCCATCCTCAGCACCAGCTGGGTGACACTCCAGCCCAAAGCTGCGCACCAACTGGGCCAGGGGACGCATGTAGATGTTAAATAATAGAGGGGAGAGGATCGCTCCCTGGGGGACCCCACAATTTAATGGTAGTCTCCCAGAGATGACCCCCCCTCACCACCCGCTGTCCCCGATCCCGAAGAAAGGAGGAGACCCATTTAAGGGCCGTCTCCCTCAATTCTGAAGTGGTTAAGCGGTGGATCAGCAATGCGTGGTCTACAGTATCAAAAGCTGCCGTGAGATCTAATAACACGAGCAGCGCTGATCCACCCTGGTCCAAGTGGTAGCGCAGCTGGTCTGTGATGGAGACCAGTACAGTCTCCGTCCCATGCCCCAAACGGAAACCAGACTGGGAGGGGTCTAAGCCAGCTGTGTCATCTAAGAACTGCTGCCGCTGTCCCTACTGCCCTCTCAATTACCTTGCCCAGAAACGACAGATTCGAAACCGGGCGGTAACTGGAGGGGGCCGAGCGATCTAAGTTCGGCTTCTTCAGTAGCGGGCTCACCATCGCTTCTTTCAAACCCTCTGGGAAAACTCCTTGCTCAAGGGAGCAGTTGACTATGTTCTGCAGAGGGCCTCGTAACCTCTCCCAGCAAGATCTAATTAGCCAGGAGGGGCACGGGTCGAGGGAGCAGGTAGTAGGTCTGGCTGCAGCTATGATCTTATCAACAGCCTCTACGTCCAGCAGGTGGAAAAAATCGAAGGTGGGCCCTAATAATTCTCACTGAACCCAATGGGACTTGTTTCCAAGGAAAGGTGCTCTACTAGGATTGAAGTATAGGTTTTTCCTCTTTCTCTCTCTTTCATTTCAAGTTCAGAAAAATAACTGAAGGTTCTATAGCCCTGCATTTCTAATTTCATCTCCTCCAGCCCTGCAAACTATTAGCTTCAATAAATACGCCCTCTGACATTTCCTGAGATTAATTACATGTTGGAGAACTAAGACAAATGAAAACAAGCTGAAATGATCACCTTATATTAATACATCATTAAAAACAATAGTTTGCTGAGACAAGGGGGTTAGAAATGACTGCAGTCATGGGCTAACACATCTAATAAGCAAGGGCATATTGGCAATATTGCAAAAGAACATGGTAAATGTTTCTTGCCTTTGAGATGATTGAGAACCATTTTTCATTATGTTAATTTGTGTGGTACAAGGGCTTTCTGATTGACACTAATTGATTGTCCCACCTGAGGGTTAATTGACATAAGTTTGCCTTTATTCACCAGCACTTTTAATCAGCTTTTTGCCTACTTTGAACAATTTTCTCAGCTGGATAGGATGTGGGGGCAGTATCCAGACAATTCCATTGTGTTTAAGAGCATTGGATTAAAGTAATAAGGTTATTGTTGCTTTGGGGGCTTTGTATTAGTATTTTAGATAAGTATTTTATGCTGCATTATGTTTGCGTGCACTGTAATTTTATGAATACATCTGAATTATTTATTATTAAATTGTCTCTTAAATATATTGAAAGATTTAAGAACTTCTATTATCTCAAATATCAATTTTATTTCACTTCAAGTACAACTTTAACTCCAATTGTTCCCATTACTCTTAGGCAGAATGATTCTGCTAGTACAAGAGAATGTTATTCTTTACTAACTGAAAGAGCCCTTATATTTAGTCATCAAATGTATGAAAGACTAATAATTGTTGGATTTTGTTAGAAGTAAAGTAAATATAAAGGTAAAAGTATCCCATGACATTAAGCCTCTGGAGGGTGGTGCTCATCTCCAATTCTAAGCCAAAGAGCTGGCTTAGAAACACCTCCAAGGTCATGTGGCCAGCACGACTGTATGAAGAACTGCTACCTTCCCGCAGAAGCAGTACCTACTATCTATTCACATTTGCATATTTTCAAACGCCTAGGTTGGCAGAAGCTGGGTCTAACAGCGGGAGGTCACTCCGCTCCCCAGATTTAAACCGCCAACCTTTCAGTCACCAAGTTCAGTGGTTTAACCTGCTGTGTCCCCAGGGGGCCTAGAAACTAAGGATAAATTCAAAGTTAATGAATGAGGACAGATAGAAAGTAATGAATACATAATATAATGCTCAACAATTAAAGTAATGCACACAAGAAAAATTATGCCATCTTGTTAAATCAAGACACAGCTTTCTAAGATCTACAGAGATACTTGTCTCAACACCTCAGCAAGCGAGAGTCCAAAAGTGGCAGCTTAAAACCCAGCACCTCAATCAGTGACTAAGACCAAATGAGAAACCCCCTCCTTGGCACACAGAAGAGTGGATGACTTGACCTGGAAGGCACTGAGCAGGTTGCACTCTGGCACCACAAGATGCAGAGCTAACCTTAAGAAATGGGGCTAAAAAGGGGAGTCCACCACATGTGAATGTGGAGAAGAGCAAACCACAGACCACCTATTACAATGCAACCTGAGCCCTGCCAGAGGAGAGCAACTAAAATGATCAAGGGTCTGGAGAACAAGCCCTATGAGGAGCAGCTTAAAGAGCTGAACATGTTTAGTCTGAAGAAGAGAAGGCTGAGAGGAGACATGATAGCCATGTATAAGTATGTGAGAGGAAGTCATATGGAGGAGGGAGCAAGCTTGTTTTCTGCTGCCCTGAAAACTAGATCGCAGAACAATGGCTTCAAACTACAGGAAAGGAAGTTCCATCTGAACATTAGGAACTACTTCCTGACCATGAGGGCCATTCAGCAGTGGAACTCACTGCCCTGGAGTGAGGTGGAGGCTTCTTTTTCGGAGGCTTTTACACAGAGGCTGGATGGCAATCTGTCAGGGGTGCTTTGAATACAATTTTCGTGCTTCTTGGCAGGGGGTTGGACTGGATGGCCCATGAGGTCTCTTCCAACTCTATGATTCTACATGCACAGGGGAACAAAGAAGAGGAGGAACCTCCACCACCAGGTACCTGCTTTTGCCTGATTTGCAAGACCATCCACACAGCACATCTTCCACTTTAGGTAGAGTGCCACTCAACCCCATTTGCCCCAGTAAGTGAAAGATCTGGCTGTTCATGATCCGGTTTGGTTAAGGCATCAGCTGGGTCTTGCCCAGTCTGTTTTTGGTGATAAAACTGCCAAATCTCCAAATTTTCCCAAATCCCAAATCGACCAATGGAATTCTGCACACCCCTAGTATCCTGAGTTTTCTTGCCCTGATTTTAGCAAAGTTGGGTAGAACCCATTTTGATCTAAATCACTTTTCCACATAGACACCATCTCCCTTTCATTATTGTGAAAGAGAAGGGGATGAGTCAACTCCATGTTATGGTTACTGCTTCCTCCAGTTACAGAGTAAACTGTGCTCAGTCTGCTGAGAACAAAATGGGACACCTGCATGATCACAAAGTAAAAGGATGGTCATTCTACTTCCTAGTTGCTTATTGTGCAGATGCCCTGTTATGACCTCATCTGACATGATTGCTAGGCATTCACAGGCTGCTCTGTGGTTAGCAGAGAATGGCAGTTACAAGAGGGTGGTCTAATGAAATCAATGCAGTCTAGCCTGGCTGGATAGTGCTGCAATTCATTTGGGCCAGTGCCTCTTTCCACAATCACAGTTGATCCAGACCCAGTTGAAAGCATAATGATCTATACTAGCACATACACATGTAAGTGCACCAAGATGAACTCCCATGTGCATACACAATCAGAATCATCATTTCGTGGCATAGATTTTGATGATCTCCAAAGAAATAACCACCAGTTTCTCTGTGTCACTCTAGCCTCTGAATCTGTAAATATTTTCCATGGCACACAGAAAATTGCCTACTGTTCCAAAATGTTACAATGTGATACAGAGAAGAAAATGACTGAGGACAGCTCCACCTTTGTAGCACCCATGGGTCCGCCCGGGCCGCGGGGGAGGGGTGACGCACCGGGGGTCCCGTTGGCATTGGGACCCGCACAGGCTGAAAGGGACTCGGAGGATGAGTTGGAAGGCCCAGAGCAAGATTGGTCAGCCGTGCCTTTGCTCAGTCCACCTGCAGAGAGTTTAGCCTGGGATTTCGAATGGGAGCATTCTCCCGGGGAAGGAGCGGACCAGGTGGAGATGGGAGGCAGCGAAGCAGATAGCGGAGATAGTTATGAATTCCCAAATGGCCGAGGTTCCCAGGAGCTGGCCGAGCAGCAGATGGAGGCTAGCGGATAGGAAACTTCGGGGAGGCTGCTTCTCAGGAAGATAGCGATACTAGGCTGGAAGAGCGGGGCCGTTTCTCATAACAGGCGCAGGGACATAGAGGAGGGCAGGAGGAGCTGGCATCTGTCCCTAGACCGTCACCGTTCGGAAAGTAGAGACTGGAGGCGCCGGGCCCTAGATCGTCGGGGGTCCCGGCCGAGGGATTAAGTACGGCCCCGTGGGAACTGATCCTCAGTTCTCCGGCCACGTCTATACTGAATAGGCGCGAAGCGGAGTGGGACCACAAGCCAACCGTGGTCATCAAGCCTTGCCTTGCCTTTGCCTTGTTTCCTGAGTCGCAGTGGTTGCGGCACCTTGTCCTGGTTCCTGATTCGCATTGGATTGCGAAACCTTGTCTTGTTTCCTGATCCGCATTGGTTTGCGGAGCCTTGCCACGCTTCAAGCTATTTGCTACCATACCTTGGACTATTTGCTTTATACTTTGAACAATTGCATTATTGGACTATATACCTTTTGACTGTTTATTATCTGCAATAAAGTAGTTAGCCTTTGCTACGTCTCCGTGTGTGTGTTAAAGGGGCAGTTCTAAGTCGGCGTTTGACAGTTGGCCGGAGAACAACCCCTTTGAGTATCACTTCACCAAAGCTATTGGCTCCCATCGTCCCCACTGCTTGGCTAATGATATGCCCAGGTGCAAGAATGCTTTGGGTGAGCTGCGGACCCTGTACATAATACACTGACTCAACAAGCTCAAAGAATAACTTGACCTTCTCTGTAACTGCTTTTTAAAGGAGTCTAGGCTGGTGGTTTTTGTTTTCAATCTGCTGGACTGGTCTGGCAACGTTTAAACATTTTAACTGTAAACTGCTCTTCTTTAGCATATTTAAATAAGTTATTGTTTCAATGTATGAGCTGTTAAACTGTTTTTAATTTAATTATGTTTTATGCTAGTATAATGCACCATCAATTGCAATATGCATCTCAATTTTGAAGTTGTGTTTTGCAAAAAAAAAAACAACCCACCAGATTTCTTCTCAAATGTAATGTGTGTCTTCTCCCTCCCTGTTGGCTGTTCTACTGCCTACTTCAGGCAAGGTGAAACAAGCAAAGGAAAGTTATGTCTCTCTACCAGACAGAAGCTGGCAAGCATACCAGCTTAGGCCTGACCGATGGACAGCGGCTTTCTCTTTGAAGCCTTCATTCACATGGCCTTCAAAACTGAGAGGGTGTTTTTCAAGGCCTTGTCAATGAGGCTAGTTAAGAAGCCCTGCCCCTACATCAGGGCGAGGCTGTTGAGTTTGCCAGCCTCAGCTTGATGGAGGGGTGCAGGTGGGTTTACATGCACAATTCTAACGCACCATCAGATCTAATGCACACCACACTTTTGGCTTTGTAATTGAGCCAAAAAGGCGAGCATTAGATTTAAGATGGTATATCTTAATATTAAATTATATTCCAACCTTTTGTGTTTTTAAGTATACCTTTTAAAAAGTCATCTCTACCTTGGGATCTCTCTTTAGGAGAAAGATAGGATATATCAATATGTTGTGAATCAGCATAATTTGATCATAGGATGACTCATACTATAGAGAGAAATACAGAAATGCCAACTGCACATTGAAGCACCATGTATTGTTGTCATGCAACTTCAAGTTGATTCACTTATGACAACCATATCATAGGATTTAATACCCTGGTTTCCCACACGTATAGTCTTATGTAATTACTTTGAAAATCCCCCTGATTTGTATGTTGCTCTTTTTAGGTCTTCAGTAAAGAGCACTATTTTGTCTATTTTAAATAGTTCATCTTCATATATATATATATATATATATATATATATATATATATATACTCTCTCTCTCTCTCTCTCTCTCTCTCTCTCTGTCTCTCTCTGTATATATACTTGAGTGTAAGCCTAGTTTTTTTTGCCCTTTTTAAGGCTGAAAAAGTCCCCCTCGGCTTATACTAGAATCAAGGTTATTTATTATTTTACTCTGTTATTTGAAAGATGAGTCCACAGCAAACAAGATCACTCTGCTGACTGTTGTATTGTATCACATGTTGGACACTTCCCAAGTATCTAGGACTGTGTGATGTATCAGCAAATAATGTGTGCAGATCCCAGTAAGGTGGCCTTTTGCAGCTGACAGATAGTAATTTTGTCAGTGCCAATTGTGTTTAAGTGCAGGCCAAGTTATTTACTCTGTTATTATTATTACATTTATTATTTTACTTAATTATTACTGTTATTATTATATTTCCATTAATTTACTGTATTATTATTACATTTATTATTTTGCTCTATTATTATTGGAAGAATACGTAAGCACATTTACAATGAAGAAGGTTAGAATAATGGTTTAACCAGAGTTGGGCAGTCTTATCTTAAATTACAGTTTTATGTAAATATTCAAAAACATTTAACCTAATAATCCCCCCAGTTAATGTAATTGTATTGGTATCTATTTTTATTTTCAAATTGACCAGTAGCTCCTGTATTTCCCACCCTCGGCTTAAACTCGAGTCAATAAGATTTATGAACTTTTAAGATGCCACAAAGGTTTTTTAAATCCTTTGTTATTCCACATGTAACAAAATGAAATGTTTAAATTCATCATAAGAAATGGTACCCACCTTTAAAAGAACTCCTTTATCCTACTGCACTCTGTCAATTCATTTCTGGCATTTTGGAATTTCAGCAAGAAACACAATAGCACTTCCTTTGTTATGACACAATTAGGTTTTTCAGTTGCAATACTGTACTTAATGGGAATTGTTTCCAGTGACAAGCGCCACTTGAGTACAGCAATAAAATGTATTCATTTTTATATTCTGGAACTTGACAGTAGCACTTCAAAAACAGGCTAAAATTGGTTGTATATGCCAGGATTTCGTATTGCCCTCCCAGTAATTTGTTTTAAGCCAGCCACCCAATGAGTCCTGTTTAAAAGAAACCCAGAATGGTATTTGTCGGTCACACTAAAATGCTGTTATAGAATAATGCAGGATTTTTCCCTCCCAAGATGGTTTCCAGCTCCAGCCATTACTACTCCACTATCTGTCTGGCAAACAAAGCTTGTTTCAATTCTGGAGTTTGAGCTGCAATGCAATCATTCATGCTCTGTTTGCTTCTTGTTTGCTTTCAGATTGCTGTTCTAGAATCTACTCTGGATGCAGCCTTTCCCACTCTGCCAGTTGACTGTCTTACAATTGCTGCTCTTCACCTTCAGGGTTTTTTTTTGTTTTGTTTTGTTACAGCTTTTGCTGGTCATTATTTGGCAAGCTGGCTTTTCATAGAGTGCCCCTGTTAACACAAGCTCAGTAAGAGCTCTGTAATGATTAGGAAAAGTCTACCAGCTAATGGTTGAAGATATAGGCTACTGACACATACATTAATATTAAGACATCCACCCAACTGAGGTGCCCCCACTCCCCCTCCCCACCATCAATACATGTCTCTGTTGTTATGGGTAGGAGCAACCAAAGATTGTAAAGCTATACAACAATGCAGAAGTCTTTCAGGTGTTATGAAGGATGATGTAGAAGAAGCAAGCAGGTGATCCATTACTACTTCCTGTGTTTTTTGCCCCAGCAATATGATCATGTAGGAAACAACAGTTGGGCAGTGTAGGAAATTGTAATTTTTGTGGATGGGAAAGGGCCAACATGTTACAATTTTGTTTGGCTACTCGCCATATCCTTGATGGAGAATTACTGTGAACCATTGTTTCTTTTCGGGGCTAGACTTTTCAGTAGGGCTATGGCTTTGGTGAGGATTCCCGATTCAATAATATACTGGATTTGTGCTGGTCAGTTACCGTAATAAAGTTTGTTGTTGTTGTTATTGGGTTCAGGGTATGGCTTCAGGACCCCAAACCCTATCCTATGGATATTAAAATCAGTAGATGCTAAAGTCTCATTATATACAATGGCAAAGTAAAATCATGTCCTTTGTATAAAACAGTAAAATCAAGTTTTGTGTTTTGTATTTTTTTTAAAAAAAGTATTTTCAAGTTGTGAACATGAAGGGCCAACTGTACTTTAATATTCTTTCCATAGCAATGGCCAATGTCATCTCAATTTTATATTGTGTTCTTTTATAGACTCACATTCAAGAAATGTGTCATACATTCTATGCCAAGGCTGAATTGGACACCTTTGAATTAATTCTATCCTTTCCATGAAGCAACTCTTGAATGTTTACCATTCATTGTGTTATGTTATATATATATATATATATATATATATATATATATATATATATATACACACACACACACACACACACACACAATGTACACAATTCCCACTCAGCTCTAATGTATTGACCAAGCTTTTAAAAGGTGCATGATTCTGTTTCTCAGAATTTCTCAAGAGAAATTAGAGTAGCTGCAAACATTCCATGGCATGTTTGCAATCAGTTGTGTATGCTGTATGTTAGGAAACTGTCAAGTCTTTGTAAATTGTATTAATAACAGGTGGTGGGGATGTAAAATATTAGAAACAGATTCATGTAAAGTAGTGGTTCCCAAATATTATTTTCCAGATTTTTTAGGAGCTGAAGTCCAAAACATCTGGAGGAACAAAGTTTGGAAAATATTACTGTAGAATGGCATAAGGGGGGCAGGGAGGACTCAAGTCTCCAATTCCAGTTATGAAGACTGAGAACTCCCACTGTTAACCGATCAAACAAAATTGGGCCACCAAGAATCTAATGTACTTGAACCTTCTTGAAAAATATGGATAAGAACTGTATTAAAATTATCATTATTTTTATTACATTTTATGGTACTCAGATTGTTACCAGCTTCTGCTGGGGAAGACTAATGATGATGGTGATGATGATATTATTTTTTCAATTTGCATCCCTTTATGCAGAATTTCAAAATCCAAAATACTCTAAAACCAAAAATTGTCCATATGGATGCCTAAGCTAGTGATATCTTTGCTTTCTGATGGTATACTGTACACAATCTTTGTTTCATGCCCAAAATGATTTTAAATATTGAATAAAATTACCTTCTGACTATAGAATAAACAATATATGTAACTTATATCAATTGTGTGTTTAGACTCAATATGTACTTATATGCAAACAAAGGTATTCCACCCCACCCCCCAACATTCCATCCCTCACCCCACCACCAAATTCTACAAATCAAAATATTTGTTCTCAAGCATTTTGAAGAAGGGTAATTCAACCTGTATTGCAAATGGTAAAAATAACAACCTGCCTGATTATTTTGAGCTACCCTCCACCTTAAAAACAGTTTCTTATGTTATGCTTAAGCCTAGAAGCCTAATGAATAAGCGACTACTGGAAAGGCACACACTCTTACTGCTCAGACACTGAAGGGTTAGAGTTATGACTGCAAGTCCCCAGCTACTGCTGCATATGTTTGGAAAGGACATATTTCCTTTCTTAAAAAGGTATAATGATGGAGATCTATGCTCTGTAAGCATTCTATGGAATACAACAGAAGCATGGCAATGCCAAGAAACCACTACAATGTATTCAAGAGCAGGAAAAGAAAGTAAGCAAGCAAGATCATCTTGGGGGGGGGGGGGTAATGGACTAAGCAAGGAGAGCAAGGCCAACTGTGAAATCTGTGGAACTACTTACTGAATAAGTCTATGCAATCAAAATAATGAAATGTATCCCTTTACCACTTACCGTTTATGAGGAGAAATGTCACTAAACAGAGACTACAAAATATTTTGTATATCAATACATTTTCTCCAAAATTCCCATATACCCAAATGTGTAAGCAAAATTGCAACAACTTCTGTCTACCTCTTCACACCAATAAGCCCAGAGTACAGGCTTTAAAAATTACATCTTTCTCTTTTATTGCTTTCTATTTCTGTACCCCCCCCCCTTCCTTGCTTATCTCTTTTTACTCTCAGTTTTCAGCTGCAATTGAAGAGAGCTCAGCGGAAGGAACAAGCTGTATGCTTCACTCTTGGGGCAAGGACATCTGAGTGTCATATTTTTATCTCCTCTTCTAATGAGTCCCTAAGCCTTGTCACTGTGCCTTATAAAGTGATGTCCCTTGTATTACCCTGCAGAAAGAATTTGTTGCCACCAACAGAAAGATATTGAGAAGCACAAGGCTTTTTAGAAAATGGAATTCAAACACTAATTTCAATGTCTCCTTTTGACCTGACATTTTATGCAGTGACATTCAGATTAAAAGAAGAGATGTATGAACTTGCTGAATTGATTTCAATTCATTTTATAATGTTGGTATTATAAAATTGCACCGTTGAAACACTGTACCCTGTGTATAGTGTAAGAGTTGATCAAGTAGGGAAGTATATGTGACTTGCTAGATGTATGGGTCTTTAAAAGAATTCAGGAGTGATTTACTCCCCCTTGGAATGAAGCCAGCCCATTTGAACTTCTAACTGAAAGTCTGGCAAACACTTTCACTTTCAGAGGAACCTTGAATCTTGCTTACTGTTCAAAGCTTAGAATTTAAGCTGATAGTTATTGATAGAGGTATTTTAGGTTCATCTGTAGGTGGAATGTTCTCAGTTGGTGGCGATAGATACTTGAGACAGTACAACAGAAACAAAATGAAAACAGGTTGAACATGCATCAACAAGTGGGAAGGGATAGATTCAGAAATACTATCATCACTATTCACAGAATCCAAGACTGAAGACCAGTGATTGCATGCTAAGTAGTAGTGAATATAAGGGTAATTTACAAACTGCCTCATCTTCCATGAGAAAAGCACATCAAAATAGTAAGTCACCAGAAGATTTTTTAGCTCTCTGTAAGAGCAAAAAGACTAGCACCAGTAATAATAAAAGAAAAAAAGAGTTGGATCTTATTGAGATATCCCTTCAGAAAAGGTTTAGAAATATGAAATCAATGAAAAATATGCATGTAATTTCACTCAGTAGATTGACATCTACAAATTACTTTCTTTTTGGGAATTTTCTTCCCATAAGAATATGCTAGCCTAAGAATGCAGTTGTTGTGTGCTTTCAAGGTTTTATTCTCCATCTTATGGTAACACTAAGACCACTACAGCACACTGTGTCTCACTAATATGCAACAGTTACGTTTAGATAGATGTAGCAAAATGACCTGAGATTCCTCACCTACTGTAATGGAAGCCATGCCAAAGAGGTCAGGTAGGTAGAGGGGGCAAAGAAAGCTGGTTCAGTCTAAGGCAGTGGATCCTATCCTTTGGTCTTCCAAGTATTTTGGACTTCAACTCCCAGCAATCCTAGCCAGTTTGCCAGCTGTTATGAACTGTGGGAGCTGAAGTCCAAAACACCCACAAGACCAAAGGTTAGGAACCACTGGTCTAGAGAGCAGGTGAGTAGTGTTTCAGCTAGAAGTACCCATAAAAGCATGAATGAGAGACAAAACCACTGGAGATAATCTAAAAACAGAGACAAATAAGGTGGTCTCTTTCTGGCAATGGAGCAAGTGGAAGAGTAAGTCCACATATGAGAAGGAATTCAGACCCCCACCTCCAGAAAAGATAAATGGGGCTTGCAGAGCAAAAATGAACAGAATGAAGCATTACTATCAATGTTCTCATGTGTACTTTCTTTTTAAAAAGAAATATATGAAAAGGATGTTTTCTGCATAAACATATGTGCTATATTTGTCCCAAATTGCAAATGTTCTCTTCAGTACAGGATTCTATTCATTGGGATCTTCAGACAGTCGAAGAATATGTATTTCCTATAATTAAAAAAAAAAATAATCTTTCCATCTTTGTTCAAGTAGCTAGGTAGGAATGCCGCTTTTTCCACAGAGAAATCTCGGTCTCTTGTAGAATTAAGGCAGTTTGACATCACTTTAAGTGCCATGACAATGCTATGGAATCTCGGGAGTTGTCGTTTGGTGAGAGTAAAGACTTTATAAAACTATTACTGCCAAAAGTCCATAGCAATAAGCCATAAGCCATGGCAGTTAAAGTTGTGTCAAACTTCAAAAATTATCCATCTGTTTAATGTACTTACTATTTCAAATGTTGCTTCAATTTAACATCTGTCAGGCCATAAATTGACTGATGAATGGGGAGGTCCAGATTCCACCTACAGTGTCTTCCTGGCCCTGAGTTTCCAACAGTATGTCTAACATCTGAGCACACCTCTTGTCTGCTGAGCACTTGTCCCACCTTTCCATCAAACCAAAGCCAGCAGGGCTTCCACTCTGTGATGGATCCCATCCATCTCCAGGGCTTGAGGGTTGGCACTTTCTCATTTTGAGTAGAAACTGATAATGTATCTGGTCTTTGCCAGACCTGTGTAGCTATGAGGAAGAGGACTATGTGTAGCTCTTATATGAGGGTATGGTCTAATTTTCTTAATAAAATGCTGCAATATCACTTTGATAATGCAGATGTTTTTCTCATATAGAGGGTTTATGAAATGTTTCTTGTAGATGATTGGACAATTCTCCACAGAACAGTGTATTTTGGATACTCCTGTCTTCTGAGGAGGATACATTTTGTTTCATTTTTTAAAGCTTACACTTCGTGTCATTTCAGCCCATTGCTATGTTAGTATGACCTTTTTTATCCTGCCTTACAAGCATGCACAAAAGGAGACATACACTTTGATCCTTTGTTTATTTATTCAGAAGTAATTTCGACAAAGTTCGGTTATGCTTATAGAAAGGTTTGCTGATTTTCCCATTCCCAGCCTCCTGGTGTATGATCAAATGTATGGATTAACTCATCTTCAGGATTGTATATTACTTTATGTCTATTTGTGCAACAGACTTAAGGTGTAGTAAAATGGACAGTTTTTATTCTATTGTGCTTAGGGGATAACACAATTAAAGCCCAGGTAATCACGCTACCATCTGCAATGTCTTTCAAGTTCATACCATAACTTTTTATTAATTTGAGTAGTTACATTTTACATCTTGTGTTTGCAAGTTCCGTAAGGTTAAACATACTTTAAAATACTATAAAAGTCTACAGGCTCTGTCTGGACAATTTTGTTCATTGTGCTTCCATGTCTCCAGCTGCACGCTTAGCTTTAATAATGATAATGATAATAATGATCATCATCTTCTTTATTTGGACTCTGCCCCATCTCCCCAAGGCACTCAGGACAGCTCACAACATGAATAAGTGGAGCAGTGTTTCTCAACCTGTGGATTGGGACCCCTAGGGGGTCACGAGGGGGAGTCACAGGGGTCGCCAAAAACCATGGTTGATCTGTGATCATAATAAAGCTGTTTGCTTTTTGTTAGTTCAACGGTGGATCACTGAACAGGAATTTAGCCTGTACTGGAAGAAGTTGCACTCCTGCTGAAAACACCTGAGCATTTATGTGCTGTTGAGTTCACAGTTACAAGGCAAAGTTTAGTTTCATGTTATGTGTATTAAATTTTAAATAACTTTTTATTTGCAATCATTGGTAGGAAATAACAATAGAAGCTTACAGCCTGGATAAGGCTTATACTTTAGAGTTCCCCATCCCTGCAGTAAGGGAAAAGCCAGACAAAGAGGACTCTTTCAGCTATGTTCAGGCCACTTTGTCAGGAAAAACATTCACTGGTGTAGAATTTAAGAACATCTACCCAAGAAGCAACAATATTCACCCAGGCAAACTTGAGCCTGTAACTTCTGCTTCTTGAAGACATAGCTGCAGGATAGGTGGAAGGAGTGGAGCAACAGGGAAAGAAAACACTTGCCTGACTCAATGGGATTCTTGGATTGGCCAAGAAGAACTGGAAAATGCAGAAGTGGCATTGGTTAATCATTTAGAAAGGGAATAGTAGGATTATACTAGAAGTTTATCAGATCTTTACAAATTGTAACATGCTATGTTAATTGAAGACATTTTATTTCTGCTGCCCATGAGCCAATAAAATAAATAAAAGTTGTGTTTCATGTTTACATCTTTCACATATACATGACACATGACACAGTGGGTTGAAGCTGCCCTGGATCACAAATTGTTCATGTTTGATTGAAATATTTCTAAGACAACAACCAATGCTGATGAAGTCATTAGCTATTTTCGAAGTGATCAGCTATTCTTCTGCCTGGAGAATTAATAACTACATCTAGAAATGTCCCCTTTCTCTCTGTCTGTATGTTATGCAACTAACAAACAGACAAAAGAATGATATCATTCAGTGTCAAGACCACTTGCACAATATAGCTCTCTCCCATCCTTTTTGCAACTGTTTTCTTAGATGATAAATGGAGGAATGTTTTTTTCTCACTTTCACTCCAGGAGAATTAGAAATGATTTGTTGACTCATTTACCACCTAAAATACAGATAATTTTGTGCTTCACACAAAATGCTGTGGCAAATGTATGTATTTAATGTAATGTATGTATGTATTTAAAGTATTTCCACCTTCCTCCTATTTTCCAGGTTAAATTGTAAAATTACAATTTAAAAGTAATACTTTTTAAAAAACTTAGTTATTTGCTGAGCTAGTTGACACAAAGCTTCTTGGTCATCAAGTCTACGATTTACAAATAAATAACTGGCAAAATTTACCTCATAAGGAAATAGATAATAAGCACAAATACTTCTCAGAGTAATTGTTTCATATTTAATGAATTCCCCTATGCCCTTCAAGAGAGAAGAGGTTAAGAGGGACAAGAGTTGTGAACACATGGAGGACAAGTTTGCCAGTTAAAAACAAAAGTATACTCCATAGTGAGGTGTGAATTCTGCTCTTAGTATAGATGAACATTGTGCCACAGCAAAATGTAGTCATAACATCTGAATATCAGCATCAAGCATCATAAAAGCTCAATATCTGCATCAAGACCTAAGGGCAGATCATTGTTCTACAATCAGTAAAATCTTTGCTTAGTGTAACAAAAGTTTGTCAGCGTGTGCATTCTGACAACATAGGTTAATGAATATATTCTGTGAAAACTATCAAAATTTATACTAGCAGAACTTCTTTTAAAAGAAAAAAATTCTAATTTACACTCTTCTAGATCTACCTATGATGTTTCATTTCCCCAGAGGAAAGTGTTTTCACAAAAATGCCGATTAAAGTATTCCCGTTGTGTCAGTCCTTTATCTTGAACATCTCTATAATAATTCTCTCTGTCTGTAATACCTTCATTTAATATAGCAGAGAAGATAGTACATCAGTCATGCTACTATACAGTCTGAGAAATATGATGAAGACAGAAATGGATTGATGCAAGCGAGATGGCTGGGCAAGGAAGCATGTATAGTGGTTTCATTTTTTAAAAAACTACAGCAATACTCTGTCAAGCCAAAACAAAGGAGCTAGAGAAACAAAGTCTTTCAAAAAGCATTAGTTACTATTGACCCAAAATGAAATCCACAGTGGAATTTGGTTCAACCTTTGTAATATTTCTGTTAAGCTAAGGCTAGGGAAAGAAAAATTATAAGTGAGAAAAATTAAAACAGATTATCTAGATCATAGAAGCTGGAAGAGATCACAGGAGCTTTCCAATCCAGCCCCTTCCGGAATACACACTCAATCCATTCCTAACAGACAGCCACCCAGCCTCTATTCAAAAACCTAAAGAGGAGGTGACTGTTTAGCTTTAATTTATTAAACTGCTGAGGCTCTGAAATAAAGATATGACAACTGTTTATAGAATAGATCAGGTTCTGTTAATCCAGACTTAGCACAGGTAAGATTTAACAATAGCAGTACACTATTTACCATCTGCCATGTTTTCTGACAACTCTACATATAGCACAAGAAACTCTAGGCTGAACAGATATCAACTGAATCATTTTTTATTATAAGAGAATCTGACATGTTGGAATTGCATAATTTGAAGACCGGCTGGACTACGAGGCAGAATGGAATAGGAAGTCTGGAAAACAGGGCATTCAGAGATAATATAACTGTTAAGTCGGTACTTAGTTAACAGATAGTGTGATGCCGAGCCCAGTTCAATACATGAATACATACACATAAGTCACAGAAGTAGTAAGAACACCGGACATAGGCATCATGAGTCGGCAGGGGTGAGTAATCAGGCCACATCCTAGCCAAAAAGCCAGGGATTCAGCCCCTTTGTGTAAGCAAGAAATGCAAAGGAAACCATTTGGGACAGTGTAGAAGGGCCCTCAGAGTGCCTGAGGATCCTTCCAGACAAGCCCCAGAATGCAGGGCCTGTCAGGCTTTTACCTGATGCAACCAAACAACACAGATAAAAGCAATGCCCTTTCCCTGCCTATGCAGTGGGCGGGGAAAGGTTGTTAGCTTCTCCCACGAAGGGAGATGATTGGTTCCATGCCATGGAACTTTTCAGGGAATGGGCGGAGGCTGCCTGGCACGTTGGGGCAGCCTCCTGCGCCATTCGTGCCCCAGGCGTTGAACGAAGAACACTGAGGAGTTCTTGCTGAAGCCAGGTCGGTAGGGACGCGGGTGGGGGAGCCAGCATAGAGAGCTTGGCCTTCGGCTCTCATGGCTCCTGGCCTCGGAACACCCCCCGCGCATGGGACCTGGGCCACTGGGGACTGCCTTGCCATCTTGGGGTGGTTCGGGCCTTTTTTCCCTCCCTACAGGAAAACCCCTTCCTTACCTCGTCCAGCTGGGATGGGCCGGGGGGTAGGGATCGCGCTGCCGCTACTCCCGCCTGCTGCCTTGTTGCGTGCGCCTGGCGGCGGGCTGGGCTTCCGCGGCTTCTATTTTTCTTTTCTTCAGCCCCAGGTGGCGTAGGGCGGCTGGCTGCGGCTGGCCTCCTCCGTGGCCTGATCCGCGTGGTGCGCCCCTCCTGGTGCCGGGATCAGCTCCAGCTATGGCTTTGCCAGCCGGGGCGGCCTCCCGCAGCGCGGCATGTGCGCTACCGGGAGAGGTGCGCCGCCGCTCGGGGCAGTCTCCTTGCCCGGTTCGGTCTCCCGGCCGGGCGCCACCAGCGACGTGTTTCCTGGCTGCCCCTGGGCCTCGTGGAGGCAGGCGCGCTACTGGGAGCGGCGCGCCACAGTTCGGGGCGGCCCCCTTGCCAGGGTCGGCCCCCTGGCCGGGTGCCACCAGCGAGGTGCTCCCTGGCCGCCCCTGGGCCTCGTGGCATGGAGGCAGCCATTGCTGGGGGCGGGGTTTCGGGCGCCATCTTGGGAGGGTCGCCATTAGGGGGCGTGGCCCCAGCGGCCATCTTTAGTGGGCCCCGGCGGCCATTTTGAAGAGGTCAATAAAAGAAAAAGGGGGCGTGGCCTCAGCGACCATTTTAGGAAGGCCAAAAAGGAAAAAAGGGGGCGTGGCCTCGGCGGCCATTTTTGGGAGGTCGAGGTAGAAATAATATATATTTTTATATATATATATATATATATATATATATATATATATAAATAATTTAAAAATAAATAAATAAATAAAGACAAATACTAGAAATAATAAAATAAAACAAATGATAATACAGGAAAAGGATAAGAAAACAATTAAATCGGAAAATAAAATATAAGTTTTGTGGGACAAAATTTTTATAATTAATAATAAAATGAACATGTTATATAAGGAAGGAGGAATGATAATGAAATATAGGTGTATATATATATATATATAAATAAAAACAAAAATGTAGGGGCTGAGTACATGTTGTTGCTTCCACTGTCAGCCCCAGGTTTTTTCTAAGAATACGAGTAGATAATAGGTATTCCTCATGCGGCAACATGACCGCCGTATTAGATGTGATAGTTAACTCTTCCATCTGGTCTTTTCTTTTAGGATGTCCCATCGGAAAAATTTGGGTGGCCCTAAGGGGAAGGGCCCTGCGAAACAGGCTGCCACAAGGCGCCCTCCAGCTCCGACCTTATCATCATCGGAGGACGAGGGTGTTTCAATAGAAGAGCTGCAGGCCTTTGCGGCACGGATGCAGAACGTCGAACGACAAACTGGTTTGTCCAACCCAAGGACCAGCAGTAGGCCGGTTCATTGGGCCAACACTAAAAGTCTTTTTAAAGATCTTTTGTCTCGTATGTCTTTCGTAGAGACCAACATAGCCGCAGGAGGGCGAATGGTGCAGGCAGTCCCGGAAGTAATGGCTGTTCCAGGGGCCCACGATGAGATGACAATGACGGAGGTGCTGCCCGTCCAGACTACACCACTATCCGAGACGATGCCACGGGCTACCAGTAGTCCTGTTGGGTCGCCACCACCGACTGCAGGGGAGCCGGCCGTCCAGGCCGGGCCATGCGGTGTCAGCTCGTCGGGATTCATTCCAGAGGTTGTGGCCGGGCCTTCTTCGTTGGAGAAGCCGACCACCTCCCAAGGTACCTCCACCACATTGTCTTGGCCCTGGGACCAGGTCCTGGCGCCCAGCACCATTCAGGGTCAGTTAATTGGAGCGGAGGTGGCTTCTTTGACAGATAGCACTCCAGTGGTTCCTACACAGGTAACAGTAGACATGCCCACATGTAGCACGAGCACAGGGGTGGGTGCTTCCTCTCAAGTCGGTACACAAGGGATAGTTATACTAGAGTCAGCGAGGACGGGGGAGGCCAACCAGTTTTGGGGAACCAGTAAGTGGCCACCACAGGCCACACCAACGCAGACCTCTCTAGCGTTAGGTTCGCATTTGGCAGATAAAACAATTGAAAAAATTTTGAGAAATGAGTACGTAGACTTGTTTTCACTATACTACAAAGAGCGAGAACGTAAGGAAAAGGAGGAGCTTGATGAGGAAGCTAAGCAGGCTCTTAAGAAGAGAAAGGTAGACCAGACGTGGGAAAACTGGTTGTCCTGTTATACAATTTACTCGTCCCTACTTGTAGAGGCCCATCCGGCCAGGGCCCAGGCTTTGTTTGTGTATCAAAATATAATTCAGTCTGCTTATGTCGATGGCCCTCCTAATGCTTGGCTGATGTACGATAAACGCTTCCGCAACAAAGTGGCTAGCCGGCCTGACATCCGCTGGAATCTTATTGACGAACAAATTTGGATGGAGGTGATGAACCCCACGAGGTCACCCACCATTGAAAAAACTGATAGTGGCCCCAGTTACAGGCCCAGCGACAAAAGCCCATGTGTTGGGAGTACGCGGCCCAGGGAGCCTGCTCACGTAGGGGCTGCACCTATCAGCATGCTTGTTCCATCTGTGGCGGCACACACCCAGCGAGAAATTGTCCGAGGGTGCGCTCGTTCAGAGGCTGGAATAGAGATGGCCAACCTAACAGGAGACAGGCACCTCAAACCTCTATTTCCAAAGGGCCCCAGCCCAATCAAGGTTGATAGGCTTGAAGTGTGGCTGAGGGACTACCCGGATAGGTCATCGGCTCATTATTTAATGGAGGGTTTTTCGAAAGGTTTTAGGATCCCTGCACAGGGCCCCCGTACCCACTTTATGGCACCTAATCTAAAATCCACGTGTGGAATGGAACTGTTAGTACAGCAAAAAATTGATAAAGAGGTTAGGAAGGTAGGGTCCTGGGTCCATTTAGTTCGCCCCCAACCCCCGTGTTACGTATCTCTCCTCTGGGGATTGTTCCGAAGAAGGTTAAAGGGGAATATCGACTCATTCACCACCTATCTTATCCCAAGGGTGGGTCAGTGAACGATGCGATTCCCACCGAGCAATGTTCAGTACAATATACGTCCTTTGACGCAGCGGTTCGCTTGATACGACGCTTCGGCCTCGGAGCGGAGCTGGCTAAATGCGACATTAAGTCTGCTTTTCGGCTGCTACCCGTACATCCACTGGACTTTGAGTTGCTCGGTTTCCATTTTCAGGGCCTTTTTTACATGGATCGAGCTCTTCCCATGGGATGCTCGGTGTCATGTGCGGCTTTTGAGAGGTTTAGTACATTTTTGGAGTGGGCAATTAAAAAGAAATCGGCTTGTAGAGGGGTGGTACACTACCTCGATGATTTTCTTTTTATTGGGGCGGCGGGATCCGCGAAATGTGTTAAATTGCTTGAGTCCTTCCAGCAGTTGGCACATGACCTGGGGGTCCCACTAGCGGAGGAAAAGACAGAGGGCCCTCACACAACACTAACCTTTCTGGGAATAGAACTCGATACCATCCACCAATACTCTAGGCTGCCTCCTGATAAGTTATTAGAACTTAAATGCAAGGTTCAGAGCTTTATGCTCCAGAAAAAGGCAACATTGAGGGAGTTTCAGTCCATTATTGGGTGCTTGAACTTTGCATGCAAGGTCGTGGCCCCGGGGAGGCCTTTTTTGCGCCGGATGTGTGATGCTATATCAGGTGTAACATCACCCCATCACCACATCAGAGTTACTCAGGCCTTTAGGGCGGATTTTGCAACATGGTTGGATTTTTTATCTGATTTTAACGGGGTTTCATTTTGGAGGCAGGAGTTAATGTTAAAGGATGCACTTCAGGTGGGATCTGACGCTTCAGGCGCAGTTGGCTTCGGAGTTTTCTTCGAGGGTCACTGGTGCGCTGAAAGGTGGCCCCAGTTATGGCACACCCAGGGGATTACTACCGATTTGACATTTCTCGAGTTCTTTCCCATTCTGGTAGCGGTCACTTTGTGGTCTGAGAGATTTGCCAACTCGGTTGTACACTTTTGGTGTGACAATTTGTCAACAGTTCATGTCATCAATACATTAACGTCCAAATCGCCCAGGGTGATGGGAGCCCTTAGACATTTCACTCTACATTGCCTAAAGTTTAACATCATGTTTCGAGCCTTTCACATCACTGGCCTCGATAATACCATAGCTGACGCTGTATCTCGCATGCAGATGGAGCGATTCAGGCTGCTCGCACCCAACGCAGACGTTCGGCCGGAACGCATGCCAGGCCATCTTTGGCAGGTTGGAGTGACAAGGCTTTGAATGGTATGGCTTGGGCGTTGGCTCCGAGTTCTCAGAAATCCTACTCGAGGGCCGTTCGGGATTTTAGAGAATTTAGGCAGCAGTACTGTTTACCCGAGGTTAGTCCGCTTCCTTACGAGCATTTAGTCCAATTTTGTGTTTACCTCCGCAGGAGTGGTTTGTCCCCAGGATCTATTAGGTCTAAATTGGCTGGGTTAGCCTATTGGTTAAAGGCTCAGGGCTTACCGGATACCACCAATGACTTCCGGATCCACAAGATCGTGTTGGGATGGTCACGTCAGCGGGGCCCGTCTCAGGACGATCGAGAACCCTTGACCCCCACAATCTTAAAGGGTTTGAAGCAAAGTTGGTCCGGAATTTGTCAGTCCTATTATGAGCAGGTTTTGTTTCATGCTGCGGCTTTAACAGCCTTTTTTGCGGCGTTGCGGGTTAGTGAGTTAGTTGCATTTTCCAAGGAGGACAAAACTCATCGTGCATTGTTAGATTCAAATATACAGATGGGTTCAGACTTTGTCCTCATTTTGATTAGATCTTCCAAAACGGATCAGAGAGCTATGGGCAAAAGGATCAGGTTAGCAAGGTGTAGCGATTTAGATTTGTGTCCGGTGTCGGCTCTAACGCAATTCACAGCAATGTGTCCCAAGTGTGCTGGATACCTCTTTTGCCATCAGAATGGGGCCCCTTTAACCAAATACCAATTCTGGACAATAACAAAGAGGGCATTAGATCGATTAGGCTTAGGGCACCAAAAATTTGGCACGCACTCATTTAGAATTGGAGCAGCTTCCTCGGCATCTCAATTGGGTCTACAACCTAATATTATAAAGAGGATAGGTAGATGGAAGTCCGATGTTTTTAAACGTTATATTCGTACCCCGATGTTTTAACAAGTTTTTCTCGTTTCAGACATGTTGATGGGGGCGCGGAGGCGAAGGATCCTTATATGTGGACACAGTTATATCCACTGGGCCGAAAGACATGCGTTGGGGTCCTCCTTTGGCCAAAATCTAGGTTTGGGCAGTGTTGCCACAGTCCAATGGAAGGGCATTCGTGGCCTTCATTGGGCGGGTTTGATCCCTTTATTGTTAAGTAATGAGAGCGAGCCCCCTCCTGATGTTCTGGTCCTCCATGTGGGAGGGAATGATGTTGGTTTACTCCAGGGTAAGGCCTTGTTTTTACAAGCTAGAAAGGATATTTTCAAGTTGTGGTGGACTTGGCCGCTAGTTCATATTGTTTGGTCGGCGATCATACCGTGCCTCAAGTGGCGAGGAGGCGGTGACATGCGACAAATGGAGAGAGCCAGGAAGCGGGTCAACAGAGCGATGCGTTCGATGCTTCGGCGTGGTAGGGGATCCTACATTGCTCATGACCTAATTAAGGGTGAGAACCCACATTTTTATAGGGTTGATGGTGTCCATTTGTCTGACACGGCAAATGTTCAATTCCTTTTGGATCTGCAGTTGGGCATTAGGTTGGTGTTGAGGGATGTTGTGGGTGATGGAGACTGAATGGACATTCGTCTCCAATCTGTGGCGTAAATAGTTTAGGGTTAACCATAGACCCATATTCTCTCATGCACTCCTCAAGTTTGGACGGGCCAGTGCACAAATACACTTACCAAGACTGCGGTCTGGGGTAAGGGGGATGCATTGGTCCAGAGACTTTGAGAGTTCAGTAAAATATTGTTTGAGATGTTTGATTGTGTTCTTCCTTGAGAGGTGACAAGTTTTTGTGTTATAGGGGAATCAGGAGAGTTTCCCGTTGCTACATATAGTTCCCTTGACACCTGAGTTTTAGTCAAGCTAAGCCTAAATAGGTAACTTTAAAAATAAAAGTTGCCCTAATTTGATCCAACTACTGTTGTCTGTCTCATTATTTCGGGGGTTGGAAGATAAGTAAGCATTGCTTTATCCTGAATTCATTTGATACCCCATTAGATCTAAGCCTTCAATAAAGGACTGGGTCTAATGGGGTATTGGTGTCTCACTTCTTTGGGCTTTCAAAAGCCAGGAGGAGCAAGATGCCCCCCCTTTCCCCCCAAACAGGACTAAAAACTTGTAAAATCTTACTGGGCCACAATTACAGCAGTCCTGGAGTCCTCCTGGCACATAGAAATGACATGCAAGGAGACCCGGGGGGGGGGGGGGGATTAGGCTCCTGGCCTCCCCATTTCCTGGCACATGATTTCTACATGCTAGGAGGACTCCAGGACCACTGTAATGGCAGGCCAGTACATTTTTACAAGCTTTTAGGGCTATTTTGAAAGAAGTTGGGGTATCCCCGTGCAATCTCAGTAGTTACCAAAAATGCACAGAGACACCCCATGCATTCCAGGAAAGCCCCCCTTTTGGGGGTGGTTGGGTAAATCCATGCCAAAGTGGACTTTTTAAATCTGCTTCAGCACGGGATTAAACCATCTCTGAAAGATGCCTGAGACAAGTAAAAGTTAGGAGTTGGGTCGAATAGCAAAATGCTTGGATTAAGACAAGTGATCTCATCACATGGAGCATTTTTTTGCCATCAGAGGACACTTCATCTCAATTTCAAGGATGAAGAGGTATGAAGCCCATCACATGATGTTTGCATATTGCTGGCCATCATCCGTTGCCCTTTGTCCTTGAAATGGAGCTGAAGTGAGCTGAAATGAGGGAGTTCAGAACACGGGCAAGTAATAGTGTTCTGAACCCCTGGCAGGTTCCAGAACTGACACTAATGTCAAAAACACATATGATGAGATCTGACATTTGAATCATTTCAGTGACATGGAGGAATGGGTATTCCTCACCACTTTGCTGTCACTATATTTTCTCATTCATAGTAATCTTGGCTCCATAGGAAGTGGTGGATTTCTCCATTACGCTCCTTTTTATGAAGTACCCCTCATGATCATTCTGTTGTTTAAAGTGGTTAAAGTGGTTTAAAGTCTCTCATATAGCATCATGTTAATTTCAATTTTGTATGTTGCCATAAATGAGGTAAAAAGTCTAACACAATGTTATGATGACCAAGAAATTAAAAATCTAGGAAATAATCTTGTTGGGGGAATTACAGTGAATCCCATCTTAATCCATTAAATTTCTACTTACCAGAAAGTAGCCACTGTGATCAAAGAGGGTCTGTTTCATCCATTGATTGGAAAGCAATTCATTAATTCTTATACCTCTTTCCATAAAAAAATCTCTGTTACTACAGGCAGAATCAGAACCTCTGTTGCAATTCCTTATATCGGAGATGGCTCACATCAGGTGTAGAAATGTCAGTCACCTGCGTCCCAATTGACAAGGGAACAGATTCACAACAATCACAGGAGCTGCTGCTTGGTAAGTGAGGATTAGGGATCATCTTTATCTATCTATAGCTATCTACTATCTCAGGGCTGTCCAACAGGCGGCCCGGGGGCCATACACGGCCCCCCCAGCCCCTTGGATACGGCCCCCTACCCTCCAGCAAGAAATAATATGTTTTTTTAAAAAAATAAAATATTTTAAAAATTATTTTTATTATTATTATTATTATTTAATTAATTTTTTTGGTCTCGCCCCTTGGCTTTCCATTGGCCCCCTCCTCCTGAGGGAGGGGGGGAGTGACATCTCTCAGGCCCTGCTCGTGATAGGAGGAGTGCTCCTGGAGGCGCGAAAAGCCTCCCCCGAGTCTCCTTGCGGCCTTGCGAGACCAAGAGAAGCGAGGAGCAGGGCTGCAGCAAGAGCGGGGGAGGGGCGTCGCCAGAGGCGGCTCCAACCGGGGCTGCTTTAGCAGCAGCATGGACACGGAGCTCTTGGCAAGCAGGTACAGGGGCTTTTCTCCCTCCCATCCATCTTCCTCACTCTCTTTACCTCATCCCTTTCTTCCTTCCCTCTTCCATACTTCCCATCTTTCTTCCCTTCCCTTCTTTCCCTCCCCTCCTTTCTCTTCTTTCTTCCTCTCTCCCTCCCTCCCTCCTTCCTGCCTGCCTTGCCTTCTTTCTTTCCTTCCTTCCGTTCTTCCTTTTCCCCCTCCCACCCTTCCTTCGTTCCTTCCTTCTGTTCTTCCTTTTCCCCTCCCTCCTTCCTTCCTTCCTTCCATCCATCCCTTCTTCGTCTCCTCCTTACTTCCTGTGTCACCCCTTTCTTTTATGGCAGCAGCGCACGAACACGGAGCAGGGCTTGGCCCCCCAAGTGATCAGTGACTGGAATTCCGGCCCAAGGTCCAGTAGAAGTTGGACAGCCCTGTACTATCTAATTCAAATATCAAAAGCTAAACATTTTCACTGACTTCCCATAGTAACCCTGCAAATTCAGTCTCCCATAGAGAAACCTTGGGTCTTTGAATTTATGTGCCTTTTCTTGGCTAGGACAAACTCAGAACAGAGCCTTCTAGTTCTATTGATATTAGCTTGATAGCCCAAGCTGAAGGGCAATGAATAGGAGAAAATGGGAACAGTTCACTTGGATCAGGTCAAGGTTCCTCTTGGTTTGCCATCCTGTTGCCACAGATTCATTCACAAGCAGGGATCTGAGGATGGAGCTCCTGGGACTTAGTTGACCTTCGGGATAGTGCCACATCATGTATGGTGACTTCCTTTGTTCTGTGCACCTGCGTTAAGTTTGAAATTACAAGCTTCCAGCCCTAGTTTTTAAAGAAAATCACCTGCCAATTTCCTGGAATGGGAAGGAAATTCACTATGTTAGCTCCAAGACTCATATTTTTCCTCCATTCCATGGCTGTGCCAGCTGAAAAGGGAGTAATCCAAAGACTCTGATGTAGAGAGGAAAATAAATATTATCAGTTTCTAAATAATTTGGAGTTGCTTTTGGGAAAAACAATAGAGCAAAAATGCTTTTCTGTCAAAATTCAAATGTTCCAGAAGGGGTTTTTTTTGTTGCAGTTTTTCTTGTTCAAACACAACATTGTGTACTTAGGAGATATGTTTCTTACAGAATTACAGGGTGTGTTTTGTTGCAAACCCCTCCCCTAATGTTTTATTACATAGAAATGCTCCAAGGTGAGAAGAAACAATCATATTATATCTATCTATCTATCTTTCTCCCATTTCTCCATGTGGGAAAATATCCATTCTCTTCAACAACAGGAAGAGAATTGCAGAAATTATCTTTTTTATCTGCAAGGACGAAGAGGATTTACATCCTTCATCTGATCTAATTTAACAAGCACCTGGTACTACTTCTTTTTGATCTTAGCATCTGCAAAACTCTGATAGAGGGTAGTCATGGAGACAGAAATCTTCACCGAGTATCCATGCAAAGGGATGCTGTTTCCTGTGCTCTCTGGGATGTCCTAGAATGGACCATCAGTTTTCACCACAAGAGAAATAAATCCTTTTGCCACATCTCAGATCATCCACCAAGTTTGTCAGAGAAATCTCAGCAATACACCCATCATGCTGATCAAGGCAGACAAATTCATAACAATGGATTTCAGGCATGCTTCTCTAAAGGAAAGAAAGCTGAAAGCATCTTTTATGACAAGAACTTATAACAGCTGGAAAGCAATTTATCTTGCTCATGAATGATACCGATTTGAAGCATTTAATGAAAACAGATAATGAAACCAACTTATTACCTGCTAGGAGCAATGACATTTTCCTTCATCTGCACAAAAAGGTCTTCTTTAAATAGCACTGGTTTATTGACATATTTGACTCATCAACCATGACTGGAAGGTTAGTCTAATATCACCATGAGTGTCTTGAGATAAGCATTTCATATTTATTAGCCTGACTTTTGTCAGGCTTTTAAAGGAGTACAAAAGGAGTCAGATTCGTTTTTCTGTTGTCATTTTATGGATCTTCTTAGAGGGATGTACTTAAAAGAAGGTGCTGGTGGATTTTTGTTAAACACCCTGACCTTTGGCCTATTGAATCCCTCAGGGCTTGATTTTGTTCTGTTGGCCATTTTCTGTATATTTATAATGATATTTACTTCCGGTATTTCTACCCCGTCTCTTCTCTACCCCCCAAAGGGGGACTCAGGACGGCTTACATTTGGCAGCGATTCAATTCCCTTACATATAAACAATTAAAAATACACTAACCATTAAAATACATAAAATGTTAATTAAAACAGTACATAAAGCATTAATGAAACAATAAAACCGTATCCTCATCTATATCGCCTTACCAACCAAAGTGCTGATTTATGTCTGCTGTCCAAAAGTCTGGTCCCAGAACCATGATTTCAATTTCTTCCCAAAAGCCAGGAGGGATGGGGCCAAACGTATTTCATTTGGAAGCGCGTTCCAGAGGCGGGCCACAGCCGAGAAGGCCCTGTCTCTCATCCCCGCCAGCCGCGTTTGAGATGTTGGCGGGAGTGAGAGCAGGGCCTCCCCGGATAGAGGCAGATGTGTTCAAACAAGTAAGCTGGGCCAGAATAGTATTGAGCTTTATAGGTCAAAACCAGCACTTTAAATTGAGCTCAGAAGTGGACCGGAAGCCAGTGGAGCTGACACAAAGGGGTGGTATGCTCTCTGTATGAAGCTCCTATGCTTTATTGCATTTTTTTATTGTATACTTTTGAAGTTCCAACACTTTGTTGAAAATTATCATCAACGTCATGGTTTAACCTATATCTGTATACCTTTATAAAGCAGAATGTTTGTACGTATGTATGTGTGCGGAGGGCGGGAGGGCGGGAGGGCGGATATGTGGCAGCCACTTTCACAGCCCACAGCGACCAGCACGGGTGATGGACCTGCACCAAACTTGGTACACATAACCCCCCAACCCACTTTACGTCCTGGTGCGGTTCGGGGGACATGACCCACGGATTATGGGATTTGTAGTACTTTCAAACACTTTGATTCCCACAGACCACTGAGGCCACCAAAAAGGACCAATACAGACCACACTTAGCACACACAGCCCCCATGACCCACTCTACATCCTGGTGCAGTTTGGAGGAGGGTGGACCATGTATGATGGGACCTCTACTCATTTCCCAAGTCTGCTGCAACCCTCATCCAATCACTGATCGAGACCAAACGTGGCATACATAAACCCTATGACTGCCTTCACGTCCTGGTGAGGTTTGGGGGAGGACTGACAATGAATGATGGGATTTGTAGTACTTTCACACCCCCTGTTCCCACAGACCACTGTGGCCCCCAACAAACACTGATAAAGACCACACTTGGCACACAGAGCCCCAGTGACCCACTCTACATACTACTGAAGTTTGGAGGGGGCCAGAACATGGATGATGGGACTTGCAGTACCTTCCCTCACTTTCCAAGACTGCTACAAACCTAATCCTATGACTGATCAACACGAAACCTGCCACACAGAGCTCTCATGACCCACTCTACATCCTGGTGCAGATCGGAGGAGGGTGGACCATGGATGATGGGACTTGAAGTACCTCTACTCACTTCCCAAGTCCGGTGCGACCCTCATCCAATTACTGATTGAGACCACACTTGGCACACATAACCCCCATGACTGCCTTCATGTCCTGGTGAGGTTCGGGGGAGGACTGACAATGGATGATGGGATTTGTAGTACTTTCACACCCCTCTGTTCCCACAGACAACTGCGGCCCCCAACAAACACCAAGAAAGACCACACTTGGCACACAGAGCCCCAGTGACCCACTCTAGAACTGACCCACTCTACATCCTACTGAACTTTGGAGGGGGGCAGAACATGGATGATGGGACTTGCAGTACCTTCCCTCACTTTCCAAGCCTGATACAAACCTAATCCAATGACTGATCAACACCAAACATGGCACACAGAGCCCTCGTGACCCACTCTACATCCTGGTGCTGTTTTGTGTGAGACGGACCATGGATGATGGGACTTGAAGTACCTTCACTCACTTCCTAAAAACAATGCAACCCTCATCCATTCACCAATACAGACCAAACTTAGCACACAGAGCCCCCATGGCCCAATCTACATCCTACTACACTTTGGGGGAGGGTGGACCAGAGATGATGGGACTTCCACTAGCTTCAGTAATTTCATGATACCACTGCAACTCCCAATAATGATGGATCAAGACCAAACTTGGCACACAGAGCCCCCATGACCCACTCTACATCCTGCTGCACTTCTCAAATGACCCGGGCACCGCCGGGTCCCCAAGCTAGTAAGAAATAAAGAAGGCTATGTGGAGTCTGGCAGTTTTGAGTCACCAATCGGCTGATGACATCCAACTCTCTCTTTCATTTCCACCCAATCCTAGTTAATTTTTAGTAATAAACTGGAATGGCGTTGCTATGTTCGCTAGGGTTTTTTTAATTTTTGTTTTGTTTTTTGCAGCACAAACCTGGGATGAAGTTACTGTTATGCCTGTAATGGTCAAAGCTATAAATTCGCCATGTTTTAGTTGCATTGCATTGTAGCAAATAGCATTTATTAGTAGTTACTGGATGTCCTCTGAGTCACTCATGGCTACTGATATGTTCCTTTTTTGTGGTGTGGTGTGTAGCTAAGCATGGAAGCAGCAATCAAAAGGAGGAAGAGTAATAGAGGAGGGAATGCAGTGAAAACACAGTAGAGGGCCAATTTAATTGAATATATATTCAAAAATCAGGTTAATACATATGAACCTTTTATTCCAGCTTCCATTCTGTCCAAATGACTGTTTCCACTGCCAGAAAGAGAAAAATAATCAGTTTTCATACCTGAAACTGTGTGAGAAGAGGATGCCCTGCTAGGCTGATTTGTCCGATAAGGACACTTGGCTAGCTTGATGTGAACAAACAGGGAGAGTTGGTATAAATAGGTTTTTCACTTCAATCCTAAGATGGAGTCAGGTATGCAATTTAGAGGGGTTTAATCAGGCATGAGCAAGCGTTGGCTCTTCAGGTGTTTTGGACCTTAACTCTCAGAAATCCCAACCAGTTACCAGCTGTTAGGAATTGTGGGAGTTGAAGTCCAAAACACCTGGATGGCCTAAGTTTGCGCATTCCTGAGTTTAATAGTAGTGGTTGTGGGAAGGTCTAGAATTAATAGTTTTGCTGTTGTTGTTTGCCATCAACTCAGCTTTGACTCAATGGTGGCCCTTTGGATTTGAAAGGTCCAGCCTGGTCAAATCTTGCACACAAGATATTGGAAAACAATTCACGAGGAATGCCAAAAATTATTTAAAAGGAACTTTCCTAGGAAGCCTGAATATTACTTATTAGGTATTACAGACTCAGAGTTGACTTTAGAGATAGATAAAGACATCTTATTTACATACTGTATATGACAACTGCTGTGAGGATTTCAGATGCAAAGTATTGGAAACTTGAGGAGACACGAGATATAGACAACTGGATAAATAAAGTGAGCAAGATTAAGGATATGGATAAATTAACATTTCTAATAAAGAAGAAACCCAATAAAACAAACACATTGGAGACTTTTTAAAGAATATGAAAAGAAATAGAGGTAGAGATGTTGAAGACTCCCCCCCCCTTTTTTTGACTTTCAACAGTAGACTGATGGTTGGGAAGGGAACTGGAAGTAAAGTTTCACCAAGAAGGAAAACTGTAACCATGAAGGATTAGAATGGAAGTCATCAGAGTCCCCCCTCCCCCCAACCTTTTAACTCTCTTCCCTTCCCCATTTTTCTTCCCTATGTTTTCATTTTCTATTTTATGTAAACCCATTGTTAAATTTAAATATTTTTTTAAAAAAAATCTTGCAAAATTAGGGCTGTGTCTTCCTTGATTGAGTTAATATTCATAACAATAATAACAAAAATATTTCTGATGACATCTTCACACGGCCCAGCAAAAGGGAAGGTATGTGGAGCAGATCATGGCACCCCACACACCCTTCCTCCTTCTCCTATCGTATGGTAGGGATTAGGGTTGCCATTTTTTGATATAAGAAATAAGGGACATTTACGGGATTTTTCACAAAAATAAGGGACACTTCATTAAAAATTTGAAACTCAAACATTAGGTAGAAATAGTTTTA
The DNA here is from genome assembly GCA_030556195.1 of Anolis apletophallus. NCBI lineage: Eukaryota > Metazoa > Chordata > Lepidosauria > Squamata > Anolidae > Anolis > Anolis apletophallus. Next base: position 136,282,191 of record JARBWK010000002.1, on the reverse strand, counting down.
TTAACAGAATAAGATAATGATTGAAACTCACAAAAAAAACTGACTTACACCCTTTTAACAGTACATGGTATGTAGTTCTGCATGCTTTGTCATGCAGAAAAACATCATTAGAACTACCTAATTTTCTCCATCTGTATTTAGTACTTGACTTTGCTGACTTTAAAAGTGCACTGTCTAAACATTAAAATAAAATAAATTTTATAAGACAGTATATCTTCATGATTATTATGTCGATAGTTAATGGTATAGTATAGTATGGGATACACAGCATTGTATAGTATTGGGATTCATAGCTAGGCCTATTTTAAGAGTAACTCTCAAGCAACCAGAAACTATCTTTATCTAACATGATCCAACATTCCCCTTGGGTAATGGTTAATTAGTCTACTGTACTTTGAAAAAGTCCTGTATCGCCTCTTCCTTCCAACGGGGACGCAGGCTGCCCTGCGAGTTGGAATCCCTGGGCAGGCATTGCTGTGGAAACCACAGCGCACACCTTCCTCTGGTGAACCCCACCCAGTCCTGTCCTCCTAGTCAAAAATAAGGGGCAGGGCCTGAAAATAAGGGACACAAATTTTAGGACCAAAATAAGGGACGTCCCTTAGAATAAGGGACATATGGGAACCCTAGTAGGGATGGAAGAAGGTGCATTGGCACCCTGTTCCTGTCCCCATCATATGGGAGAAATGGCAGTAATGTGCATTGCCTTGCTGCCCTTTCCCCCATCATATGGTGAAATGAAGAGGAAAGTGCACTTTCCTTTCCATCATGAAGGAGGAAGCATCCTGTAACACTTCCCCTACACTTCAGGAGAAATGTGGACAGGGCCAAGTCAGCATCGTCTGCTGATGTTCTGCAGGCCCCATCAACATGCTTTTCATCAGCCTACATGGATTGTATAATGCACTTCAGCAGGGATGAGCATCTACAGTGTACATTTTGCAGAACCAATTTTACGCTGGACCTGGGAAACATTAATATCTGCTGCAGCACATTATTTGACTAAAATTTGACTTTTTGGATATGCTGTATCTATATATATATTTTGAATGGTCGTGCAATGTCGTATATAGACAACGAAACTATGCAACGCAGAAGCACAAAAATCGGCAGCCCATACAACTATACCCCAAGGTACCTAGAGGGCCCAAGAAAACGGCCCTACATACCTCCCAACACCCCCAAACACAAACCCCAAAAAATTGAGCAACAGAACTCACATCCCGCCCTCTCCGCTGCCAGCGCGCGCATAGAACGTTCGCGCATGCATGGCAGCCAGAGTGCAGCAGCCCGATCGCCCAGGAGTAGCCCAGAACGAAGAGGAGGAAGAAGCGGGGGCCTTGCCAGCACAGGCAGGGAAAAGCCAGCGGAGGGGAGAGAGGGGGCCAGACAGGGGGGAGAAGGCGGCTCCCTCCCTCCTCATCAAACTCTCCTCATCCGTGGCCCGGATCCTGAACTCTGATCGCTGGGGGGAAACGCAGAACGGAGGAGGAAGTGCTAAGGAGGAGGTGCCTCCCTTCCTCCTTCATAGCCACTCCTCCTCCGTTCCACCTCTCCCCCTGGCGATCGGAACCCTCCTCCGCTGCTTCCCAGCCGCGGACTGCCTAGGAGGCAGTGGAGAAGGCCGAGGAGGCGGCGGCGCGGCCCGGGTCCTGAGCTCCGATCGCCGGTGTAAAGGCGGAATGGAGGAGGGGCTAAGGAGGAGGAAGGGAGGCGCCTCCTCCTTAGCCCCTCCTCCTCCGTTCCGCCTCTCCCCCCGGCGATCGCAGCTCGGGACCCGGGCCGCACCGCCGCCTCCTCGGCCTTCTCCGCCAAGAGAGAAAGAGAGAGGAACAGAGAGAGACAAAGAGAAAGAGAGAGAGAGAAAGACACAGAAAGAGATACAGAGAGAAAAAAGAGAAAAAAAGATAGAGAGATAGAGAAAACATACACAAACATACACACACACACACAAACATCAGCACACACCACACACATACACACACATATACCAGGCATGTAGCCAGGGGGAGCTAAGGGGGCTTCAGCCCCCCCTGAAATTCTCAGGGTGGTCCGCGAGAAGGCCTTACTGGTACATTATTTAAACTGTTATGTTTATTCATATCATGATCTGATCACCATTCTCATTATATCCCACATTAATGGGGTTATTAGGATAACAATACAAAAGGTTTGCTAGGGTAGACCCTCTTCCACCCAGTCTCAGCCCCCCCCGAACCAAACGCAGCCCCCCGAATCAAAATCCTGGTTACGGCCCTGCCATATACATAAACACATGCATACACACATACACACATATATATACATATATATATATACACACACATATCTACACACACATATCTACACACATATATACACATACACATGTATACACACATACACACACACACACTTATATACACACACATATCTACACACACATATATACACACATACACACACACACACACATATACACACATACACATATATATACACACACATATATACACACACACACATATACACACATACACATATATATACACACACACATATACACACACACATATATATATATACACACACATATACACATATATACACACACATACATACACACAAATACACACACATACACACATATACACACACAGATACCCACATATATACTAGGCATGAGAAAAAAGTTATGAAAATCAAAAGAAATCGTAAGTGATTCGTATGTAATGGGACTTTTTAGTTTATACGCATCACGGCAGCTAACCAGGAAGTAGACTTCCTTTTACGGTCCTTGAGGTCAACAATTTGCGTTATGATCGTAATAAATTCTTAATTATTGTACTACGTACTCACTTCTCCCTGTCTTCTCCCCCTCATTTCCTTCCCGCCTTCATTCAGCTTCTTCTTTTTCCCGCATTTCTATGGGGAACTGGAAGTGACGCTGCTGCTAGGCAATGCATTCTGGAAAGTGTAGTCCTCCTCTTTCCTGCTGGCTTCTCCCCCCCTTCTCTTCCCCGTTGCTCTGCCTTGCCCCATCGCAGGGGCCAACTTCTCACACACACGCGCGCGCGCCTCCTCCTCTCTCTCCTGCACTCTCTCAGATGCTTCTCCCCCTCCCTTCTCTTCCCCGTTGCTCTGCCTTGCCCCATCGCAGGGGCCAACTTCTCTCTCTCTCACACACACACACACACTTCTCCTCCTCTCTCTCCCTGCGCTCTCTCAGATGCTTCTCCCCCTCCCTTCTCTTCCCCGTTGCTCTGCCTTACCCCATCGCAGGGGCCAACTTCTCTCTCTCACACACACACACACTTCTCCTCCTCTCTCTCCCCTGCGCTCTCAGATGCTTCTCCCCCTCCCTTCTCTTCCCCGTTGCTCTGCCTTGCCCCATCGCAGGGGCCAACTTCTCACACACATGTGCGCGCTTCTCCTCTCTCTCCCTGCACTCTCTCAGATGCTTCTCTGCCCCCTCCTCTTTCCTGCTGGCTTCTCCCACCCCTTCCTTCTCTTCCCGTTGCTCTGCCTTGCCCCCATCGCAGGGGCCAACTTCAGCCCTCCAGGTAGGTGTTTTGGACTTCAACTCCCACCATTCCTCACAGCCTCAGGCCTCTTCCCTTTTCCTCTCAGCCTGGGCAAACTTGGGCCCTCGCTCCCTCAGGATCGGGGTGAGAGAGAGGCAGCGAGGAGCGAGGGGGGGCCTCCTCCTTTTTTTGTTGCTTCCAAGAATAGAATACCCTTCTCCCTCCCTCCTTCCCTCCCTCCTTCCTATTTGGAGAGTCCCATCTAGAATTCAGTGAGATTTATTCAAGTTTGTTTACAACTCCCAGAAATCCCAGCCAATTTACCAGCTGTTAGGATTTCTGGGAGTTGTAGGCCAAAACCATCTGAATGCGCATGCTCTGGATACGAACTACTAACGAATTCGTTAGTAATTAAGTTATATTTTAGAAATTTTTGAAATTTTTTGTAAGTCTTTCTTTTACTAATAAAAAAAATCCCCCATTTGATTTTAGACTCACCATTTTTGGGTTCGAAACCATGCCTAATATATACACACACACATACACACACATATATACACACATACACACACATATATATACACACAAACATACACATATATACACACACAAAACACATATATACAGACTGCGCCACAGCAAAGCGTGGCACGGGACAGCTAGTAAAAGTAACAGCAAAGCGGGGTGGTTGCAGAGTAACGTGTTCAAAAAGAGGATACACACGTAATATGATGCAAAAATGTTTATGAGGAAGAAAATAATAATGTTCAAAAGCCGCACCGGGCTGAAATATCTGGTTGTACAGTCACAAATAAACAAGGTGCACAAATGTGCTAATAGTAATGAAGTGTCCTACAGGGTAAATACCCCAGGGTTAGTCCATGTCCAAATTATATATTTTTCCAAATGGAATACCAAAGACGGAGATAAGCCAGCTGAGTGGAGAAATGGAGATCCAAGGTAGAACACCCAAAACGGGTGTATTTGTAATCCACAGAGTAGGCTGATGTACAGGGCCGACGAGGAAACCGTTGTAAGGATCCAGCACTCGTTTCGACCTAATACCGGTCTTTCTCAAGGCCAAAATAATTCCATCAAGGGGTAATAGTGGTCATGGCTGGACTAGCCTGTGGCAAAAACATATATATACATCTCAGTATATGTAATCATGATTATAACAATATATACAACAGTAAAGGACACAAAGTATCCCATATGCAACCAAAAAGGTATCCAAACAAATTAGCAATTGGTTAATCATTAATGGCAAACGAAAAATAGAGCATACAATAGCTACAATGCTAATTTAAAACTCGAGCATAATGGCAACAGCAGTAATAAGCAAATAAGCGGGTGGGAGGACGCTCACCAAGTAGGGGGGAAAATCACTCCAAGGCAGAGTCCAGGGCGTGTAGCAAACAACACATAGTGAAAAGAGTTTAAGTAAAGCGGAGGGGAAGAGCGCAACAGGTGTGAGAGCTAATTAGCGTAACAAGTCATTGATACGGACTTTCTCGTTTAACCCGGAGGGAAATTCGCAATTTAGAAAGAGAATCCAATGGGTTTCATGGCGGTGTAGATGGTGATCAATATCAGCATGTGGTGGAATTTTAACCTTTTAAATCCCGAAGAAGCGGAGACTGTTAGGGCCATGCTGTGCGGTCTTAAAATGACTGTAAAGAGGAGAATCTTCGGATAAATTCCGGATCCTAGAACGATGCTCCGAGACTCGGGTACCCATCATCCGTCGAGTCATGCCCACGTAGACTAAGCCACATGGGCACTGGAGTCCATAGATACAAGATTCAGATTTTCACATGAAGAAGTCCCTGAAAGTGAAATTGCGACTCGTGCCTGGAATGTAAATCTCTTTCCCTGGAAAAACGAAGTCACACTGTGCACAATTACCACACCGGTGGGTCTTAGGAGTAAAGTTGCTTTTAAGATGAGGGGCCCGTATATTCGAATGTACCACAAGATCTCGTATGTTTTGGGTGCGCTTGTGTGCGATTATGGGTGGTGTTGTGTACTATCGAGCGGTAAGAAGAAGTAGGGTCTTTACTAAGAGGTTTGTAGTATTTGATGTCTCGTAGTTGTCGATAGGCCTCACTGAGGTAATCCCTGGTGTTCAATACCACGATCCTCCTTTATCCGCAGGTTTTATGGTTAAGTCCGGATTATTACCTAAGGTCCGCAATACTTCAATATCACATTTAGAAAGGTTACGGCCGTGATTAGGTAGCGGATCCTTAAGAATGGTCAGGGCCTCCTGTGACACAATGTCCTCAAACATACGGATGTTGTTAGAGATTTTGGGGGGTGAAACCGCCCACGGAATCCCATGGGACGTATACAACCGCCCACGGAATCCCATGGGATGCCGGGCTGTACACTTCTCACGCGAGTCAGTCTACTCCGGGTCGTCGGGTGATGAACACCAGGGATTACCTCAGTGAGGCCTATCGACAACTACGAGACATCAAATACTACAAACCTCTTAGTAAAGACCCTACTTCTTCTTACCGCTCCATAGTACACAACACCGTTCATCACGGCGAGATGATGGGCTACATCACCAGGCAGCAGTCCCAGTTTCTCATCAATCTCCATCCCAGAATCCCGGTTCTGTATTTGTTACCAAAGACCCATAAGAACACTTTCCCTGTTCCCGGTCGCCCCATTGTATCCTGCATTGGTGGACTTTTGCAACCCCTTGCTTTGTACCTCAATTCCCTACTCCAACCTAAAGTACAGTCTAAACCAGCCTACATAAGGGATTCCAGGGATCTAATATGCAAAATGGAACATCAACCTGTAGAGACGGGGGACCTTCTTGTGGTATGCGATGTGGCAGCCCTTTACACGAATGTCCCACTTGAGAACGTCAGGCTCACACTGTTGGATACTTTCGATCAGCTTCAACCCACGTCCCAAAACATACCACCGACATCTTTTCTTATGGATCTCATGGATTGCTGTCTGGATTATAACTACTTCATGTTTAACCACGAATTCTTCCTGCAGATTTGGGGCGTGGCCATGGGCAGCCCAATTGGGCCTACAGTTGCCAACCTTTACATGGACTCTTTAGAACAAATCCAGATTTTTGGCCCAACTCCCCATCCCCTTGCGGCCTATATAAAATTCTATGGTCGATACATTGATGATGTAATACTACTTGTGAGTAAAGATACTCCTATGGATCGCTTTCAATCATGGATGAAATCATGGGCACAAACCATAAATTTTCTTTCTCTGTCAGTGAGATTGCTGTTAATTTTTTGGATCTTAATATGTACATCCACGATAACAAACTACAGATGAGGTGCTTTCACAAACCCACTGAGAAGAATGCCCTCTTACACTTTAACAGCTTTCACAGTCATCCTCTTAAAAGGAACCTTCCCTTCTCCCAATTACTCCGATTGAAACGCAACTCCTCCAGTCCGCTGGACTACACGACAGAGGCTTACTCTCTTCTCAATAATTTAAGGGTAAGGGGCTACCCAGACCACGTTCTCCAGTCTGCATTCGCCCGTGCCCAACGGGTTCCCAGGTCCCAGCTGCTTAGTGATGCCCCACACAAAACCATCAAGGATCGCCTTGTTTGGCCTTTAACGCTGACTCCCAACTCTTCACGCCTCAGGAAGGTCGTGTGCAGATATTGGCCCATGCTTAAGGACATACCAGGATTATCCAAACCACCCATAATCGCACACAAGCGCACCCAAAACATACGAGATCTTGTGGTACATTCGAATATACGGCCCCTCATCTTAAAAGCAACTTTACTCCTAAGACCCACCGGTGTGGTAATTGTGCACAGTGTGACTTCGTTTTTCCAGGGAAAGAGATTTACATTCCGGGCACGAGTCGCAATTTCACTTTCAGGGACTTCTTCACGTGAAAATCTGAATCTTGTATCTATGGACTCCAGTGCCCATGTGGCTTAGTCTACGTGGGCATGACTCGACGGATGATGGGTACCCGAGTCTCGGAGCATCGTTCTAGGATCCGGAATTTATCCGAAGATTCTCCTCTTTACAGTCATTTTAAGACCGCACAGCATGGCCCTATCAGTCTCCGCTTCTTCGGGATTTAAAAGGTTAAAATTCCACCACATGCTGATATTGATCACCATCTACACCGCCATGAAACCCGTTGGATTCTCTTTCTAAATTGCGAATTTCCCTCCGGGTTAAATGAGAAAGTCCGTATCAATGACTTGTTACGCTAATTAGCTCTCACACCTGTTGCGCTCTTCCCCTCCGCTTTACTTAAACTCTTTTCACTATGTGTTGTTTGCTACACGCCCTGGACTCTGCCTTGGAGCGATTTCCCCACTACTTGGTGAGCGTCCTCCCACCCGCTTATTTGCTTATTACTGCTGTTGCCATTATGCTCGAGTTTTAAATTAGCATTGTAGCTATTGTATGCTCTATTTTTCGTTTGCCATTAATGATTAACCAATTGCTAATTTGTTTGGATACCTTTTTGGTTGCATATGGGATACTTTGTGTCCTTTACTGTTGTATATATTGTTATAATCATGATTACATATACTGAGATGTATATATATGTTTTTGCCACAGGCTAGTCCAGCCATGACCACTATTACCCCTTGATGGAATTATTTTGGCCTTGAGAAAGACCGGTATTAGGTCGAAACGAGTGCTGGATCCTTACAATGGTTTTCTCGTCGGCCCTGTACATCAGCCTACTCTGTGGATTACAAATACACCCGTTTTGGGTGTTCTACCTTGGATCTCCATTTCTCCACTCAGCTGGCTTATCTCCGTCTTTGGTATTCCATTTGGAAAAATATATAATTTGGACATGGGCTAACCCTGGGGTATTTACCCTGTAGGACACTTCATTACTATTAGCACATTTGTGCACCTTGTTTATTTGTGACTGTAGAACCAGATATTTCAGCCCGGTGCGGCTTTTGAATATTATTATTTTCTTCCTCATAAACATTTTTGCATCATATTACGTGTGTATCCTCTTTTTGAACACGGGACAGCTAGTACTCTTGTATGTTGTGTGCACTTTGGCAGCATGCATTTTCTGACTGCCACAGTTTGGAGTCGTCTTGAAGATACATTCCAGTTTATATGTTGATGGGCCTAAGTGTAGCAACTTATGTTTCTCCCTGATAAAATTCATTTTGTTAGTTTTTGCCCAGCTCTCTATACAGGTCATTTTGTGTTCTGATTTTTTCCCTCTGGAGTATTCATTACACCTCTTATTTTGATATCACCTCAGAATTTGATAAAAATGAAAATGTCGCTAATGAAAATGTTGACTAGCAATAGGCCCTGAATAGAACCCTGTGGCAAATGACTCGTGCCTTCTCTTCAGGATGAAAAGGAGCAACTGGTGAGCACCCCTCGGATTCAGTCAGTCAACCTGTTACAAATCCACTTAACAGTAGCATGCCCTAAACCACTTTTTACTAACTTGTTTGCAAGAATATAATGAGGAACCTTGTCAAAGGTCTTACTGAAATCAGCATTCATTCATCTACCAAACTTTTAACTATATTAAAATGAGAGATAAAATTAGTCATGATTTGTTTTGGAGAAACCTATGTTGATTTTAGTGATTATGGCATTCCTTTTTACATGCTTACAAGTTATTTCACAATTCACTGTAGAAGCTTTCCTGGCATTGATGTGAATTGTAATTGTTTGGATATTCTCCCCCTCAGATTACTTCTGCCAGTTCTTTTAACGTGCTTGGATATAATTCATCTGGCCCTGGAGAATTCAATTACTTTATAGTATCCAGGTATTCTTATATTGCCATGCTATCTGTTGCATTTCCACTACTGCATCATCTGCTCAATTTTCCCCAAGCTGAACAAAGCATTGAGATGTTCTGTATCCCTTGTTAGCATTTCACTATCTTCTGTATGATTCATCTACTATTTCTTGGTTCATCACTTTGTTACAGACATGACAATCCTCCTGCCTTTAAAATTGTTTTTGACTTCTTCTGACCTGAGTTCATTCTGCACGGTTTCTGACTTTCTCCCTAAATATGTTTGGTATTTTTGTTTTCTAAATCTCCTTTTGTTGATTTCCCTCCTTTTCTATTTCTTGTACAAATTCCTTAAAAATCTTAGTTCATCTGAAAGATATTTAGACCTCCATGATATTTTCTTTAGTCAGCTCTCATTTTTCTTTCTCATTAGAACTGTTTGAAATTTTGTCTTCAATATCTCATTTTTAAGAAATTCCCATCCATCATGAAATCTTTTAGTATTTATGTCGATAGGATCACACTCAGTGTTACCCTAAGTTTACTGGCATTGAATAAACTTTCTTAAAGGCTAGAATGTGTGTGACTACATTTGACTCCCCCTTTCCATGGTATAACAACTCCAGGAAATTTAGAATTCGATATAAAAAAGCTGATTTCTTTGTTGCCATATCCATCTTCTGGACAATGAAATTGTCTTCATGGCAAGTGAGAATGTTTTGGACCTTATAGACTTGGCAAATGGCAATATTGCATCTTTGTTTCTGTGTGCACCCTATTATATGTATTGTGCCCATCTTTGGAACATTTTTGAGGAAATTGATATAGATTTTAAAAGTACTGGGTTTCCATATTTACATGTTAGCAGCAATGAAAACTTGTTGAGAGATGACAGATGATTCCTGAGACATTTTGTGTATGTATTGAGTCATCTCAAAAAAAAAAGATTACAGGCATTTACGCAACTATGGAAGCCAAGCAGAGAGGTAATTAGACTGTCTGGACTGGTTGTCATCCTGCACTTAATGGCTATTGTTGTGTTTTTGTGTATCTGTCTGAAGCCAACTAGAAATCAATGCCACAGCTGCCACAGACCAACTTGGCTTCTGAAATGAAGGATTTCCTTCCCTGATAGAAAACAGAATGTGAGTAGAGTTGGAAGGTAGACTATGGCCTAAAGCTGTGCAGCTGGAACAACTCTACCTTTCAGTTATCAAAACCAAAGCCAGACTCAACTATCCTTTGCATAGTCTTGTAATTGTACCCCGGGTATCCTGACAACTTAGGAAGAAAAGTACCACCATAACCTGAAGGAAATGCATGCTCCCACATAAATCTTACAGCCCTCCTTTTGCTCAAAGCTTCTAGCCACAATGTGAATTCCTACACTAGGTGCTCCAGGTATTCCCATCAACCCGCGATACAATGACCAATGTCAAGGGTAATTAGAGTTCAAGTTCAAAAGACCATATGGATGTTGAAGGCTACCCTACTGAAGCACACACTGCAATTAACTGAAATTTTAAAAACAGCCTGCTTTTAAGGTCAGGGTGCAGAGACAAATACGTAAGATGGGTAGCTCATTTTATGATTCAACTAGGGGCAAAAAAATATTTCTGCTCCTTAATGTGGAAGTCCACAGTTACTACTGCTGTATTGCAGCTAGTCCTTATTGGTTGAAGCTCACAGATCACGGCTAGATTTTAACCATTTGAGCAGCAATGCCTAGATGTTGCTACCAGATAATGCCTCTTTCCCCCAGTGCATACTGGGAGGAAAGAGTTTTGCCTCCCTCCCATGCTGAACATTCCAGTAGCTGGGGTCGTGGTCTCCTTCGAAGGGCTGCCCCTGGTGCTCAGTTTGCGACTGGACTTTGACCCACCACTCCTGCCCATCAACAGTATTGACTTTGGTTGCCTGTTGGAGCCTAGTAGGAATTTTCCCCCCTTCACCCCATGTTTTTGGGGAGGTTTTTTTTCCTACCCCTTTATTGTTTAGGGCAGACCTGGGCATCTTACGCCACGCGGGCCACATGTGGCCCGCCAGTCGATGCTGACCGGCCCGCAGATCCCGGGAAGGAATGCCCTCCCTCTCTCAAGGCTTTGTTCCAAAGAGAGTGAGGCAAATTCCCATTGGGGTGGCTACATGTCAAGGAAGCAAAAGGAGCACAATGAAACGTGATGCTTTGTGTCCTTATTGGGGGGGGGAGGAAGGGAGGGAGGGAGGAGAGTGTCTCCGTTCCTGTCCCTCTCTGTGGCTCCGGAAGAACTTCCACAAGAAGCCCCGCCTCCCTGAGGATCTCCTGCTCGAGGCCGCCTGTGACCTCACTGATGCAGGTGAGAAAGAGGAGGCCTTCAGGGGAAAGAGCAGGAGGAAGTATCAGAAAAAAGAGGAAGAGGTAAAGGTGGGTTGGGGTCTGTGGATAGGATGTGTGGTTGGGGTCTTTACTAAGCATGCCACCTGCATGGTGGGAAGTTTTTCCGCTGCTTGGCTGGCGGGCCAATCAGCAGCCTGCCCCATCCTGATCTACCTTGCCAGGTAGCCTTTATCAGGGCTTCTATTTTTCCTATAATAAAAGTATCTCTTTGTTGCAGGAAAAATTCATGCATTTTTGTTCAGCTGTTAAATTTTAAAATAGAGATCTTATAATGACTCAGCTACTTTTTCCTATGACCTCAGATTCTGTAATTATATCAATTGAAGGGAGATATTGACAAACTGGAAAGTGTCCAGAGTAGGACGACTAAAATGGCCAGAGGTCTGGAGAACAAGCCCTATGAGGAGTGGCTTAAAGAGCTGGGAATGTTTAACCTGAAGAAGAGAAGACTGAGAGGAGGCATGATAGCCATGTATAAACATGAGAGGGGAGGTCATAGGGAGGAGGGAGCAAGCATGTTTTCTGCTGCCATGGAGACTAGGATGCAATGGAACAATGGCTTCAAACTATAAGAAAGGAGATTCAATCTGAACATGAGGAAGAACTTCCTGACTGTGAGAGCCATTCAGCAGTGGAACTCTCTGCCCTGGTGTGTGCTGGAGGTTCCTTCTTTGGGGGCTTTTAAACAGAGGCTGGATGGCCATCTGTCAGGGGTGCTTCGCATCTCCACCTCTGACATTCAACCTGACTTTGATGCGCTTGTTAAAGACCAACAGAGACTTGATTTCTCTCACTGAATAAGAAAAAAAAAATAACAATGGCACCAAATGAGGCAATTAAACCAAAAATGTAGGCAATGTTTTTTATATGTCTGTAGAAAACCAAGAACCTCTTTCCAGGAATAAGTGAAACTCAAAATGTGCTTTGAAGTGAATGTGACTGAAAATGATCATTAATATAATGAATCACAAATGATACAAATGTTCACATTTTGTTAACCATTGTTTTGTAAAATTTTAGTGAATAAATGTCATTTTTCCTATGACAACCTCTCTTTTTCATTGCTCATAACATATACTCTTACCAGTCTTATTAATATATCAAAAACGCAATGTAGTGCCTTTTTATTATTATTAAAGAAATTCAATTGATATTATGTAGATTAGAATGTAGTTCAACCTTTAGGTGCAGCCCTCTATAATATTTTTTGGCTCTCGTGTGGCCCCTTGGAAAAAATAATTGCCCACCCCTGGTTTAGGGGCTAGTTGGGGTGGTGAATGATATAAATAGGCCTTAGTGGAAAATAGATAAGAAAATCCCATAATTGGTGTGCACCTAAGGCACCCCCTTTAAGGGTGAAGACCATTAAGTTAAATACTCACCTTAAAGTTAAAGTTGATGGGTGAAATAAAGTTAAAATGGCCCTGGAATGGGAAGAGGCTGGTCTCAATATATGGAGAATAGACACCTCACTCATTTCTCTTAATGGGTTGCCCTGGTTGGATAATCAGGGAATCCAGGTGTTTTGCCCATAAATTACTTCTGTGAAGCTGGGTAGGGAGGCTACCTGGATTGGATAACCAAATTCCTGACACCCCTGGAGTTAAAGTTGAGGAAAGTTAAATAGGTAACAATTTAAATAAAAGTTGCCCAATTTGAATCCAATGAAATGTTGTGTTGTCTTTTATTTCGGGGGTGGGCAGGAAATTGGTATTCTAACATGTTCTTGTCTCTTTCCAATTTTTCTTTAACCAACACTTTGTTTTACCAAGTAATAATAATAATAATACACTTTATTTATATTCTGCTCTTCCCACACCAAGGGGGACTCAGAGCGGATTACATTACACATACGGCAGACAGTCCCTGCTGGTTCCACATACAATTACATATAACATACAACATATAACAGAGCAATTTTTTAGAAGGGTTTTTCTTGGCTGCATCACAGTTGTGTCACAGAGCTGCATCACGGTGCTTCACAGGTTGTGATTGTGTCTTTACGTCACAAGGTGGTGCTATTGCTTCATCCTCATGATGGATAGCCTCTGTTTTTCTGCATTCCCGCTGATCTTACTTATTTTAGGCATTGTAAGTCCTTCTTTGAAAAAGTCCTTCCCCGCTTGGCGGTTCCCAGTTTATCTAATCACAGCTCAGCTGTTTTCGAACTGTTGGGTAAACAGTGGACAGGGCTCACAGCTGGTGTCCAACCCAGCCCGGGATTCGAACCTTCAATCTTCAGATCTTCAGATCTTCAGATTGCCAGCACAGCTGTTGTTACCACTGTGCTATCTCTCTGACAATTACTTTTAAAATTGGCAAAATCCCAGGCATCTTTTATACACGTTGAAAGTTAATATGCTGACAGAGGAGAATGTTTTCTATCACTGTGGCAGGTTTTGTCAGTAGCGGTCTAAAACTGAGGGAAAGGGAATCCCCAAAGTTTTGCCTGTCCTTTTGCAGGTTTTTGCATTAACAAAAACCACCATTAACAAAGCGATTTGGAAATTTCAGAATTTTCAGAAAATTCCGACATTTCAAGAAAAAATTGGAAATCACTTCAGATTTCAATCGCCAGCACCCTTGTGTGTGTGTGTATACACACACGAGAGAGAGAGAGAGAGAGAGGGAGAGAGAAGGGAGAGAGTGGGATCCAAATCTTTGCCCCCCACCCCCAGCACCAATTGCTGCTCTGAGATCAGAGTGAAGAGAGGGGCCAGGAAGGCAGTTCCATCTTGCCTTATAATGTAATATAATATAATATATTGTATATACATATAATATTGATATTATAATGTAATACAATATAATACTACTAATAATATGATATTGTTGTTATATATTTCATATTACATGTAATTTTACTAATAATATTACAGTATAATATTATAGTACAATGTAATATATAATATTAATATTGTGCTATGGCAACAATATAATATATTGTGTTTACATATTAATTGTAAGCTGCTCTGAGTCCCCTTTGGGGTGAGAAGAGCGGCATATAAATGTCATAAATAAATAAATAAATCTTGGTTATCTGCATGTGATTCATCAAATCCAGTGCAGCTGTCCAGGTCTCTGATGTGATTTGCCAGGCAATTGACACTTATCTTTAAAGGCAGACAGTAAATGAAAAATATGTTTTTTCCCCTAATGCTATGCATTTTGCTTAGAGAGTCCTAAATTAGAAGCATCATTTCATTTTTATTATATGACTTCATCACATACAATAAGATGAATATTTCTACACATTTAAGAAATGGCAACCCACTGTGCCCATCACATGATGCAAGCTTCAACTATGGGTGAAATATTTTGCAGTTTCTAAAATGTTGGTTTTTCCAACAATTCCTGAGTCGATTAGCAAGTGACTTATTTTTAAATTTCCTGCATAGAGATTGTATAGGATTTGGGATACACAGCTAGGCCTATTTTAAGAGCAACTCTCAAGCAACCAGAAACTATCTTTATCCAACATGATCTAACATTCCCTTTGGGTAACCGTTAATTGAGTCTACTGTACTTTGAAAAAGTCCTGTATCGCCTCTCCTTCCAAAGGGGATGCAGGCAGGCACACACTCGCAAGCGCGTGATTGTCAGCCTGACTTGCGAGTTGGAATCCCCGGGCAGGCATTGCCATGGAAACCGCAGCGCGCGCCTTCCTCTCGTCAACCCTGCCCAGTCCTGTCCTGTTAGTCAATAATAAGGGATAGGGCTTGAAAAAACGGGACACAAATTTTCGAGCCGAAATAAGGGACGTCCCTTAGAATAAGGGACATATGGCAACCCTAATTTCCCCAGATCACCATGCAGAGGCTTGGGGAAAGGGTTAATTTAAAACCACTTCCTACAATTGCCAATGCAAAGGCTGTGGGAAAGATTATTTATTTATGTATTTATTTATTAAAGATGAGGGTTAATTTAAAACCACTTCTTATGATTTGGGGTAATTAAAAAAACAATTGAAATCCTGGAGGGACAATGGGAGGAAATATCAGTGTAAATGACCCCAAGGAACGTGTCTTCTTAAGAAAGGTGTTTCTCTTTTAGTCAAGGGTCTTGAGTGCAAATGACTCCTGTGCCACCATAAGAAAGGTGGCTCTGTTTCAGTCTAAGGGTTTGAAGGCAGTGTTGGTATCCTTGAAATGGGAGGAGTTATTGCCTGCCTATGTGAAGGGATTTAATGTATGGTTGAGTTAGAAGCTGGAGAAGTGTTACACCTCAAGGGCCTCAGGCATCACTTTTGCTTGAGCAAGACTTTAGCCAAGGCAGCGTTAAGGTGCTCTCCAAGCCAGCTTGCTTTACTCTCAAACCTTGCCCTGGGCCTCCCGTTCTTTCCCATGAGAAGCCAGGGATGAATGCATAACATAGGCAGCTCAAGGTTACACCATCTCGCCTCCCTGATAGCAAGGTGCACCGAAGGAGCCGAGAGATCGCCTCCTTTCTGTCCAGATGGTAGTCACTAATGAGCTGTGCATACCAGAAAGACTGAGGTAACATAACATATAGATGACCATCAATCATAGAGCTGTGACATTCGATGTATCTACATCAAAGCCAGGGAATACTATAATTGCCAAGAGATGCACCATTGTCAGTATCTCGTACCAACGCCGCACTTAGGAGACGCTAAGGGGAAGAGGCCTCATCAGGCCTCCCAGCCAAGCCTGTGCCAGCCAGCCTACACCGGGCTGACTTGATCCTGCCCTGTGCCTTGTTCCCGTTCATCGTCGAGACCCTGTGATTGATCCTGAAAGACTTTGCTGCTAAAGAACTCTTTGCCTTTAAACAACCCAGCCTCATTACTCCGGCTGGGATTCCTTTGAGAGACTTTCCTTGCATCCGGCTTGTGTTCCCGTTTTCCTCTGCTTGTGATCCTGTTGCCATGGATCACCCTTCCCTGCTGAATCCTGACTTTGGCTGCTATTTGGAGGCACTATAAGGATTGCCTCCAAACCTTTTACTTAACCTAATAATCAATAAAGCTTGATGTACCTCAGCTGCTGTGTGGTTTATCCAGGGAGGTCAGGTGCCTAGGCCCAAGGGGGCGACAAGAAGGTGATATAAATGCCATGGGAGTGAGGAAATTCTTCATCTTTTAAAAAGACATAGTCCCATGAAACTCCACCCTTTCCTCCACTTTCCCGCATTTTCTCCAGCTCTGTGATGAAGTCCATAGTGAGGGTTTGTCAACTAATCCAAATGTAACCCAGGGCACATTCAGACAGCCACTTTTTTGCAGAAACTTCTAAGGGTAACAAGGTGACTGCTTAGATGATGTCCTGAACAAACCCAAATTAATCCACCACAAACCAGGAGAACCCTGGTTTGTGGTGAATTAATTGGATAGTGAGTTTATGCTTCACCTTCTTGGAAGGCATGGGATGAACCCACTACTTCAACTGTCTGGACTGCTCCCTCAAAAGGGGGTAGTCCAGAGAGTAGTCCTGTGTTTTCCAGGCTGATTCAGCCTGGAAAACTGTGAGGGTTCCAACCCCTTCCCCAAAAGCCCCACAACCCACCCCCCCCCCCAAAAATAAAAAGGTGTTACTGGGAGCCATTTGGCTTCTCCTCCTTTCTGATGGAACATACAAATGTCAGCCAAAATGTAGGGGGGGGGGATTGCTACTGACTCCCCCTATGTTTTTGGGTGTCATTGGTATGTTCTCTCGGGTAGGAAGAGAAACCAAATGGCTCCTGGTAACTTTCCTTTTTTATTTTTAAGGGGTGTTGGGGGGGGGGGGTTGGTTGGCCACATGTTATTGTGGAAGTACTCAGGATAGCATGTGGACAGCCAAAGGGGAAAGCTCATTTCCCTCCTACCTTTTAAACCACCTTTTGAGTGGGTTTCTTAAACCCGCCCCGAAGTGGGTTTAATGTATGTGTGGAACCGCTTGCAGTTAGTCAACCAACCAAAGGGAATCTTTAATTGTTCATGGAATACAGTTCAGTTTCAAAAGAGTACACTGACATTGCTAACTATCCAGGGAAGATATTAGCTTTGAACCAGTTTCTCCTTTCTGTAGAATTATTTCCTGCCAACCAAGTACCCTATAGAAAAGAATGCAGGTTTGACATAATATAGCACACAGCATAAGGCATGAAAATTATATATGACAGTAAAGGCTTTTAAATATTTTTGAGTCTTTCACATATGGTTTGTTTATGCTTGCTGTTAAATTTATTTTAAATAAATATGTTGTTCTGACTACAGAAAAAAATAACAGTAAAAATTAGAAAAGTTGGTGTGGTTTCCACCCATCACTCTGAGAACTGCACCACACAGATTTTGCCTTGTTGTTGTTGGACTTTTGTCATAAACTTCACAGGAGAGTAAAATGTCAATTATGCCAGATTTTTAAAATAAAAAAACAACAAATCCCTCCAGTTTTCAATGAACTGGATCTTTACTAGGATTTTCATTTTATCAGGCTGTTTTGAACCACACTAGCTTGGTCAAAACGACCCATGAGTCAGTCAAGCACTTCCAGTGATGCAAAATGTAGGAACCTCAAATAGTCTTGTTGCTTCAAGTGCAGGCCTCAGCAATAAGTGTCAAATTAGATTGACTTAGTGTGTTATGTATCTCGGTAATTACTTCAGACCACAGAGGAATAGGGTAAAAGTACTCTTGAAAGATTTGCAAGAACAAGATTGAGACAAAGCCATGGCCCTAGTGCTGAGAAACCAGCAATCTGAAGCCTTTGGGACATTTTGCCATGGTTTCAGGTTCCCTGCATTGTTTATACAGTTTTTTCCCTCCAAAATATGTTCAGCTACTTTCTGCTTTGAACTGGGGTATCTGAGCCCACACTGCCATATAATCCAGTTCAATGTGGATTGTATAACCTGTGTGGAAGGGACCTATGATACCTAAATACCTAAAGGCACTAGAAGCCAAGAAGGGTCACCATTGGTTAGTACTTGCATGGGAGATTGCCAATGAATAGCATTGCTGTAGGCTATATTTTGGAGGAACAAACTGGTAAACTACTTGAATATTGTGTTGTTAAAGGCTTTCATGGCTGGAAGAAGGGTTGCTGTGAGTTTTTTGGGCTTCATGTCCTGGCCATGTTCCAGTAGCCATTCTCTCCTGTCATTTTGCCTGCATCTGTGGCTGGCTTCTTCAGAGATCTATTGGAGGTGAGGCAAGTGGAGTGTCAGGGTGAGAGAAAGAACCCTTGTCTGTGTAAAGCAAGTGTGAATGTTGAGATTAGCAAACTTGATTAGCATTTTCCTAATTGTTGTGTTATATGGTTATTGTTTGCTTTGTTTTGCTCGTGTTTTGATTGGAGGGCAAAGACTGCCTTGTGTAAAACACCTTGAGTTGCCTTAGAGCTGAGAGGGGCAGTATAGAAATGTGATAAAAATAAATAAATAAAAAAATAAATACACCCCATTTTCCTAGTTTCCAACAGACATCACCACCTCTGAGTATGTCTACCATAGATGAAGAGAAACTTGAAGAGAAAATGCTTCTGGAACATGGCCATACAGACTGAAAAACTTACTGCAACCCAGTGATTCTGGCCATGAAAGACTTTGACAACACATTGATTAGCATTGAGTAGACATGATGCTGCAAAGTCAGTCAATGAAGATATGTGCATAGAGGTAGCCTGACTATTGTTGTCAGGCATTAGATGAGCACAGGGTAAAAGGTGAGTAGTTCCAGGATATCCAAGAAGTAAGAACGGGTAAGAAGGAAAACGCCAAGGGTTCAAAATGTAGTAAATAGTAATCTTTATCTTCAAGGTTTATATTTCAAAATCAAAGCAGTGTTCTGCATTCTTCGTTGTGAAACCGACTCAAATTATTCAATAAATGGTCTATATTAGACAGTATGTATCCAGCAAAACGAAAGTCCAGAGAAACCACGAAATACACTAATCTTCAATAAGTTCATATATCATTCAAATGAGAGCGTGGTTCTCATAGGGGTTCGACAATCATGGTCCCAGTTGTTTCGCCAATCCTGGCTTCATCAGGACCCCAGACTTAATTGCTGTAAACAAGTTTCACAGGTCCGGATTTCTGTTAATGTATACAAAATCTATAATCAATACATGCTACAAATAATATAAGACCCGTACATGGAACTATATTGCTGAAGGAAAGAATAAACATACATACCAATTCAATATTCAAAATATTTCATTGTGGGCGCAGCCACCGACGCGATGTAACCGAACACTGAGGGATGGAAAAGCGCATCTATTTAACTCTGTAAGGCAGCCCAGGTGTAATCACCCTAGCAGTTCGCTGATTGACAGGTGGTCATTGAGGCCTCCCGAAACTCAGTTTTTAAACTGATTGTCCAGAATTTCTCTCTTTTTAATAAGTGCATTTTAATATCACTATGTGGTTTGGGATTAATTCGTTCAAGGATCAGCACTTTGAAATCCTCATGATGATGGAGTTCCTTGAAATGTTTGTAAAGAATAGAGGAATCATTTTTTGTTCTAAAGCGCGATTTGTGTTCCTGGATGCGAACTTTAAGTTCACGCCCAGTTTCACCTATATAATATAGGGAACAACTGCATATTAAACAATAAATGACACGTTTGGAAACGCATGTACTCCACGTGTTAAAGTGGAAGGTGCGGAGTGATCACTAGATACTATGGATTTCTGTTGGCTGATATGTTTGCATATCGAACATCGGCCACATGGATGGGTGTAACAACGGGAGGGGTCAATGGGAACCGACTGAGGGGTGTCGGCATGCACCAGGATTTGTTTGATGCTTTGAGTTTTGCGGTACGCAATCATAGGAGGTTTCTCCAGGCCGGGAATAGAGTTGACTAGAGGCCAAAATTTGCGAACTATACTTTGAATGTTTTTAGAATGGGGTGTAAGGGTGAGGGGCTTGTTACAAAGGTAAATTCTATATGTTCATTCCAAGAATTAAAGTAAATCTTAATGTCATCTAGGATACCCTCTGGCCCCATAATAAAGAAAACATCGTCAATAAAACGGTAATAATGCCTAATGGGTGCTGTAATATCATTGTCCATAAACAAAAATTGAGATTCAAGTTCACTCATAAAGAGATTCGCTACGCTTGGAGCGAAAGACAGTCCCATTGAAATGCCACCTTGTTGGATGAAGAAATCTCCATTAAATACAAAATAATTATAGTCGAACACAATGTCCACGATTTCCATCAAAAAAGTTGTGGGAGGATTTCTTGGTGGTGGTCTTAGGTCTAATAACCGAAAGATAATGTTGCGGGCAAGAGGTAATTGGATGTTTGAGTATAAAGAAGTTATGTCCGCTGTTACAAGGAGGTCCGTAGGGTTTACATTAGTATTGTCAATTTTTGCAATAAAGTCCATAGTGTCTTTAATGTATGCAGGATATTGAGAAACAAATGGTTGTAGGAAAGTGTCCAGGTAAATGGCCAATGGTTGAAGGAGGGAATCCGTGGCGGCAATAATTGGTCTGCCAGGAGGGGGCAGTATTCCTTTATGAATTTTTGGTAACAGATAGAATTTTGCAATGGAAGGATGCCGATTTATGAGGGATTCCGCAAGTTTGGAGGAAATGAAGCCCATTTTGACTCCAGATTGAATCGTGTGATTGATCGTGCGTAAAAAAGTTGCAGTAGGATCTTGAGGGATGGGGCGGTAGAATTGTCTATTAGAAAGTTGTTTTTCTGCTTCTTTTAAGTAATCATTAGAATTTAATAAGACTACGGCCCCACCTTTATCTGCTGGCTTGATTACTATGTTAGGATTGCGGCCTAATTCTCTAAGTCTTTGAAGATCTTGTGTGGATAGATTCGCTTTGGCTCTGTCATGGTGGTGATTGATAGAATTCACTTGTTGGGTAACCACAGTTTCGAAAATTTTGCGCCCACAATGAAATATTTTGAATATTGAATTGGTATGTATGTTTATTCTTTCCTTCAGCGATATAGTTCCATGTACGGGTCTTATATTATTTGTAGCATGTATTGATTATAGATTTTGTATACATTAACAGAAATCCGGACCTGTGAAACTTGTTTACAGCAATTAAGTCTGGGGTCCTGATGAAGCCAGGATTGGCGAAACAACTGGGACCATGATTGTCGACCCCTATGAGAACCACGCTCTCATTTGAATGATATATGAACTTATTGAAGATTAGTGTATTTCGTGGTTTCTCTGGACTTTCGTTTTGCTGGATACATACTGTCTAATATAGACCATTTATTGAATAATTTGAGTCGGTTTCACAACGACGAATGCAGAACACTGCTTTGATTTTGAAATATAAACCTTGAAGATAAAGATTACTATTTACTACATTTTGAACCCTTGGCGTTTTCCTTCTTACCCGTTCTTACTTCTTAGGCATTAGATGAGCAGCAAGATCAAGAACAAGTCATAAGACTAAAGGCAAAGATCCACCTAGAGGAAAAGTGTTCTAATGTGTATTTTTAACTATTTAATGTATATTGAAGTATTTATTATGTATTTTTACTGTGCTTGGCATTGAATTGTTGCCTGTCTGGAAGCTGTTCTGAGTCCCTCCCCGGAGGTTGAGAAGGACGGGGTATAAATGTTTTAAATAAATACATACATACATCGAGGGAACCACTGATTGCATAGGGAAGCTGTTGATGAAACACAACCTACAAACAATCTACAGATCCACAAAGAAAATTCAGCTAATTCTACATTCAGCAAAGGATAAGAGGGATCCTCTCATCTCTGCAGGAGTCTACCATACACCATGCAGCTGTGGACAAGTCTATATAGGGACTACCAAACACAGCGTCCAGACATGGATCAAAGAGCATAAAAGACACTGCAGACTAACTCAACCAGAGAAGTCAGCTATAGCAGGGCACTTGATGAACCAACCTGTACACAGAATATTATTTGAGAACACAAAAATGCTGGAATACTCTGACAATCATTATGCTTCTTTTAGGTTCTTCTAGAATGGATCAGACACTCTATTCAAAGAAAAGAATGGTTCCTTTTTTATAACAGCCATGTGCACAACTCACATTGACTTTTGAATAAATTGATTCAGGTAATATTTTTAACTAAAATTTCTAGACCTTTACATGAATATATACAGTAATGTCTCCCGTTAGTCCTGCATAGAGTAGAGCCACTAAATCAATTATATTTACCTATGGATTGATTAATCATTCAGCAATTATTTTGATAGGAAAACAAATGAGCAGATATAACAAAATTACTGAATGAGGTTTTAGGGCAGAACCATTAAAGGCCCCTGAGTAAATTTTCTATTTTTTTCTCCCTCCCTTGCTCCCTCCCCTCTTTCCTCCTCTCTCTGGAAATAGCTACATCAAAAACATCATTTCTATAACTTTAAGTGGTTGTAAAGCAATTGCATCTTAATTTGTTGTTTCATCATTCTTGGAGGAAAAAGAATGCTTTAAACACGTTCAGATTGTGAAATAATAATGAGACACGTGCCACATTATCATATATGCATGGTTCTTCAGGATTGCTATTTAAAAAAATGCTACATATGTGCATTCTTTGTTTAGTTGGCAATTACTATTGTGAAATAAATCTGTTTCCCCACTGTATTGGTTATCTATTTTTCCATTTCAAAAGCCTGTCTCTTCCCCCCCTTCCTCCAAAATGAAGAAAAAGCCTTAGGTTCTGAGATATTGCATAAAAGTCCTAATTTTGTGGCTAAAGATTATATGAGATAATAACTTAACCTTTGGTAAAGTCCAGTGTTTCAGATGTATGACTGGTAATTTGGAGCCTTTTCATGAGACACTAAATGTATTATTTCCTTCATGGTATACTAAAAACAGCAGTTTTAAAACTCTGGGCAGGAGGGCCCTGCTCTTTAAATTCATATTTCCAAATGTTCTGGTCTTAGTGGTTATTTCAAAAGGCAACCAAATATGTAAGGTAGTTTCCTTGACATCACTGTCTCATGTTTCTGCCTCACGGTGATTGAAAAGAAAGTGCCATTGGAGAATTGAGCTCATTCACATACCAGAGGTAGGAAAAGTGAAGAGTTCTGGTTAGTGGGTGGGAATTCCTGATTTTGCTGTGTTGTGTAGTTGGGAGATCACAAGCATTATTACACTAGGGTCCTGTGGCCACACAATCCAGGTTGATAGTGCTGGGGTAGTACCCAATGGGCTGAGGAGGTGCTGAAATGAGGCACCATTCAGTTGCAATTGGGCAGCCAGGAAGAAGAAATAGCTGTCACCTCACTGGATATTCAACATTATGCAATGGCTAAAGCTGAATATCTACGGGGCAGTGGCCTTTCTTGTCTCCTGACTGTCCAGCTGCAGCGACATGGCTCCCTGGGTGCCTCTGCAGTTTTCAGTCACGAATGGCGAGAAAGACCCAGACTAATTCTGAATTAATGCCTGGTTGTCCTTGTGACAGTCCAGTACTTCTGGTGAGTTTCACTGGTTTTCTTGGATTACACACGCTTTGCTGCAATTCAGGCACGGTTCCAAAATTTGCTGGATCTCCAAAGTATCCCACAGATTTGGGGCAGCATGAACAGTTGAATTGAGTTTAAATTGAACTGGTCTGTTGACCAGATGGGACAGCGTCACCCTTTTCCAGCATTTATTGGTGCATTCTGCCTGTATTGCTGCCGTCACCATTCTCAACCAACCATAAAGATCCGTCCAAACACCTTGGCATCAACGTAGACACCTACAAAACCATTTGAAGGTGAAGACATTTTCCCCTTTCTTCTTCCTAGTTACAAGGGGCACCTCTGTATGTCAGAATGGGGTGCTCACAATGGCAAGGAGGTAACATCAAGCGCTATCACTATATAAGAATAGTGGCAGTGACATGGAAAGTGAGTTGATGGTGCAATAGGATCAGTGCAATCTCAGCCCAGCTGAACTGCCTGGATGTCAATATATGTTGAAATGGGCTCTTTAGGTTACATGTTGCCCCCTCTAGGGCCACTCTGGATTTATCAGCCGGTGTAGAGTCACCCTAACTCTCTGTGAAAATAAACTCCAGAATCAGTCATGGACAGTTTTACAAGGAAGCGGTATAAACCATATTACACCACATAATAGCCACCCCTTTTCCTCTTCAAAAAAGGGGTGTGTGACTATTATGTGGGGAAATATGGGAGGCCTACATGGCCTCCCCTAGTTGGCAGCCAAAGGAGACCCTGTGGGAATCACCCGCTCGTGAACATGGACAAGAATAGCATACAGAGCCTCTTTCGGGTATAGAGCACTAAAATGAGCTGACCATGTCCAGCTTTGTGAGGAGTGACATGACTGTATTTCTAAACTAATCAAGGACTGCCATAGAAAAGAGGGGCAGGCCTGTTTTCTGCTATCCCTGATAATAGCACCAAGTATAACAGCTTGAACTTATAGGAGAGTAGAATTTGATTGAATATTGGAAAGTCCTTTTTCAATGTGAGAGTGGTTCAGCAGTAGAACCAATTCTCCCCTATGAACCATCAAGAGTGTTAAGATCGTATTCTCCCCTATGAACCATCAAGAACGTATTCTCCCCTATGAACCATCAAGAGTGTTAAGATCGCAGGCATGTCTGGTGGGGACGAGAGACAGGGCCTTTTCTGTGGTGGCTCCCCGGCTGCGGAATTCCCTCCCAAATGAAATTAGATCTGCCCCCTCCCTCCTGACTTTTAGGAAGCTAGTGAAAACTTGGCTGTGGAATGAGGCCTTTGCAGAATGAGGGCGGAGATTGATAATTGACTAAAATCACTGACCATAATATATGGACTGTATACTGTACATGGACTGTGCTGAACATGATTTTACCTTGGCAACTTGTTTTTTTGTAATTTTTATATGTATTTGGTAATTTTATTGTTGAATTATGATGTTTTAGTTTTAAATGTTAGCATTGAATTCTTGCTGTCTGCCAGTCTGAGTTCCTCTATGGAGGTCGGGAAGATCAGGATACAAAAGTTTTAAATACATAAATAAATAAATAATTGTTTAGCAAGCTAGTAGGGTCTCTTTCTCTGGACATTTTGGAAAAGAGTTTGGAAAGCTACCTGCTAGGGTTGATCCAGCTGGAGATCCTGCACAAAGTAAGAGGTTGGATTGCATGGAGCATAGGGCTCATTCAGTTCTATAATTCTGACATTAGAGCCACCCATTTCCTCTACTACATTCATCATCTTTTATCTTGAGCTACATTCTTAGTTTTCTGGAACTCTGTTTTTATATCACATCTAGGAAAATACAGGGCAGATGGGAAAGTGAACAGAATGGGGCAGTCTCCAACAACATCCTTTTGGATGGCTGAACTGGCAGATTGCTGGAAACTGTGAAATGTTGATTGTTACTGCCAGGTGCCAAGTAACTAATCAGTCAGAAACCATTGTCAAACTGGCATCACATTTCTGTCATGAAGGCTTTGGCATTTATTCTTCCTGCCCATCCCTGTAAGATCAGCGCATAGGCCAGCTTCCTGTTTCCCACAATCACCAGATGCCTCTGGAAAACAATATTTAATCAATCATCAATGCCTGTATTTATTTTTAAAAGAAAATTTCTGCACCCCTCCACTGCATACATTCTTCCATAAATTTGTAAGCAATATATCAAAGTCAATGGCATCTTATTCTGTTCACAGTAACATGTTTTCTGAGAGAGAGAGAAATGTTTTAGGTAACACCCACTTCCACTATGTTCATTTCTGTGAAAAAGAAGAAACATTTGAAAACTCCCAGACCTTTGAAAATTGGAAAGTACTTAGAGTAATTAGCATATTGCAAGGCTTTTATTGCCTGTAAACTCAGAGTAAGACACACATTTTCAGACAGGTTAAATTCCTATTTCTGAAATCAACTTGATTTTAAGAGCTTCTAAGAATGAATATGTGATGACATCTTGCCAATGAACTAGTTTTCTAGCTCAATCAACCTTTTCTGTGAAAGTCAAAACAGAGAGGACAGGCAGGGTATCCCTTACACAGAATTCCTGAAGTTTGGAGTCCTCCAAAATCTAAAATTGTTCTCACAGGTGGCTATAACACACATTTGTTTTAAAGTATACAAGCTTTGTTTTATGCACAAAATTATTTGAAATATTTCATTTTATATCCAATTACCTTATGTGTTGAAGATGTATATGGAAGATAAATTAATGTTGTGTTTAAAGCCCAAGGTATCTCAATATTTAATTAAATACAAATAAAATATTCCTAAAATCAGGGGAACATATCCAAAATACTTCAGGTCTTTCATTTTTCTAATAGGGGATATTCATTCAGGCTGCAGCTAAGGGCGCCTTTTTCCATCTCCGTAGGGCCCGTCGGCTGGCTCCCTACCTTCCACCAGAGGCCTTGAGAACAGTGGTCCATGCCACTGTCGTCTCACGCCTCGACTACTGCAACGCCCTATATGTGGGCCTCCCCCAGACAACAACTAAGAGGCTGAAACGTATCCATAACGCCGCAGCCAGACTCATTACTGGGTCATCAGTGAGGGATCACATTTCCCCCATTCTTAAAGAACTTCACTGGCTGCCCCTAGAGTTCAGAGCCCTTTACAAACTCCTGGTGCTCACCTTTAAAGCCCGGCACAACATTGGGCCTTCCTATCTGAGTGACCGGCTGACGGCCCAATGCAGCGAGAGGCCAGCACGCTCCATCAACGGTGACCGCCTGACTACCCCTGGAGTGCGGGAGGCTAGACTGGCGGAAACTCGGCGGAGAGCCTTCTCCGTCGCGGCCCCTTCGACTTGGAACTCACTGCCGCCCACCCTCAGAGCCTCTCCGACTCTATCTGGATTCCGGCCAGCCTTGAAGACCTGGCTCTTCCGCCTAGCGTTCGGGACTGGCTCGGCACCCTGGACTACCTGAGCCACCCCTCCTGTTCATATTCCATGTTTTTAAACTGTTGTACATTGTTCACCCTAGGGTTTTAACTGTTGTAAGTCGCCCGGAGCACCGCCGGTGGAGGGCGACTCACAAATATTAAAGTATTATTATTATTATTATTATTCTATAGCATATTTCTGAATGAATAGATGAATAGAATTTTAGGTCAATATAAGACTGGCTTCAATTCAAGTTCAAGTTCTAATCAATCTAGATCCATTGAATCAACGTAATCAATATAGGCAAATCCCATTGATTTGGTTAGTTTAGTTGGAATTAACAATTTGATGTAGTCTTTAGAATTTTTATCTTTAGTATCCCAGGTATTTATGTATTGCAGTGTAAAACAGGAGACATTTCGGTGTAATCCAAAGTCTTTAAGGAACCATGTTCTATTTAGTTCCTGCTGGTGAACCATAGGGTTCTGGCAAAAAATAAATAATTCCACAGATTTGAAGACTACTAACTTCCACATTAGAGGATAAGTATTTTAACATGAGGAGGGTGCTGTGCTGGAGAACATCTGCGACTGAAGTTACATCTTTGAACACATTAGTGCATGCAAAATAATTCTGCAGATTTTTCTGAGAATACATGAGCACTTCACATACTTATATTTCTGTTAGTATAACCAGACGGTGTTTGCAAGTCTGTCCTATCTCCTCTTTCTTCATTCCAAATTGAAAGCACCAATGACTATTCCACATGTTGCTCTGCTATTGTTTTTCAATTCCTCTTTCAAATAACAGGCATTACTTGGCTGTCTATTATGCATTATTCAGTTCTGTTATTGATCAGTTTTCCATTTAGAGAAAAGAACTTGCTGGCCATTTTACACCAGTATTTCTCATTGTTATACCCCATTGCTTGCCAGTGTTCCATCTGAAATACTGGGTAGCTAATGTGTATTATGATATTGCATTGTGCCTTGCCTTTTCTCTTTTGCTTCCCACTCAAAGTTTGGAGCTGGCTAGCCCAGGATCTGGCTAGCAAGCTATAAGCCATGCTAAATGACTGGTGACATTTATCCTTTTAGATCCCACAATACAGAGATGGCCTTACCATGAGGCAGGACAAGGCAATGGTCTCAGGCAGCAAATGCTGGGAGCAGCAGAGCCAGTGTCCCAGCTGTTGTTTGTGAATTCTCTGTCTGTTCCCTTCTGTTGCAAAATAAAATTGTGTATGTGACACACAGCCTGCAACAATAGTTTTCAAGGCCCTTATAGTGCAATAAATTATTTTGTAATTTTATTTTGTAATTTTTTTTAAATTCTTTGTTGCTCATAAATATATGCTTCATCTCTATAGCTTTCTAATGCTGAAAAGCCAAAGATTTCTTTGGTTAATGTTTTATTTGTATTATAAAAGTGCCATTTTCTTCTAAATTTAACATTAGAATTACAATTTTTCTTGTACCTGTGAGTCATCAATAGTTCATTTTTGAAATAATTTGAGTTTTTGAACAGACTTTGCGGTGTACCTGTTCCTATATGCAACTTTGTTTGCACTTTCATTCTATCAAGTTGTCATCACCAAGTTACCTGATAACTTAAGTTCTGCTTCTCCCCCTCCCTTTTCTAGATAACCTCACAGAGACATACAAATCAGAAATACCTGCCAGATGGTTTTCTGACAGCACTGGACAATGATTGAGTTCCAAAGGGAGTACACTGTAACTGGCCTCCTTTCCTCCTATAACTATTTTAATTTTGTTTTGAACATTTTGAAGTTGTTACTGCAATATAGCACCTGATTGTTGTACAAAGATCTGTTAAGTTTGAGTGGCAATAATAAATCACCAGGAATGTGGCGCAGCTGGCTGGGAGTCAGCTGCATAAGATCTCTACTGACCAGAAGGTCATGAGTTCAAGGCCTGCCCAGGTCAAGATGAGCTCTTGAACAATTGTGTAGCTTGTTGTCTGTCTATATATGTTGTCTGTCTATGGCATTGAATGTTTGCTTGTATATGTGCATTGTGATCCACCCTGAGTCCCCTGTGGGGTGAGAAGGGTGGAATATAAATGATGTAAATAAATAAATAAATAAATTCTATAAGAAGTTGATTACAGACAAAGGGAATTACTACAATGGCTACAGAAAGAGTGGGCATAGCATACCCCAAACTAGGAATGGTCCAAAGTCCACCCAAATGCTGATTCACTGGGTTGCTGTGAGTTTTCTGGGCTGTCTGGCCATGTTCCAGAAGCATTCTCTCCTGACATTTCATCTACATCTATGGCAGGCATCCTCAGAGGTTGTGAGGTTCTTTTACTTCTGCAAGTGAGAGAGCAATATTTTTCTCTGAGCTTTGGCAGGAATCGATGGGGGAGGAAGCCACTTCTCCACTCACCCAAACTTGTTCTAATGGAAAGCAAGGTTGAAGTACTGGACATACAACAAATAACAGACCGATCTGTTAGCCTTTCATAAGGCTTGTAAAACCCACCTGTTTGTACAGGTGTTCGGTCTGTAGTGTAGACAATACTAGGTTGCCTAATTGTAATGTAGGCATCAAGAGCTACTTTTAATGTGTATTAATGGGTTTTACCGGTGTAATTTTAATGTGTGGACATTGGTCCGTTGTTTTATTTGTGTTTTTACGGTCTTAAGTATATGTAAGTCGCCCCTAGCCTATCGGAGGGGGCAACTACTAAATTGAAATAATAAATAATAAATAAGTAAAATACATATACCATTTTCTTCTTGCAAATTGTGCTTTTTTGAAGCCTTTTCACAGTTCATGCAAAAAAATGCATACATATGTATGCACATACATACATACATACCAAATCCATGTGTGGATCTTTACACAAAAATAATATTTCTGTATACAAAATGCCATTTTTATGATCATGAAATGTCTTGTCTTCATAGGAAACTCCTGCAGAAGATACCCTTTATTTCAGTATATGCCATTTTTTTCTATACTAAAGAACCCCCATAATCATTTCAGTAGCCAATCTTTTCAACAGTGTTTGCTCTTGTCTAAGATTTCCTGTTTCCATAGTATGTTCAGGAATGTATCCACATGGATACCAGAGTTGTAGTGTATCCGATGTTGTCTGAACTGAACAGAAATAATAGTTCAGCTATCTAGAAGATTTGTTATACTTCATCCACAGGTACTATTATTCAGCTTCCTGCAAATACACCATCTAGAAAACTCAAACCTTGGGTTGACATGAAGGTTTGTAGCACAGTAATGTTACCAGATTGGGCTTTGCTGTTAGGACCTCACCTAGAGAGTAGAGCTCCTATTTCACCATTTTGGTTGTTATTGCAACTTTCTCCTCTGAGCAATGCCAACATTGCTACTGACACCAATGACTTGCTAACTTTCAAGTAAAGTTACTGTAGTTAAGGATAAGCATTAAGCACTACATAAATTCTTCCCTAGCATCAATGTGATTTTTCCCCCCACAAGCTGCTTGGATGCTGATTATGGAAACCAGTTTATAGTGAACTAGAATATGAATAAGAAAAGAAGGTGGTAATGACATTAAAAAGAAAATGTGTTTGCATTTAAGCAATAGTTTCTTTGTACATATTTCACCACACATGCTTTCATCAGGTTCTAAAGAATATTACTGTACTGATAAAGAAATGAAAACAGTGTTTAATGTTAGTTGTGGAAAATCTCCACTCCAATTACTTACTATCAAGGTTCCTAAACCCAAGAGTGAGGGTTTGTCTTATTTTTAATTAATGTAATTTGAAATAGGTTATCAGCTATCTTGAATCCAATTTCTGTACCACCCTCACTTTAAGAATATTTTGTACAATCTGAGAGAATGCTTTCTATATTGCTCTCACACATTGGAATAGCTGTTGTTCTTGTTCACTTATACCTCACCTGATAATGGGACTCAAGACAGCTGATAACCTATTTTAAATTATTTGAATTAAAAACAAAAAAAGTCAAAATAAAAGTATAAATAAAAATTTAAACCAATTAAACAATTTATAAGTTAAAACATGAAAAATATTAAAATGCGTTAACCCCCCTCCCCAAAATTATTCAAAGTAGGACTGCAGATTGTTAAAAACCCAACCCCAGGAGGTTTGTAAAAATGTGAAAGAACAGAAATGTTTCAATCTGTGGGACAGGACCACAGTAAGTTCTGAAGTCTGGAAGTAGCCACTGAAAAGTTCCTCTCAGGGCCCTTTTACACATGCTGGAAAACCCAGAAGTAATTGGGATAAAGGGTATGTGTGGCTGAACAACATTTAGCCCAAGTGTGAGAGGGATCGGGTTAAGGGCTTAAAATCATGTGTTAAAAACATGCAGTTAAAATCTGATTCAGCCTGAAAAATGCACACCTTTGCATGACTGTATATCACTGCAGTCATGCAAAACATGTGATTTCTTTCTCCCCTCCCCCACCCATGTAGATTGCTACAGCACATGTGTGTTTTTTAAAGCCCAAAACAGCTGATCAGCTGATTGGGCTGTCAAACGCACACACAGGTGGTTAAAGGGAAACACAAATGGAACACAATTAGGAACTCTCAGAAACTCTTTATTTTACACTCTGTAATCTTAAAAAGAGGCTGAATTAAAAATTGGGGGAAGAGAGTGATCAAACAGAAGTTGTTTTTTTTTAAAAAAAAAACAACCCTCTGTTATGCACTGCAGTTTATATGCACTCATGTGAATCTGCTTGAGTTAACAGTAAGATATTTACATGTGCACATATATGGTCCAGCGCATAATAGAGTGATTGTTGGGGTTTTTTTTTTTAAAAAAAACTTATTCTGATGTCTTTTTTCTTGATCTGATTCAAAAAAAAGATGCTAGGATGATGGGGGACTATATCCCAAAACTGACAGGTCTGTGTGTAGACTTGCTGTCAGGTCATGGCTTTTTAAAAAAACTTATTCTAAAACATGGATTTTGGTGCCGTCTTGAACCACCTCCCTTGTTCCCACCAAATGAGCTTGAGACGGTGGGATATAGAGAAAGATCCTTCAAATACCATACAATCACTGTTTATGTTCTGCTGGCAGGCAATGCATGTCTAAATATACCACTGTTGGTTGTAGTGGTCTGTCATCAATAATTTTATTGATATTTTACCTTCTTAGTTTTCATGTACATGTGATTAACTTTTTGTTTTTGCTGTCTTGTATAGGTAAAATTGATTTTAGCCTCCTTCAGCAAGATACAAACTTTGGCAGAAAGACAAGATACATATTTTGTAATTAAAAAAATGATTGAATCTTCATACTGAACAATATCCAGCATTTTCTGGTGGACTATCCAAACAATTATTTTCAACTGTTTTCTACCTTGAAAAACCCTTTACTGAAACACACACAGGAGTTGGTATATATATCAGCTAAACTGTGTTCACAAGCTATATTTCAATATTTTAAAGTTAAATGGATCACACTGTTGGATGCTGCCACTGATAGTATCAGGCCGAAATCCAGATCTCCGCAATATGCAGGGCTCTAATAGAAGGCTATAGCAGATGGAGGTCAGCAAACACATGGGGGTGCATTGACCATGCTGGCACAGAGGGCCTGGCATACAAACCAGGGGGTGAGTTTGCTTGATATGTACTTATTCTCTATGTAGTATTGAATTTCAAAAATTTAGAAAACAAAACATATCTCCTCCAATTTATAATTGTAATTACATTAAACTAGAGAATGAGAATAGGCATTATTTCAAGTCAAGTTATTTCAAGATATGCTAATTGACTTCAAACTATTTTTAATATGTCAAGGTCATACTTGTCATTTCTTTTCCAGAAATAGTATTTTTCATATTGTGCTTTTATAAAAAGTTATAAAAATAGAAATCCAAGTTGAAAACTTAAAAGTTAGAAGTGGCTTTGTTCTACATTTATATTTGTATTATATTGGCTTTTGACCTTGACATCTTGTTCGTTTTGATCTGGATTTGGTCAAAAAATTTAAATGCATTGTGCATTTGTCATTTTGATGTAGTCTACATGCTAATGTGTTTTATACTTTTAAAAAGCCACAACTACAGGAATGTAGACTTATGAAGGCATTAAAAACTTCTTTATTCCACTCATTTCCAGTATCGCCTTACTTGCCAAAATAATTGACCTAAAGATAAAGGAATGATATTTTCTCAGTTTTTTCAATTCATTCTGATAATTCATATCTATATAGCTAAAATGGGCCAGTATGAGCATCTCTTTTACTTTTGCAAGTCAAAAAGTTTTGTGGTGTTTTACCTTGTTTTTAATCTTGAATTTGGTGTAAGTCGCCCCGAGCCTCCGGGGAGTGGCGACTCACAAGTTTAAATAATAAATAATAAATAAATAAAAAGAGACTTTGTCCTGAATTTTGGCAAAGTTCAGGGCAAATACTCTTAGTGTAGCACTTCTCTTCTCCTGCATTTCAGGGATCCTGTGATTTCAAACAAACAAATGACCAGACAATGCAAATACAGTAGGATCCTAATTTTCACAGGGGCTAGGGGCACAGAAACCCTGATTCATAGTGCTACTGTATATATTTTAAGGTGATATGCAGTGAAGAAGTAGTGATACTGTAGCCTTTCCTACTGGCAATGTAAATGGCATCAGTAGGTATATATTGGGAAATTATTGAGGATATCATCATAAAAAGTGTGTGTGTGTGGGGGGGGGGAGCCTTTAATGGAAAATAATAATAACAATAATCCCCAAGAGCATGAGCACAAAGCTAGGTCTAGAATCCATTGAACCCCTACTTTAAATCACAACTAAAAATTGTCCTTGCTATAAAATTCTAGGATTATTACCTCTTATAAAGAGGTAAGCTGTGAATTTGTCTATTCAAAAGGAGCAGAGAGGATTGGACAGATGGTATATGGTCCACTGGTGCTAAAATTTTATTGTAAGTGAAAAGCCTACAGAAGTAGATCCTTTGATGGCTTCAGAGTATTTGGGATTATTGCAGGAGAGTTCCTCTGACTCCTTAGATCACAAATGCCTGGATTCTGACAAAGTCAGTTAACTCCTCCTTCATAGTTGTTCAAAGCTTCCATTGTTGCAAATTCAAATTTATTTTTCTTTTTAGTCTCTCTCTTCCCCCTCTCCCTCTCCCTCTCCCTCTCCCTCTCCCTCTCCTCTCCCTCTCCCTCTCCCTCTCCCTCTCCTCTCCCTCTCCCTCTCCCTCTCCTCTCTCTCTCTCTCCCTCTCCTCTCCTCTCCCTCTCCCTCTCCCTCTCCCTCTCTCTCTGTGCGCATGACTGTACAGAATGACTTTAGAGGAGAGAAATAGAAATAAAAGAATAGTTTAAATCTCCCTTACCTATGCACAGTTGTCCTAGGACCTCATCAGATGAAGGCTGTCCTCTATCTCTATATACTTAAAGATGGAATAAAATATAATAATAATCCCAACGATTTCATCAAACAACACACGACCCATTCCGTGGTTGCCCATGGGATTCCATCTCTTAGTGTGCAGAAATGGGTGGATTTTAAAGATGGGCTGGAGTCGACTCCACTCATCTCCCTGTGTTTATGAATGATTAGAAATGGGTATTCCTCCTGCTTCCACCTCCCTTGTAAGATGAAGTCCCTATTCTGGTCAGTGCTTATGCACTCTGGGTTAAGAAAGAATTGGGGAGTCATATTTAGCACAGCATGCAGTTTAGCTCAGAAAGAACTGGAACACTGTATTGGAAATTTAAATTTGTAATCAGTTCTTCTCTTATAGCTAATGCTAATGTAGTCTAATACAAAATTAAGTTAAAAGATGTACATTTGTGCTGAATGTACTAAGTGATTTCCATAACCTAATACTGTCAGGTCACAGCCAAATTCTCAACAAGTTAAATTTCATATTCTTTCTTTCTCCAGCTGACAGATAAATATATCTACTCGTCTATGTGCCTGAAATGACATTTCTATGCAAACCCTGGTAAGATCACAGATGCAATATGCCACAAGTAATGAATTGTTGTGACAGAACCAGTATTTTAAAAGTGTAATTCTTTTTGAAATTGCATGATGAATGTGTGGAATAATTGTTGAACATACCAAAGGCTAAGTTTGAGTTGATCAAGAGACTAGGCTTGCCTCTTGATGTGACCGATTCACACTGCTACAACGAAAAAACTTGTTTTGATATTATAGCTGATTTTACTGTATGTTTTGGATGCTGAAGTTTTAAAAAAATCCAAAAATGTCATACCAAACCAGGTTTTTTTACAAATTTCAGTACTAATTGCAATATTAATTCTATTAAATCACATGTTGAACATAAAAAGTCAAACAAGTTATGAAAAAAATCTGTATGTGATGGAGCAAATCTGAGGTCAATTCTGGATTTAGAATGCCAAATTCCTTTATCAGCTGAAATTATTTTAGAAAGGTTGTTCAGGTTTGTGTAACAGTCCCAGAACACCATAACTGTCTTCATTTTCCTGCTATATCTCCTGGAAACTTCTGTTGTGGGAAAGTAATGACAAGCCAGGAAAAAAACTTAGTTGTATTTGAGATGGCACGTCAGCCATTTTCTAGAAATCAATCACCCCCACCCCCAACTTTATCACATACATTGACACTCAGATATATTCAAAAACTGCTAAGGAGCATATTGGAGAAAAATATTACAGTGGACCCTCAATGTTTGCTGGGGTTTGGTTCAATGACCTCCCATGAACACCAAAATCCACGAATGCTCAAGCCCCATTATATGCAGTGATGTAGTAAAATGGTGTTTTTACATACTATGGTGACCCATATCTTCTACATAAGAACTTGATCACATGGAGGTCAAAACTAAATATTTCTTCATGAGAAAGTACACTTCTTGGTTGGATAATGTTCTTAGAAATGCTTACAGAATCTGTATTATAAGTAAAGTCCTATATTTGAGAACCATAAAGCTTGTCCTTTGTTTTAAGAGATGTCCCTTTTTGATGGCTGGAAGGCGTGCGTGCGCGCACACACACACACACAAACAGAAAATGACATGTCAAACTCTCTCATAATTTTTGGTCATGGCTAGAGCAGAAATGTATGCATCGCAAAATTTATGAATGTGTTTGTTGCTGCATGTGCCTTCAAGTAATTTCTGACTTATCATGATCGTAAGGAAAACCCATTTCCTAGCAAGATTTTGTCAGGGTATGTGTCTATGGCATTACTTTCTTATTGGGATGAGATAATATGACTTGCCCAATAGGTTTTCATGGGTTGAATGTGGATTCAAACCCTAATCCATCAGAGTAGTCCAACACTCAGACCACTAAACCACAGTCAGTATATACATTTTACAGAGTAATATATGGTTAATTGAACTGAAATCAATCCTTTCATTTAACGTTTTAGTAGAATGCAAACTTGTTAACGGATAATCTCCCATTCTCAAACCTGCATGTCACGAGTTTCCGCTGTCCCTTATTGTTCTAAAACCTGGCAGCTCTACTTGTATCCTCCAAAACATGTTTCAAAATTATTAAAGATAGCATAGAGTAGTGAGTAAGATATTCTACAATGAATATTAGTCCCAGTTGGCATGATGGATGTTTGAACTGGAAGGAGTTGTAGTTCAGCAATATCTGCAAAACCACTAGATAGTGAAATATAGCATAGAGAAATATGACATCTGTTTATTCACTAAGAGAAAAATCGGGTTCTTCTTGCTCCAGAGGCTTTGCATTTCAGGATCTTTTCAAGTCCACTACCAGACTGTCAGATCAGAAGATGACATGTAGCTTGAAAACATTTAAAACAAGTAACTTGACATTGGAGCTGT
This sequence comes from Anolis apletophallus, assembly GCA_030556195.1. Classification (NCBI taxonomy): domain Eukaryota; kingdom Metazoa; phylum Chordata; class Lepidosauria; order Squamata; family Anolidae; genus Anolis; species Anolis apletophallus. Next base: position 136,244,972 of record JARBWK010000002.1, on the reverse strand, counting down.
TTTAGTGACAGAAATATGTGCACATTTTGGCAGTCATTATTAGAGGAGCTGCCAAATCAGTCCAGTTGCTCTTCTGCTTCCAGCTGTGTCTTAGGCTAATGGCCAATCTAGTTCTGCATGCTTTCCCTCTTCATCTGTAGGCATTTCAGTCGCTTCTGATTTGTAGGTGATCCATGACTCACCTATTTTTGTTGTCTAATGCAGCCTTCTAATACCACGTTCTTAATGCAGTCCTTCACTCCTCCATTCTGATCCCAAATGGATCTGTATTTAATATAAATACAGAATGCATAATAAATAGCATAATATAAATCCAAAGATCAGAACCCAATGCATTAATATTAATTATGTTAAATTGCATCTTTTGAAGGAGAAAAAACTTAACCTTGAATATAAAGTACCCTTCTTCTTAGTATTTTCCAAGGAATGATATATCAGAAACTGTGTTTTTGTCCTCAACGTTGTTGTTCTCCTTGCCTCCCCTGTTTCTCTCAACAGACTTTTTCACCTCAGGAAAACTGAACAGAGAACACCAGAGAAATACAGTTACAAGCAGATCCGTGGATTATTGAATAATCGATGATGACAAAGAATGTAAGAAAAAGGAAAATAAATGGAGAGGTGGAGGACATATAAAGAAGTGGTGAAGGAAGAAAGGGTTCAAGCATGGTTTCACCAAAAAGTGTTAATGTTAATAAAAATCAGGGATCAGTTTATAGATAATATTGCATATTTAATTTTCAAAAGAATTTTGGAGTCCAAAAAATCCAACATAAGTGCATTATGTGTTCCCGCATATAAGCTTTACTGGTATCCCATATAACCCTCCGATTATTGTTATCCTTACAATTTATTTCCAAAAATTCTTTTAGACTTTTCCTACTTTCCTCTATAATGTTACTACATAAAAATGCAGGCTAGAAGAAAAAAAGAAAGGAAAAAGAGCTCCTAGATGTACAGCAAAGGTTATCTGCCATTGAGAAAGAACTCAAAAAAACCCTTAAAGATTCACAAAAAGTAAAGGAGTTGAAGCTACTAACCAGACAGTTGGATTTCTTCGAACTAGAAAGAATCCAAAAAAAATTGTGGTTCACAAACCAAAAATATTTTGAACAGGCAAATAAAGCGGGTAAACTCCTGGCTTGGCAAATAAAAGAAAAGAGGAAGAGGAATGTCATTTCAAAATTAAAAGTGGGAGATAAAGAGATAACAGCTGAGACAGAGATAAGAGAGATTTTCGAAAACTTTTTTTCAGGAGTATATAAGTCAGATATAATAAGTGAAGAAAAGGTACAAAAATATAGAGAGACTAAGAACCTTAGTAAATTGAAGAACGAGGAGAGGGCACTAATTAACCAAAAGATCACGAAAGAGGAGATAAAGCAGGCTATAAAAAAGGCCAAATGCGGCAAAGCGGCGGGACCAGATGGGTACCCAATGGAGTACTACAAAGAGCACTATGAGGAACTGGCAGATATACTGGTCACACTGTTTAATGAGATATTGGAATCGGGTAAAGCACCAGACACATGGGGAGAGTCCAATATAATCTTAATAGGCAAAACGGGAAAAGAGGCAAGAAACCCCACAAACTTCAGACCCATTTTCCTTCTTAATGCCGATTACAAAATATTTGCATCGGTACTAGCAGAGAGGCTAAAAGTTTTTCTAAAAGATCGAATCAATGGAGACCAAAATAGTTTCTTTCCCGGGCGCCAACTAAAATCAAATATTAGAACAATGGTCAATATAATAGATCATTACCACAAAAACATCAACAAAAAGGTAGCGTTGGTCTTTCTCGATGCCGAGAAGGCCTTCGACAAGGTGAACTGGCATTTCTTAAGAACACTGATAAACGAAATAGACATGGGGTTCAGATTTAAAAATGCGGAACAGGCCATTTACAGTGAGCAGCAAGCAAAAATTATTGTTAATCAAAATAAGACGGGAAAAATAAAAATACAAAAGGGGGTTAGACAGGGCTGTCCCCTGTCTCCCCTCCTGTTTATTTTCATGTTAGAATTACTACTGAACGAAATTAGACAGGATGGGCAACTGAAAGGGTTAAAAATTAAAAAAAATGATTACAAAATTCAAGCCTATGCCGACGACATGGCACTGATCATAGAAAAACACACAAAAAGACTGGGTAATATCAAAAATAGCATATATTAGTGCATAAACAGATACGTGGTGAATGCTGGGAGGGAGCAAAAACAATAATCACTCCCTAGCGCTTACATACATCTATCCAGGCATAAATACCATACAAGCAAAGCGCAGTGTGGTTCTCAGGCAAAGTTCCAGGAAAGGGCGTGACAGAGCTCAAGGAGGGCAGCGAGGTAAACAATGAGGATGGGGATCAAAATGCACAGGCTAGAGGGAAAGATAAACAGGAGTTCAAAGCCTGGAGTGATCCCAAGCCGCGAAACATCAGCGGTGGAGGCAAACGCCTTGATGTGTAATCCAAGCTCCTGGAAGCTTGGATTACACATCGAGGCGTTTGCCTCCACCGCTGATGTTTCGCGGCTTGGTATCACTCCAGGCTTTGAACTCCTGTTTATCTTTCCCTCCAGCCTGTGCATTTTGATCCCCATCCTCATTGTTTACCTCGCTGCCCTCCTTGAGCTCTGTCACACCCTTTCCTGGAACTTTGCCTGAGAACCACACTGCGCTTTGCTTGTATGGTATTTATGCCTAGATTGATGTATGTAAGCGCCAGGGAGTGATTATTGTTTTTGCTCCCTCCCAGCATTCACCACGTATCTGTTTATGCACTAATATATGCTATTTTTGATATTACCCAGTCTTTTTGTGTGTTTTGCTGTATTGCATATACAGCAGTATTGCTTGTGTATAACTGATCATAGAAAACCCAAACGAGAACTGGGAGAGGTGGATGGAAAAAATAGAGAGTTTCGGAAAGGTAGCCGGACTCAGCATTAACAAGGAAAAAACCCAGATGTTAACCATAAACTTAACAGAACCGGAGAAAAAGGAGCTTCAATTAAAATCAGGGTTCAAGAGCATAAACAAAGTCAAATACCTTGGGGTGTACCTCTCCACTCGGAACTCGCAATTGTTTAAACTTAATTATGTTCCCAAATGGAAAACAATCACAGAGGACTTAGAAAAATGGTCAAAATTAAAAATTTCATTCCTGGGTAGAATAGCTATGGTAAAAATGTTTCTGCTCCCCAAAATGAACTTTTTGTTCTCAACATTACCCATAATAAAAAAAATCCCCCTTTATTAAGTGGTCCAGCAGTATATCTAAATACATATGGGGGGGGGACCCCGAGTTAGAATGAAAACATTACAAGGGGATAAGGAAAACTGTGGTCTTGGAGTCCCGAACCTTAAGCTTTATTACGAGGCTAATTGTCTGAACTGGGTGGCGGATTGGTGTAAAATTGATAATAATCGGTTATTGGATCTTGAGGGATGTGACTTGGCATTTGGGATACATGGTTATATGTTTTATGATAAGGTGAAGGTAGATAGAAGTTTTAGGAATCATCCTTTTAGAGACTCTTTGTATAAATCCTGGATAAAACACTATAAAAACCGGACAACAAAACTACCTAAGTGGCTATCGCCCTTAGAAGCAAGCAAAATTAGACCGCTGGATAATACCAGATGGTATATATACAAGGATTTAATAAGCTGGAATGGACAGAATCATGAGCTGAAACCCAGATCCCAGCTCTGTGAAGAGAATAGGGAGATAAACTGGTTCCCCTACATTCAGTTGTGTCAGAAATTCAGAGAGGATGTAAAGATTGGCTTTGCCGAGGAGGAAAACCCATTAGATAGGCTACTTATGGGGAAAGATAAACACAGGGTGGGAAATATTTACAAAAGTATAGCACAACCAGAGAAGGAGGATGACAAAATAAAAGGTTTTAGAAAAATTTGGGGTAGAAATATAGGCTACAAGATCAGCCGGGAAACATGGAAAAAATTATGGAAAAAATATTAACACCTCATTGTGTTATAAATATAAAGGAAGCCGGCTAAAACTGGCTTACAGATGGTACCTCGATCCAGTAAAAATTTCCAAAATGTATAAATCCACCAAAACCAATTGCTGGAACTGCGAACAGGATAATGGAACCTTTTTCCACCTTTGGTGGTTATGCCCCAAAGCCAAAAAGTTCTGGTGTATGATTAACAGAGAAGTGAGTAAAATCTTTAAAAATCCCCTATCCAGGAGACCAGACCTATACCTTTTAGGAATAACAGACCCTAAGCTAGAATTAAATGAAAATTAAAAAAGGTATTGCGCATCGTGACAATAGCCGCCAAAATGACATACGCCAGATACTGGAAATCAGGGGAACATCCAAAAAAAGAGGAATGGTTAGCAAAAGTCACTGAAATGATTCAAATGGAATGGCTCTCAGAAGCACTCAAGGATAAGGATATAGAGAGGGCAACTGACGACAAAACAGACTGGAGCAGTATCCAAGAATACTGCCAAAAGGAACATCATATAACACTGAAACTGAACTGGGACTAAAAAGACTCAAAGGGACAATAGTAGAAGATGTAAATAAATAGATTTAGATGGTTAATAAATTCAATACCAATACTCTTTTTTCTCTTGCTCTATAGGTAATTTAAGATGGTCCATGAAGAAAATCACTAATACTTTGGAATCGGGGTGGGGGTGGGGGGTATGTATAATTGAACAGACTGAAACACCGTCTATTCATTCTTTTCTACGTTCTTCTGTGCTCTCCTCCTATCCTTTTAAACACTGTATCTTTAAATGTTTTTTTACGATAAGGCAAAGGGTACATCTGTGTCGGTACCCACTAACTATATGATGTGTGCACGATGACACACACAACTTTCCTTAAAAATGATTTCTATTGTTGTATGTGTACTTCTTTTCTTTTTCTGTATTGTGTTTTTATTGAAATTTGAATAAAGCTTATTTAAAAAAAATAAGTGCATTATGTGGTCCTGAAGTTTAAAAAAAACATTTTGATTATAGATAAGGAAGTTGAATTTGAAAGTTATTCTTCCCTCTTAGAAATAAAACTGCATTAACAATTATTAAATTAGGTTGATATTTTTGTGGCAGTTAACCGAAATGTTAGTACAGTAGTAATTATTCCAAAAATATACCTCCTCACTCAGTCTAAACAGAGATTTAAAAATGAGATCAACTTAAGAAATCTTAGTTCTATTTGAGTGCAATAATGTTAACATTAGATTTTTAAGAAGTGCAAACAGACCTAGGGACCTTTACTTTAGTACATGATTAGATGTTAGTTGTTTAGCATGTGTGCAAACAAATTAATTTTTATTTATGATTCTCCTGTAATGTAATTATGTAGTGGCACTTTTTCATTAACCTTTTTCTCTTTGTGTAAAAATCTAGTGATATTAGGATATGTTCTTGATATGAAAAAATCTGTCCTTTTTGTTTTCTCCCAAATTCATTTTTTTCAATCTCATTTTTTTCTCATAAATTTTCTGAAGACATTTACGAATGCAGTTATTGAGGAAGTGGATAGATAACTACAAACGCTAATGTGAAAATAAAAATCAGCTACTTAAAGAGAGGGTAGACCTCTCCTTCTCCTTTCCCCCTCTTTGCATTCATCTTCTATTGTGCATTTTTCCAATAACTTTTATTCTGTGCAGGATGGTAAGACCAATGGAGATTTTTTTCCAGCATTTGCAGAGGAGGATCAAAAGCACACACTACAAAGTTTCCACATGATGTGATTAGCCAGATTCAATCCAGGTTCTAGACATTCTACATGATATCCATTAGGACCCTTTTCTGGCTCACATTCTAAGATTTTATTTAAAAAGTAAGTTGTCAGTGGAAGTGGAAGTGGCTTCTGCAGTTCTTGTCAAGTTGGGCTGATATACAAATGGCAACTCTCACTGGATAGACAACTCTGATGGATGGATTCCTCCACCATTCATTTCACTGGTCACCTATGCTAGTTGAACTCTGCAGATAGTCTTAAAATTGTAATTCCCTTTTAATATGACATTTGTCTTCTCCAGGAGACAGCTAAAAAAGAAGAGCAATATTTTCAGGTGCTGTGTATTCTGCTAAAGTGAAAGTTTTCACAGAACTGACTGGCTTTTCAACAGAAGTCTTTCTAAAGCAATGAGTTTACCAACTTCCCCGAGTGAACCAAGTTCTTCTGAGATCTCAGTCAGGCCTTGTTGGAGTTCAGCCTCAGCCTGGGATTGTGGGACCTGATGACGGGCAATGTGGTGGTGACTTGACTGGGAAAAATGGAGATGGTTTGGGCAATGCAGATTTTGAAAAACAAGCTGACAGGGATCATGAGAACCACTCTGCCAGGCAGAGGGATGTGCCTGATAAGACACCTGGAAATGTTTCAAGGTCGGCGTTGTAGCCAGAGAATTCAGCAATTAAGAAAGAAGGCTGGGAAAGCGAAAGAGATTTAGTTGTGTTATATATTCTCAGCTTTCCTCTCAGGGCCTCAGTTCGAGGCAACTTTGCAACTTCATGTTCATGTATTTTGGGACTCTAGTTTTCCAGTCTGTTCATGAGACCTTGTTCATGGATTTTTAGTCTTGGATGTTTGCCTGCATTCATGATTTGCCTTGCTTTCATGGGATTCTGTTTTTGGATTTTTGTCTTGGGATTTTCTTTGTTTTTTGATATTTCTTTGACTGCATTTTATTGGATTTCTTCTGCCTATTTTATTACTACTGCATTTACTGGAACTTACATTACTTCAATAAAAGAACTGCATATCAAGCTTCTGGTGTTTTGTGAGTGCATTCAGAGGGCCATTTCCTGCCTGTGGTGCAACAGGCCTCCATTTTCCCAACAGCCATTCCCCCATGCCACCATCACCTATATGCTGGAATTTCATCATTATCATAGATTTTCACTCACAGCTGAGTGTGATTGCCTTACAAGTGTAGAGTCTTGGCTGTGAGTCCAGAGGTGACTATAGAGATCTATTCTGGATCCACACATTCATTCACAATGAGGATATTGATTTCCAGATGAAAGGAAGTCCCAACAAGGGTTGGTTTGATGTGCCTTCCTCTTGACACATTTCTCTCTTTCACCCTCCATTCGTGCCTCTTTGAATTCCACAAAACTGTTGGGTACATCTGACCTCCAGTAAGAATGCTCAAGGGCCGGACTCCCCAGTTCTCAATGTCTATGCCACAGTTCTTAAGGTTAGTTTTAATCCCATAGTTTTAATCCCATCTTTAATCCCATACTGTCCACCAGTATTCCATTTTCTCTTCTTTAACTGAGAGTAGAGTAACTGTTTTGGGAGACAGTAATTAGGCATTTGGATTATGTGGCCAGTCCATCAAAGTTGATGGCGGAGGATCATTGCTTCAGTGCTGGTGGTCTTTGCTTCGTCACTGACATTTGTCAGCCTGTCTTCTCAAGAGATTTGCAGAATTTTTTGGAAGCAACACTGATGAAATCATTCCAGAAGTTGAGAGTGACATTTGTAAACAGTCCATGTTTCATAGGCATATAACATAGTTGGGAGGACAATCATACAGTTTGGTCTCCCTATGAATGTCCCAATTCTCAATATAGAGGGATGGGAGAATAAAAGCGGCTGGAATGCTTATGTATTATACAACAAAATCAATAATGATAGCAACTTTAAGAATCATATAATAAGGGCGCCACTGTTGAAAATCTGGTCGAAATACAAAGAGATGATTTATACCAAAATTCCGCTTTGGGCATCCCCAACCGAGGCATTCACAATCGGACAGTATAAAAAAGATAACATCCTAAGATATAGCGTACTACTAAAAAAAAACAATAACAGCTACAGACTAAAAACCCAGGAGGAAATGAGAGACTATAATATGGGATGGTTCCAGTATAAGCAGTTAAAAGCTAGATTTACAACGGATAAAGAAACAGGATGGGAAGAAAATCCCACGATAGGTGGGAAAATCCTACTTCAGACACAGAGTAAATGTGTCAGTAAACTATATAAACTTATTATCAGAAACAAATATGACCCCCCAGAGTATAGGGAAAAATGGAATAAAAACCTAGGATACACAATCAGCCAGGAAAAATGGGAGAGAACTTGGACAAACAACGCGAACTACACATGCGCCTATGCACTAAGAGAAAATTTAATTAAAATGGCCTACAGATGGTATATGACCCCAGAGACATTAAATAAGATCTACAAAACCGGGACAGACAGCTGTTGGAAATGCCAGAGGATCAAGGGTACCTATTACCATGTATGGTGGTCATGTGGGGATGTGTTAAGATATTGGAAAAAAAGTTCACAAATTTATGGAAGATGTAACGGGTAAAACTATTGCGTTCAAACCTGAACTATTCCTTTTGAATATTATAGACCAAAAAGACCTGGGGAAAGACCTAGGAAGATTGTTAACTTTTATCGTGACCGCCGCCAGGATTACCCTAGCCAGGTACTGGAGGGAAACAAAAATCCCGGAACTGGATGAGGTGTTATATAAGCTAATGGACATAGCGGAAATGGACAAACTAACCGTCCTTCTGAGAAATGGCCCAACCAAACTATTTGAAGAGACGTGGATACCGCTGATCAACTATGTTAAAAAAAATATGAAGACTGTGTTAAAGGGCTATTGGATATAAGGTTTTGAAGAATAAGTTGTGGGCCAAGATAGGGAAGAGATTGCTTTCTTTGGGTGAAGTCAACTTTTTAGGTTAGGACTAAAAATTATGTTGATCCCCCCACCCCATTCCCCGCCCCTACCCCATCCCCCCCCCCACTCCGCTCGTTGTGTGATGTTTTGTTAAATGTTTGTATGGATTTTAACCAATAAAAAAACACCTTAAAAAAAGAATGTCCCAATTCTCAAGCACTCTCTTCTTCATTTGAAGAAAAACTGCACTCACAGAGTTCAGAAAGTATTGTATTTCAGTGTCAATGTCGACTTTTGTGTACAGGTGGCTGCTAAGGTAGTAGAAATTGTGAACATTTTCTAATGTTAAACCAATATCTGGTTTTAAGCTCAATATCTGGCATTGCAGAAGGATTGGTTGGTGTCTTCTGGGAGAGCACTTTTATTTTTTTGATGTTCAGTGAGGCAAAACTTTTCGTATGCATCTGCAAAAGTATTTAAAGTGGCTTGTAGGTCTTCTTCTGAATGGGCACAGACTACATTATCATCAGCATATTGGAGTTCTATAACAGACATTGTTGCGACCTTGGTTTTGGCCATCTATCCGATAGGTGATTTCCACAACAGATGGAAGCTTCCCATCAACAAGGTGCGGAAGCATAGCTATGAAGGTGGAAAATAAGGTTGGGTGATAACACATCTCCTTTTACCATTTTGAATGTTTGCCATTTTGTGTGTGTGTGTGTGTGTTTTGAAGCTGCCCTGAATCCTCTATGGGGAGAAAGGGCAGGTTTTCAGGGGGAGTGTAACCCCATCCAACACAGGCCTTAACCCTATGCCCCGGTTGGCTTTCAAATGACCAGTAGAACCTCTGTCTTGTCTGGATTCAGTTTCAATTTGTTAGCTCTCCTCCAGTTCGACACAGCAGACAAGCACCAATTCAAGGTCTGGACAGCCTCCTTAGTGACAGGTGGGAAGGAGTGACAGATTTGCACTTTATCTGCATACAGATCACACTGTACTCTCAAACGTTGAATGATCTCTCCCAGCAGCTTCATGTAGATATTAAACAGCATAGGAGACAGAACTGAACCCTGTGGGACCCCACAAGACAAAGGCTGTGAGGCCGAACAGGTGTCCCCAAATAACACCTTCTGAGACCATCCATCCAGAAAGGACTGGAGCCACTGCAAAACAGTACCTCCAAGTCCCATGCCTGTGAGGCATCCCAGAAGGATACTGTGATCAACAGTATCGAAGGCCACTGAGAGGTCCAGCAGAACCAACAAGGACACACTTCCCCTGTCTAGTTCCCAGTATAGATCATCTACTAAGGTGACCAAGGCTGTTTCAGCTCCATGTCCCTGGCTAAAGCCAGACTGTGCCAGATCTAGATAGTCAGTGTCTTCCAAGAACCTTTGGAGTTGCGAAGCCACCACATGTTCCCTGACTTTGCCCAAATAGGGGAGATTGGAAACTGGGCGATAATTGATGAATTGAGTGGGGTCCAGTGATTTTTTTTACAATAGTGGTTTTATGATAGCTTGTTTTAAGCTCACTGGAATTTTGCCTTCCTGCAGAGAGGCATTAACCACGATCTTTACCCACTCTGCCAAACACCTTCTGGCCTCTTTTATCAGCCAGGATGGGCAGTGGTCTAGAATGCATGTGGTAGCTCACATCCTCAAGCTGAACCAATTGAAATGAATCAATCAAAGCTGGACAAGCAGGTGCTCGTGTTACATGCTCAGACATTGCCATAAACATGGTATCAAAATCGGAATGGATCAGAGCGACTTTGTCCACAAAGAACTGAGCAAATTCTTCACCACAAGCTGCTGAGTTGTCAGGGATTATTTATTTTATTTTTATTTCTCGGACTTCTAGGCCGCCACTGACAGCCCTCTGACAACTGACAACTCAGCCCTCTGACAACTCAGAAAAGATCAACAGATTTCTGTGTGGCCTTTATTGCCACATCATAGGTCCTTAAAATGGTGCCCAGGTGTGCTCAGGCTGATCTGCTACGTTTTCAGTGCTACTCATACTCTAGCCTCCTCTTCTTTTGCTTCATTGCTGCCAACTCCTTGTTGAACCAAGGCGCTGGTTTAGCTCAGTTACTCAAGAGGGGGCATTCCAGAGCAATCGTGTCTATTGCCCTAGTCATCTATCTATATATACCTGTGCATAAGCAACATGCTTGTAGACTGGAGATGTGGGCCTAAATCCAATTGGTGTTCTAACTACAAAGATCCACCAGTGAGATTTAACCAAGTACTGGCTTACTGTTTAGCTATTATTTCAATAGGTCCACTCTAATTAGGATGAAATATTGCATTTAAACTTTGGCTTTTTACAAATCAAGAAAAAGGAGTACACAACATCTGTACACAGCCTCTCAATTATACTGATGTGTGCATTGCAGTTACTTGGTTTAACTTTCACTAGATTGTTTTAGTAAGCTCCAGAGTTAAGGTCCAGATAGCTAGATTTCTCTATTATTTTGAGCCACTGGCACTTAAATCAACAAATTATATTGAAGACTTTGCTTCTTGAATGAATTCAACTGTAATACACATAATTTATAGAAAATGAAAGAAGATTAAATTAGTTTGGAGGAAAGAAGCAAATATAAATAAAGATTGATAGGACTAGAATAGAACAGGGCATATACCGTAGTTCATCTGTCTGGATGAAATCCCTTTAAAGTTCAGTCTGCACCAACACTAAGGGAAATGGTGCAGAACTGATTCATAAATGATATTTGAAATCCTTGAGCGAATTTACATCAATAATAAGACTAGTGCTCATTTCTAAAAGCACATGGTGAAAATGGTATATAACATTCATATATGGTGGCATTGCCTTGAAGGTTGGATTTTTGTTCTGATTTTTTTTCAGAAAGGGAAGGGGAAAATTAGAAATGAGGTCAGATATATGTCTCCAGAGTTGTCTTGGCTTCCCCCCATGGAAAGAAAGAACAAACGGTTAAACATCCAGATCTGAACTATAAATTTCCCACCACAATCTCATGGTTTCTTGTGGAATAATTCACCGGGATGATTGGTATGTTTACTCCCAAAGAAAGGCATGAATCAAAAGTTTTGCCTTATATAGTCTAGATCAGGAGTGTCAAACCCGTTTTCATGGGACACCCAAGCTGCACTTCTGAAAGAGATTTCATCCTACCTTTCCTAGACCATTTCAATGTAGCGTCAAACACATACTCTTGAAAATCGGAGTGCTTCCACATGGTCTGTATTTGTATCTCTTGCACCAGCAACAACAAGCAAAATGGTATTGTAATGTCTCCTTGGTGGCTTGCATAAGTATGTTGCACTTGGCTAGTGCCAGTTTCAAAGAATACAGCATTATATTTACCAGTGTTGCTTTTCAGGGTTTTTTTTTATAACAAGAAACCGTTTTCCCTTGCCTCTCATGTATTTGTTGGCGAAGTAGGGGAGGGGTGGGTGGAAGGAGCTACGTTTCTTCATATCCTGGCACAATTCAGTCAGCTGCTTGGTGCCTGATTTTGAAGCATTTATGTTTCCCTGATTAATTCTTTTACAGGTTTCCTAGCAACAGCCTAAAGAAGACCACAAGCATTTTGCAATAAAAGCGATGTTCTGTATCTGTGGATAGTGAAGTTTGGCATACCTTCTCTCCCTTCCTTCTCTCACATACCTTCCATCCCTCCCTTCCGGCACTGCCTCTTGTCAAGGCAAATAAAAAGTAATGGCAGTTGGCTTGAGTGGTATTCTCCACTGTTGTCTGTATATTTCAGATATAAGGGATTTAGGACAGGAAGTGGTGAAAGGGAATTTGTTTAGTCATCTAGCTAGAGAAATCATTTTGGGCAACTAAAGAGAGGTTTTTTTTGAATTATGTCAGTGAATGCAAATTTTAGATGAGCGGGGAAAGTGTTCTAGGCAGCTTCATGATGCAAATTCCATCGGAATAAATAGGGAAAGCAAGAGGCAAAGCATTTGCATTGGGCTGGAGCATATAAATTTGTCAAAAGCATAATATAGACAAAGAGTCTGTTTCTCTCAAAGCACAATAAAGACTGGAACATTAAGGCTGCAGAGATAAATGTTTTTGTGTGTATAATGTAAGAAGAGTAAGTAGAATTGTGCCCCTCTGGTTATGGCATTCTAACTATCAAGAGCAGCTCTAAATTGCAGCAGGATTTTGGGCATCCTCATTGGGGAACAAATTATTCATTATTTAATTAGTTATGCATATGGGATTCTGCCCCCCCCCCCCCAATAGTATGGCTGAATTGGTTGTATGATGCCTTGGGCAGCAAAATAGTTTGGCCCAGGTCCATTTGCTGCACCTTTGCGAAAGAAAGAAGCCAACCGACATAAAGATATGCATCTGTTGGGGATTAAAATGGCTCCATGAATTTTCCCTTTTGGAAAAAAAAATCAAATCAGAACCATATACATGAAATTCACCTTTTAAATGAGAACTTTTAAAGTGAAGAAAAAATATATGTAATGAACTCACACAAACGTATCTCAGAGGACAGCCAGAAAACTTTTGAACTACTTTTAAAAATTGTTTTGAGAGAGGATGGGCTTTACTACAACAGCTTATTGTCTACCTTTGTTTCAGCCAATGGAAACATCCAGTTATAGAAATCATCTCTTTCTCACTTTGCCTTGAATAGCATTGTGGTGCTAGTTTAGTGATACATGTTTTGTAATCGGTTATCCATACTTAACTTCACCTACCTACCTGTGTCCACCTGTCATCTTGCATGTGTCCAGTATATATTTCTTTCTTTCATGCCATAATTGCTCAGTTACACATTCAATGATTATTACAAGTGGACAATACTGCTGAAGTTTCATAGCTGCCTAATTGCTGCATGCTGGCAACACCCAATAGCAGCACCATTGCAAAATTATGGGAAAACATTTTTTTTTAAAACCAGGTACTAGTGTAAAACAATGTGACTTCACCCTGCATGTAGATGGACTGAACATTGTTTTAATCCAGAGTGAATGTGTATGGTGCTAATGTAGTTGTATTTTAATGTATTTTTAATGTATTTTAATTGTTGAAGTTTTTTGGGGTTTATATTGTTATTATGTGGGCATCGAATTGTGCCGAACTGTAAGCCGCTCTGAGTCCCCCCTTGGGGGTTGAGAAGAGCGGGGTAAAATCCCGAAAAAAATAAATAAATAAATAGATAGGGAGAAGAAGATGAAGAGAACCATTCTCATTTGTGCTGCTAGAGCAGGGATTCTCAAACCATTTCAGCCATGGAGTCCTTTTTGGAGCAAAATCTTTTCATGGAGCCCCAATAAATGTCTTATGTTATGTTATATTATATTTAGTGGCAGACCCCAGGGGCCATCCAGTTCAACTCCCTTCTGCCATACAGGAAAAACACAATCAAAGCTTCCCCAACAGATGGCCATCCAGCTTTTGTGATGATGATGACGACGACGATGATGATGATGATAATAATAATAGGAGCAACCCCAAGGACCATCCAGTCCAACCCCCTTCTGCCATGAAGGAAAAGCACAATCAAAGCAATCCCAGAGCAATGGGAGGGAAATAGGGTTTTGGAAGTAAGGAAGGTGAGGGGGAAAGGATGTGGATGGCAGAGGAGACAGGGAAAAAAGGCTACTGGATGCAAGGGAGTTGAGGGAAAAGTATTTTGGGGTAAAGGTGGCAAGGAAAAAGGCTTTTAAGGGTGAGGGAGGAGCAGGAAAAGGATTTTGTGCGTGAAGCAAGTGGAGAAAAAACGTTTTGGGGTGATGGAGGTGGGGAGGGGAGGAACAGAAAGGAAGAAGAAAAAGCTTGGAAGGGGAAGAGGGAACCGTGGAGCCCTTCAATATACATCACAGATCCCCAAGGGTTCAGCGGAGCACACTTTGAGAACCACGGTGCTAGAGCATCAAAACTTGCAGTGGAATGAAATTATGAAACTAGAAATAGTAGTTATCTAGCAGTGATATTAGAGCCATTGACAGGTTTCCCCATCAATTAAAAGATATGACCCAATAACGAGAGTCACGACAATATGGGAAAAAGAAGGATCAAATATGAAACTCACCCAGTCCAATTGTGCAACAAACCTATCATGCAATTAAAAAATGAAATCTGGGTCCTTGAGCATCTCTAGGCCATGTGTGGTATAAGTGGTATATTGTAAGCCAACAACAGCAACAAGAGCTCAGTTTGATGTACAAGCCATACTGTAGGACAAGAATGGAGGAACTGCATTTACTTCTAGTCAATAGGCTTGTTTGATCAAGGGAAAAAAGGTTCAACCCTTGTTTCAGATGTAGGACCGTGCCCTTGATTCGAAAATCAGTCCTTTTTGCTTGGCCCTTCACCTGAACAGAACTCAATGCAGGACTCTCTCTTCCCCCAGCTGCCTCAGTCAGCTGTGACCTCTTAGCCGCAAATGTTTGTATTGGGCCATGCAAAGGTAAGGCTTTATCCCTGTAGCTGTTCCTTGTATAAACCATTTTCTTTTTTTAAAAGTTCTTAGAATGTAAAAAAAAACAGTGTATAAAACGGTAATGCAAAAGGTTCGGCTTATCTGAATTTTGGTTCTTCCACACAATCCTCCACAGTCCTCCGGAGCTGCAGTCTTCCTCTCTGCACAACAAGCTCACCATAAATTTCCATAGCAGTAAAACTGACAGTAAAACCACGAAACTATAAAACAGTAAAATGTTGCCATTAAAAAAGGTTGCCTGGCTAGCAAAAACAAGTAAAAACAAACAAACAAACAGGAGCTCTGTCGCTGCTACTGCTTCTGCTCTACCGATGTAGGGGACACTGGTGATTCGATTCTGAAATGATTTCCAAAATTTTCCGCAAAAGAAGGAATTTTCAAAATTTTACGAAATTTCCGAATTGCTTCATTAATGGCAGGCACAATTGCGGTTACGCGAAAACCTGCAAACGGGACAGGCAAAACTTGGGGGATTCCCTTTCTCTCAGTTTTAGAACGCTACTGACAAAACTTGCCACAGTGGTAGAAAACATTCTCCTCTGTCAGCATACTAACGTTCAATGTGTATAGAAGATCCCTGGAGTTTTGACAATTTTAAAAGTAATTTCAGTAATTTATTAAGGAATATTACAAGAAAAAATGTGCTGTCTCCAGGATTCTCTTGGAAAAATTTAATCTATCTGTTTTGCATATTTGTCTAGAGCACACCCTTCTGAATATGAGAAAATGGAATTTATCTCATAACATTCAATTCACTTACTACATTTGCTTGTTTCAAGATAAGGTCAGGCCACTGTCAGGCCCCATCCTGTTCAACATTGCCCCATCCTCCCAGATGTTTCAAAAGGACAATGAGTAAACCCCAGAGGACCGGCCTTTGACCCACCCTGTCCTTGTGTTGTTCCCCAAGTTGAATTTTATAGTTTCCAAAAGTACAACTTGTAACCCCAAGGAGAGGAAAGGGGCATTCCAAACTGTTATTGTGGTGTTCCCCAAGGGAAAAAATGAGATTAATAGACTTCTAGTTTCCAAAAGTACAACTTGTAACCCCAAGGAGAGCAAAAGATCTTAAAAGCTGTATTCCCTGCTTTGGGCAGGGAATTATTAGCAGCAAAGGGGAATTCTGGTTTTCAAAAAGCACAGAAGTCAAACCCCAGGAGAGGAAAGGCTCTTAAAAGTTGTATTCCCTGCTTCAGGAAGGGAATTATTAAACAGATTGTAGTAGATTTCTAGTTTCCAAAACTACAATGTGTAACCCAAACCAGACAAAGGGGGCTCCTTAGTGGTATTTTGTGTGGTTCCCTAAGGAAATTATTTGTTCCCAACCCAATCCTTCTCTTGCAAAGCGGTGGCATGGCACCTTTCCCACCCAATCAACCTGCCCTAGTCCCTTTCCCTTCGTGTCCCTGGCTCGCAATACCATGAGGCATGAGTGGCCCTTTATAAAGGGCAATGGCTACTGTGCCAAAACCCCACCTCTCCCCAAAGTGGTTTCCCTCATTGGCTTGAGGCAAGCATTCCAGCATGCAAGCAGCCACTTGACTCCTAAGGCAGATTCATTTCCGGTTCACTTTCTGAATTGGGAAAAAGATGGCGACAGTGGCTTCACAAGGGTGAAGAAACTTCCAGGTTCCCAAATCACTTTGAAATTGCTTCAAAAAAAGAATTTGATTTGAATTTAATCTGAATTATGAAGATTCCAACTGGACCTAACCATGGACTACTAGTCAGTGTCTCTTTCACATATACTAAGATATAAGCCTGCCTCATATTATCTGCATTGAATCTGTGCATATTTTATTTAATAGTTACACTTAAACACACCTTTAAATGCATTTTGTCTCAACGCATACATTTGCAAACACATTTTCTTTCAAAATAAACATTGATATACCTATTTTCTCCCAGATGTATTCATTTTCAAATGTATGTTTGTAAAGTGCATATTGATAACTAATTTTTTTGAGCCAATAAGTCACATAAGATCAATCATTTCAGAATGTTCAAATACTGAATTCAGCAAGCATTAGTCCTTGAGAGAGCCACAAGTGCTGGATTCAAAACTAATCAATGGCTGAGAAGTCCCAACTTCTGGGAGCAGAGCTTGGACTACAGAACCCAGAAGCCCCCAGCCTGAGACTTGGGGAATATAGGAATTGTAATACAAAATTCCAATTTTTCAAAGCTCTGCTTGTAAACTTTGTTGTTGTCACCATTATCATTATTTGCTTTTTTATTATTTGGTGATCTACTCATATCTACACATGAATTACATTTTCTGTACCACGGTAGCCTTTTTCAATGTAGGAAAAGGCATTTTAATAAATGGAAATCACAAAGACTGCATAATTCCCATTAACAAAACTAAAAGAAAAAAAACACATTTCCACAGAAATCTAGAGTAATTGCAGAGCTCGTTTGTGACTTGAATTAAAATGATGCACACAGACTATTCCACTTGGGCACCCATTTGGAACAAAAGATTGAGCTGAGATGTTCCCTTTTCTCTTTGTTGTCAAGGAGGCCTCCCTGGTGGTGTGCTACAAGGAAATAATATGGACCCAAAGAGCTTTCTATAGCCAGCAAGAAAGGAATTTAAGCCAAGAGAGAAAAGGAGAATAAATTGCATAATTGTAGGACATTAAATTCTTAATTAAAGGACAGTGTAGGAATATAACAGATCGGAGGTATTTATCCACAGTCCAGTTTTAATCAAACAGACATTTTACCCAATTTATTAATTTACTTCAGGCAAAATGTTTCTTTTAAGATAGATGCTCTTGGTCTGAAAGTAAAATTAGCATAGGAGTGGCATACACATTTCAGAAGAAATAAGAGTTAAAGCTGAAGCTTCATTGAGATTTGCTGTCTGACAAAAGGAAACAAAGGGGATAGTGCCAAAAACACTTAGCTTTGGAGATGAAAAACAAACTGTGTAGTTCTTCCTCACATGCTTTGTCCACCAAACGTCTCACTGTGCAAGTTAATGATTTCTCAACTACATTGAAAGCCAACAGAGATGCAAGAACATTTTCTCAGGAAATATGGTGAGAGAGCAGAAACTGGCAAGATCCAGCATCTTTTCATCAGAATATTAAAAGAAGCTGTTGGATTTGTAAATGTAGAAGTTATAGTTGCACCAAAAGTGTACTTGTGAAAGAATGACATGATTTTTTAATGTGACAAGGAATTAACAAATCAGGAGACAGTATTGAAGCATGTGGATGCTTGCCAGAGGGAATGTTTCCTCCTCTCTTGATGTGCACAGCTGGGCTGGGATTTGGTCCTGTACCCAGCACTGCAAGATTCTCAACTCTGCTTCTGGCTCATCTTGTCCTTGGCTCATTACCATTCTGGGATGCAGCTATTCAATAGCTTCCCTGTCCCTAATTCTCTACTTTTCCCTTTGTTTGCTCTTGACTCCTCCATGTAGTAACCGAAAATCCAGTTTTACACACGCTTAAAAATCCCATGACAGGATTGCTATTATTGTTTTCTCTTTTAAATTACAACATTATCTGGCATTCATATAGGAATTACAAAAGTCCTGGGACACACAAGTAGGTTGTGGGACCTGATAACATTAGAATACTCAAGCTACATCTCTAAATAATGAACTTCCATATTGTTTTGTGAGTGGTACCTGATCTGCTCTCTGAGCATGCAGCATACTGCTTCAGGTAGTATTTTAATAACTACTACTACTACTACTTTTCTTTCTTATTCTTCCCTCTTCATGGATTGAGGCAGGGAACAGCAACATATTAAAATACAACATATACAATTGGATGAAAACACATAAATCATAGCCTATTTTAAAAGAACATATACATATAAAAATAGCATGGCTCTCCATGTGTTCATATAGTTCTTGATTTGTATTTAGTGTTTAATAGAATGTGATGAATGTATAGAACATGTGTACCCTAGTGCGTGTTAACAGAGGCCCTATGGACCTTCCAGGTTATTTTGTCCATCTAGGCATGATACGAAACAGCACCTTTGTTGAAACTTTTTCCTGATTGCCTTGTTTCTATAACAGCCTATATCACAATGCCAAGGCCATCGGCCAAGAGAATGGCAATATAGAGCTTGACACCAATTGTTGGCTTTAGCAATAGGTGACATTAACAGTAGATGCCAGGCTAGAAGTAAACCTGGACATGTCAAAGAATGTGCTAGACAAGCCATAATGTCTTCACTGACTGCCAAGATATAAATGCAGTCAGTGAAGGATCTAGGGGAGTCTCACTGAAACCCAGGAAGCTGGTCAACAGCAATAGTATCAAGATTGAATTCTCATTCAGTCTAGATTGAATTCCTAGCTTTCTTAGTAGAGTTTAACTCTTGCCATGAGCACAATTCATCAGTTTCTGCCAGAGATTGGCAAAGAGGCCCCTAGTTTAACATATCTAGAACTCCCAAGGCTACTGAAATCAACCATGCAGAATCTTATTTATATAAGGCACCCTTTCAGAAACCAATCACTTTCTCTTTTTCCTATTCAGATTAGACATACTTTAGAACCTAATCTGTGGATAAGTGGGCTATTTGAGATGAATGAAAAAACAGAATTGGTAATAAGCAAGTAGCTACCTTTTCAAGCTAAATGCTGAAGCCCATGATCTTGTGTTATGAAGATTTTAGATTCAGTCTCCAATATCTCCAGGGGAGATGGGAAGAACCCCTGCTTGAAACCCCAGAGATCTGCTCCCAATCATGTTGATATCACTGAGTAAAATGGGCCAGAGGTCTAAACGGATATCAGGTTATTTTATATGTTTCACTATGCCATTGCAGCCATTTGAGATATTCCTTTTTTTAGATGCCCTCTCTTCAACTGAATATCAAGAAGATGCTTATGTTAATCTGATACACAACATTTGTTTACAAGAGGCTACCCATCATACAATGCAATTGTTATATTGCATTTTGCTGTTTAATTGTTTTAACTGTTTTTAACTGTTTTTATGTTTTAACCTGTGCGTTGTGCCACTGGCTCTGTGAGCCCCCCCCCATGAATAAAATAAATAAATAAATAAATACAATCTTCAACTGGGGGAAACAGAGCATCAACCCCCCCCCCATGAATAAAAGGGATAGTCAAGTATATCTTCAATAACTACGGTCTGCTGTAGACACCCCCTTTGGTGTCCCAACGATGGGTTCAACATGATTTGGGGCTATTTTATTAACTTCTACTCCTTCTAAGTAGTAGTGGCTGATGCATACTATGTGACTGGGGTAAACTTATGGGGCTGATTTCAGTGACAGGGTTGCCTGCATTGGATATTTCCTTTAACTTTCAAGATACAACCAGTAATATATATATATATATATATATATATATATATATATATACACACATACCACCTCAAATGGAAGTCATCACCCTTTATCAATAAAAAGTAAATATAAAGGTTTTCCCCTGACATTAAGTCCAGTCGTGTCCGACTCTGGGGTGTGGCACTCATCTCCATTTCTAAGCCAAAAAGCCAGCATTGTCCAAGGTCATGAGGCCGGCATGACTACATGGAGCGCTGTTACCTTCCCAACAGAGGTTGATCTACTCACATTTTGCATGTTTTTGAACCTCTAGGTTGGCAGAAGCTGGGGCTGACAGCAGAAGCTCATGCCACTCCCCGGATTCAAACCTGCAACCTTTCGATCAACAAAATCAGCAGCTTAGCGGTTTAACCTACTGCGCCACTGGGGGCTCCCTATTTATCAGTAGACTGGCATAATTTTACAACACACACATGGCTTTTTCAAATACCAGTGTTGTGGTAGAGAGAGTGTGCAGTGATTAGAGATCTTGATTAAGAAAGGAAGACATATATGGCTTGGAGAAACAAACTGAATATTTTATTATAGGAACTCCAGGCTAAGAAAAATCTAAGTTAGCTCCAGTCTAGAGATGAGCAGCATGAAGATTGATAGGGAGAGATGAGGTAGAGAATCATCCTTAAGAGCAAGGCCCCTTCCCTCTCCTTGGGATTACACATTGTCCTTTTGGAAACAACTTGGAGGGCTGGGGTGGGATGCTGCCATCCACAGGGCGGGTCAAGGAATCGGTCCTCTGGGGATTTTTTCCTCCTGATCTGGGAGGATGGGGCAATGTTGAACAGTGGCCTGGCCTTCACTTATTTTGGAAACAAGCAAATGTAGTAGGTTAATTGAATTTTATGAGATAAATACCATTTTCTCATATTCAGAGGGTGTGCTCTAAACAAATATGCAAAACAGATAGATTTAAATTTTCCAAGAGAATCCTGGAGACAGCACATTTCTTCTTGTAATATTCCTTATTAAATTACTGTAATTACTTTTACAATTGTCAAAATCCTTGGGATCTTCTATACATATTGCAAGTTAGTATGCTGACAGAGGAGAATGTTTTCTACCACTGTGGCAAGTTTTGTCAGTAGAGTTTTCGTATATTACACAATTGCGCCTGCCATTAATGAAGCAATTTGGAAATTTTGGAAATTTCAAAAAATTTCTACTTTTGGGGGGAAAATTTCAGAAATCATTTCAGAATCTAATCATTGGCACCCCCTACATCTGAAATGCTTTCTGGACCATTTTTTCCTTGATCCAGCAAGCCAACGATTTAACTCTTACTACTGCCCACTCTGACACATTCTTGATATTTTGTTCAGCATTACTGCATTTTCAACATACTGCATTAGATGACACAACATTGAGAAGGATACTACAAGATGTAATGCTGATCACCAACTAGGATGTTTTTCAAAGTCAAACAATTTCATGGAAGTTTTCAATGGGTATTAGTCATAATGGCAATAATATCCTTATGAAAGGTTGGCAATCATTTGTGGAGGCAAGAGAGAGAGAGCTATCTTGATAATTGCGGTAAAATTATTTGTGTCATTTGTGCATTTAAAAAACCCGCTTTGGCACAGATTCCCTTCCCCCTTGCAAAATCTGGGCTTTCCTCTGTGTGTGTGTGGGGGGGGGGGGGGGAAGGTCTAGATGCCATCCTGGTAACTACTGGGATGGCATCCAGCCTCCTCAAAGCCCCTCCCCCAAAACAAGCCTTAATTTAAAAAGAAAACCATACCAGGCCACCATCAAGGTGGTTCTTCAGTGATTTTCCTCCTCACTCCTCCTACCCTCAGTCTCCTGCTACATCATTTCTATGCACTGAGAGGATTGAAGGACTGCCTTAATGATGGCCTGGTAATTTTTTTAAAAAAAAATAATGCTTGTTCTGGGGGGAGGAGGGGTGTCATCCCACACCTTTTGGGCTCCAGGAGCTCAAAATGTGTGAGATGGGTATGGGATTTCACCCCCAGGTAGTTCTGATTGGTCCTGGAAACCCCCAGGGGTAAGTCCCCACATGCCCAATACTCTATTAGATGCCGGCATTTCAGGAAATCTCCAATCTAATGGGGTGTCTAATTAATTCTGATCAAATCCTAGTTTGATCCAAATTAATTCAGTTTTACCAGAGACATTGTTTGGATACCTCCAATAAAGCCAAGACAGGTCTTGGTTTAAAGGCCTGTCTGGATGGGCCCAAAGATATAGTCATATTAGTCTGGAACATCAGTAATGCAATGCTTTTGGATTACTTGTTTTATATCTTTACTAACGATCATCCACAACCATCACTCATGGTGAGCTTTATATATGCTGATGACCTTGGTCTAACAACACAAGCAAAAGACTTTGAAACAGTTGAAATCCAACTTACTAATGCCTTGAAAGATCTCCCTGGCTACTACAAAGATAACCACCTGAAGCCTAACCCTGCCAAGAGACAAGTGTGTGCTTTCTACCTACGCAACCATGAAGCCAACAAGAAATTGAAAGTCTCTTGGGAAGGTCAAGAGCTTGAACATTGTTTCCATCCTAAATATCTTGGTGTCACCTTAGACCAGGGGTGGGCAATTACCGGCCCTCCAGGTGTTTTGGACTTCAACTCCCAGAAATCCTAGCCAGTTTACCAGCTCTTAGGATTTCTGGGAGTTGAAGTCCAAAACATCTGGAGGGCCGGTAATTGCCCACCCCTGCCTTAGACCGAACACTTGCATATAGAAAACACTGCTTGAACACCAAGCACAAAGTAGCTGCACACAATAACATTCTGTGAAAACTTACTGGCAGCACATGGGGTGCAGACCTGATATTAATAAGAACATCAGCTCTGGCCTTGTCTTACTCAACTGCCAAGTATGCCTGCCCTGTTTGTGATAAGTCTGCCCATGCAAAACAGGTGAACATAGCATTGAACAGAACATACAGAATAATCACATGTCTTAAACCTAAACCTGTTGATAAACTATACAAGCTAGGTGGCATTGAACACTGTGAAAGTCACCCACTACATGGCTATAAGCCTCCCCCCAGCAGACTCAAATCAAGGAAAAGCTTTATGAGAACTACCACTCCCCCTGGCGTCCCCCCAACAACAGCAAGGGTGTCCCTCTGGGCAGCTAAACCAGGAAATCCCAACTGGATGGCTCCCCGCGATGGTCTTCCTCCAGGGGCAAACCAAGAATGGGCAACTCGGAAGTCCCTGAATAGACTCAGAATCAAAGTGGGCAGACAACCTGGGAAAATGGCACTACCTAAAAGAATCCCATACCTTGTGTGACTATGGAGCAGAACAGACAACTCCACATCTGTATGCTTGTCCACTGTGTCCTGCCTCATGTACACAGGAGGAATTGTTGGAGGCTACAGACAATGCCATTGCTGTTGCCCGTTTTTGGTCAAAATATATTTAGCCCCCTGTGCACCTTCTATTTTTATCAGTTTTATACTAATTTATGCAATGCTTTTGATACAATATAAAATAAATCAGTAATGCAAAAAGATCCTAATGCATCTTAGAAGCTAATTGATCCAACTGAGTCTACAAAGCCTTATACTACCTACTTTGTTTTATGCCAGTCTCTAAGGTGCTATTTGCTTACAGAGATCTTTTTCAAGCCTTACTTCCTGTAGACATTTGGCTGCTCACTGTACACAATTATTGTTGGACTAGCTAGGCCTTTGGTGTAATCAAACACAAGCTCTTTACATTTTTTGTTCTACTTTTCAGGCTAAAAAGATGACTTCTTCAAATTATAATTGGGACTTCAATTAATGCATATTTTTTCAGCTTTTATAAGCCATGGTGGTAAAGTCATTCAACGTTTATTTTCCAGTAATGTTTTCTTTTAATTTTTTACATTTAAAATGTGTCCCTTATCTTATCTTATTCCATGTCTTCTATAATTACTCTTTTACCACACTTTGTATCTTTGCCTAGGCTTAGTTGTGCACTTTAAAAAATTAATCAAATAATTAAATTCTGCAAGTAACACCTTAGCTTATCACTTATAATTAAACTTGACTTTTCCCTCTGAAATATTTGAAAGGAGTAGGCAAATGCTTACTGGAATACATGATCATTGCACATACAAACTCCTGTCTAAAATTCATGAGTGAAATTACTTAAGTGTGAAAACTAGAGGAAGCAAAAATATTAAATATAAACTTTACAACCATGAAACAATGAATTTGGGCTATGCATGCCCCCTCTATCTGATTTTAATGCTGCTCCAAGGCAGATCTGCACAGGCCTAACAATGGATACGCTGATGCTATGGAATCATGGGAATCATAGTTTTACAAGGTGTTTAGCTTCCTTCATAAAACAATGCTAGTACCTTACAAAACCACAACCCATAATAGCATTGAGCCAAGAAAGGTAAAGTGCTGTTAAAGGTAAAGTGCTGTTAAACTACATAAATTCTACAGTGGAGATGAACCCCCCAGTCCAATCTAGAGTCCACGTACAAATCACAATTTGGAATACACGTCATAGTCCCCGTCACCCCTCCCCCCCCAATTCACTTATATTGGGAAATTAAATGGCTAATTTTTTTTGCACATTTTGATGAAATTTAGAGGCATGGCAAATCCAAAAGGGATAAACTCAAAAATATTGCAAACAGGTAGCTTCAAGGAGTTCATGATTAGCTCTAAAGTTTTGTGGTTGCCTTTTTCAAGTTCTCTTATTTTTTTAAAAAATATTACTTTTGTAAAATATTGCAATTCATTCAGTTATACCTCCAAATAAGGTGGTGCCTATATGTCTTTCTGTACTGTTAAATTAATGTTTGATGGTGCATTGCAAAACAAACCAACCAATGATCTTATTTAATTATTAAGTTTCTGAATGAATAAGAGTGAAATCTTCAAATCTCCAAGAAATAAGCTGTCCAGCAATGATAGTGAAGCTTGAAAGATTTTTTTTTAAAAAAGACTGCTAAGAATAATGCACAGACAGACACATACTTTTGTTGACACCCTAAATAGCTGCTCTTTTTCATTAAAAGCAGATTGTTGTCTCACCAAAACAGTTAAATTGTAAATTTAAGCTGAAAAAGCTCGTAAACATTTCTATAGGGAGCACCAGAACAGCCCATTCAGGACAGAACTGATCCATGTCACCTTTCTCCAAATTTAGCTCCAGCTCTACCTTGAATATTTTAAAGGAAGAGTCATCCTTATAGGTATGGTTGGTGAGGTATCTCTAGGTGCTAGAATCACATATTGAATCAGACTATTAGCTGATAATAAGCCAGCGATAATCAAATCTACACATGTTTCCAGTCAAATTCTGACATTCAGATGTAATTTTCAACAAGGGTGAGCAGGAGACATCCTTCTTTAATGTTGAGTTACATTTGCAAAATTTGCATATTTTAGTCCAATAGTCTGATTCAGTGAAAGGCAACCTACCGGGTTATATCGGTCAGTGGGGATCTTTTGTTGCTTTTTTGGGTAGCAAGGGTATTGCTTGCACCATTTCCCAATAAATAAGCAACGAGAGACAGTTACTCTATTTTAAATATCCTACATATTTTTAGTAATGTGAAAGGAGATATGCAAGGCAAAACATAAACAGCTTGGCCATCTCACGCCCTTCCATGTAGACGCCTACTAGGCTGAAGGGAGCTGAAAATACCTCAACTAGCATCAAATGTACATCATATGTGTTTCCAAGGGTATTTTGCTGCTTTTATGTAGCTTGGATATGATTTGGCAGCTTGGTAGAGTACAAAATGTGGCATTGTTCTGAAGAGAGAGATAAATAGCACTTTGAAATTTTTTTGGATTAGCTTTCTCTCTGAAAAGCATTGAATTTGAAATGCATCACATATTTCAGCTCCACCTAAAGCAGAAGGATGCAAGCAGGGCCTTCACAAAGAATAGGTTCCATAGGCTCAAGGCAAGAAAGTTTGAATGCTTGTGAGAAGTTGCACAAGATCTTATTTGCCTTGACAGTGGCAAAGCCACACTTGTAATGTGTAATATCTTCCTAATACACACACTGGATGTTTTCCCCAGTTCGTTTGTCCTGGGACGACGTGCTGCTCACTATGAATTGTGTTATTGTTTGCTGTGCTGCTGTTGTTTTTAATTGTTTTATTGCCTTGTATTTTACTGTGCCCTTCGGCTCCTGTAAGCCGCTGCGAGCCTCAGGGAGTCGGAGGCATAGAAGCCCGATAATAAATAAATAAATAAATAAATAAATAAATAAAATAGCAATCAGGGGATACTAACGTAATTGGTATCGTGTTTTGGAGCAGTTTACATCCTTGAGATAAAGTCATGCTTCAAAGAGGAATGTTGCTGCAAGTGCAGGGCAAGCACTGCAGTGCCTAAAAAGCTAACATTTTAGGGAAACATTAAAGCTAAAACATTGAAAGCAAATTTCAATATTTTTCTTATCTTTCTTCCCCCTTAGTGGGGTGGGGTTGTTCCTCAGAAACTACAAAACCAAATAAGTGTGCCATTTCTAAAGGTAGCTTTGGGCATCTGCATCATGTTCAAGAAATCAACTGCAATATACTGTTATTTGTTCATTGCATTTATACCACACCTTTCTGCCAGTGAATCCATGACTTAGGGCTAGCTCAAAGTGTTACACATGTCATCTCAATTTCCTATTATATCCACAAAACAAATCTGTGATTTTAAATCATGAATCTGCTATTCTGTGACATTCCCATGGCAAGGGATACTGGCTACTTACAGATGTTGTCACCCTCCTCATCTGCTGCTCACTTAACTGCAATGCTTCAGCAGTACAAGGTCTAGATCCAGGTATGTGATGTAACTCTGTCCTCTTGTTGAATCACTACCCCCTTTTTTTCAGTGACATTTTATAGTTATGCAAAAGGTTTAGTAATTTAAATGAAAATCTTCCCTTTTCAATGAGGGGAGAGTGGGATAGGACAATCATGCTCCAACAACACCAGTATGCTGCCATAGAAGCACTTGGACCTCAAATCAAATCTTTCTTTATTATGGTCATAGACCAGCATAACACCCTAACCTCATAACATGATGTATGTCCTCTGACCATGGCATGACCTCAGGCTAATGATAGGGTTTCCCAAAGACTAACTGAGAACTTTCCATCAAAATCCTCTAGCCCGGATTCCTTTTAGTGACTGCCTATATTTCTACATGATCATTACTAAGATGCTGACAGGACTGTGCTGACTGGATCACTGGCAGGTTTGCCACTAGTTGTGTTTCTTACTGTGGATTTCCTCTTTATGATTGGGAGAATGTATTGATTGTATAACTTGATGTGTCTTTTATATAAATAATGACTGATATGGATAATAATAATTAATATGGTTTTGATAGACACCAATTCCCTTTGATTAGAGTTAGTTACCCTCCCATCCTTTGCTTCTCAAACCCTTTTGTGTTTGGGTATTGTGTAGTTTCCCTACTGTCTATATGCAATGATAGGGTTTGCCTGTCAATTACTGAAACAGCTTCAGCAGTGGAGGTGGTATATCTAATGGATATAAAATCTATATTGCATGGCTTCAAGCAATATGGACCATTCCCAAAGTTGATTATCCTGCTTCTATGCTGGTTCACCACCTCAGTGACACAGAGTCCATAGACTAGACTCAGACAGTATGCCTGTCCATCGGTTGACTTAGTGGAGACTGAAAAATTGTATCTCTCCCCAAAACCCAGTTAAGCACTTTAAAATGATCAGCCAACACTCTCTCTCCAATGGGAGCCTAAAAACTAATCCAATTTGGTGGAATTTGTTGAGTAGGTTTTCTTATCTCAAATGGTTGCAGGAAGATACAATTCCTGGTGTTTCATCAATTTTTTAAAGAAAAGCACAGGGACTGTGGCGCAGCTGGCTGGGAGTCAGCTGAATAAGATTACTACTGACTGGAAGGCCGTGAGTTCGAAGCCTGCCCGGGTCGGGGTGAGCTCTTGACCAATTTGTGTAGCTTGTTGTCGACCTTTGCAACCCGAAAGACAGTTGCATCTGTCAAGTAGGAAATTTAGGTACTAATTTATAGGGAGGCTAATTTAACTGATTTACGAGGCCATAAAATCTCCAGGAAATATGCAAAGAATGAAGGAATGCGACAGCTTTCCTGGTGGCTAGAAGCTGGAATGTTAAATAGCCTCTAAGTGTTTGTCTATATATGTTGTGTGTCTATGGCATTGAATGTTTGCCTGTATAAGTACATTTTAATCCGCCCTGAGTCCCCTGCGGGGTGAGAAGGGCGGAATATAAATGATGTAAATAAATACATACATACATTTGTCTCAGAGAGGATGAGGAAAGGGGAAAACAACCCTTTGTATGTCAAAAGAAAGATAAAATTGTAACCTCTATTATGATGTTATAACCTTATCCTTATAGAAGCTCACATCCAAGAGAAGTTGGATAAGACAAATGAAGCTGATAGTGAGATATTATTAGCAAGAATAACAAAACCACAGAGATGATGATCTCAGACTTGTGACAATTAAAATTGGTGGAATTTCAAAAAAATAGAAGTACCAGTTGAAATGTCTCATTGAAACACACTATGTAGATTACTCTTCACATGAGTGATTTAATTTCAAAGCAATTTGCAAATCAAACTGAACAAGTCTCTTTAAATGAATGAAATTTGGCAAGTCTTGTGAAGCCCATGTGAGATGAAAAAAGACCAACAACTCATAAGTATGTTACAAGTGAGTGGTATTGCAGAGAGCCAACAGAAATGAAAGTAAAATCATGGCAGACTCTTGTCAAAACAAACCAAAAGAATTATTGGTAGGGGAAATGCTACCTGTAGATATTAAGCCTAGTGGATATGCAATCTGCTGATTCTGTAGAAAAAAACGGTTTCCCAGAGCAGGAATGGAAAATAGTCAAGCTTATTGGGAATATTTGCTGTAGGAACTCAATCAAAAATAAGTGTTCATTAACAAAGAAGAAATATTTGCACAGTTCAACAAAGCACCCATGGTGTAGGTGGAGAATGCTGAATCTCATATGAAAGTCTGAGCATGGCCCTATCAAAAGAAAGAGTTTAAAGAAGAGACCAAAGCAGAGGATAACTTAAATATTTGATGAAATATTTGAGTCTTCACAGGACAATAGGCCTGTCCTACAAATTGATTTGGGGCCTGAGAGTGAGAAGCTGCCAGGAGTGACAGCAGAACCACTACTGGTTCCAAAAGTTTCCCTAAAGATGTCAGTCGTTGTAGAGAGATCTCATCGACATCAGAAAATGCCCTGTGCATCCAAAGAAACTGCTTTGTCTTCTCCAACCGAAGAAGACCCCGCTGAAAGAAACCAATCTCTGGCCCATTTGCTGGGGGATGTTAAGAACGAAATTGAAATTCAGCCACATGCCCCAGGACCCCCAGTCCACTGCCCTCCTGCAGCTGAGCTCCAGGTAAAAGAAGAAACCTTAACATCTCCAGAGGTGAAAAAGGTCGAGCAAGAAGCTTTCCCTTTGCCCAGCAAGTTAAAGTTCCAAGCTGGAAAAAGGAAGAAACCCTCCTTAGAGGTAACAACTCTGAACCTGCTGCAACCCGAGAGTGCGATGGAGCAAGGTAAAACAGAGGCCAAATCTCAAAGTAAGAACCTTGTGTTTTCTTTAAAGAACTATTTGCCTTTCCTCTTAAAGATGACAAAGGAAGAAGGACATAATTTGCCTAAAGAACTCTGCCTGCAACCAGATCAGAGGTTTGATGAGGAAAACGCACCTGTTCCAAACTCTCTCCGCTGTGAGCTCTCATTGGCTTTAAAATCTCATGCGCCATTTGACCCAGAAAAACAAGTTTCTGAGTCAGAAGATGACCTGAGTTGTAGTGAGATGTCGTTCAATGAGACTGAACAGTTAAAGGGTCTCTTAAGTGACTGTAAAGAAGGCAGACTTAAAGGCAAAGATCGGCCAAAAATGAGAGTAAGGCTCAAAAGGCCAACTGGCTCTTCAGGGAGTTACCAGCGATGGTGTCAGTACATGTTTTATTGTTCCCCTGAAGAAAATCAGCATTTGCAAATAATGCCGCGTAAAAGGCCTCAAGACTATACCGCTTTCAGCAAGCTAGAAGGCTGCTACCTGCGGGACAGAGATGTCTACCCACGTCCAGGCATAGACATTTCCAGAGTTTTTAAGCAGTTCAAGTGCTTAAGTGTTCATTTAAAAACTGAACACCAAAACAATGATGAAAATGCAGTGCATTACTTGGGCCTGGTAACCGGCGTGAGAGGTGGTCGTATTGCAGATGACATTTCATATCAGCAGTCCATCTGCGGGAGCATGGGCAGGAGCACAATGGACCTAAGCCTCACATGCGTGCGTCTGTGGGTTGCTATGCTAGGTTTAGCTCTGCCAAAAGCAAATTAGCATGAAGATCTGCATTATAGATGTGTGCTCAGTGGCCAGAATAGTGTTTTCAGTGACTTAGGTCAGCCTTACCACCATGAAGCAGAGGTTTTAGACACTTGTAATCTCCATAGCTGAAAGGGGTCTCACTATCCCAAAAGTGAGTTTAGAGAGTGTCTAGCACCATGTCACCCTATTGATTATGTCTGTTTTCATGCATTGTGATTACTGCTATTGCAATGTTTGTTTATGTATTATAGTTGGAAATTCTCGCAGCCGAGAATTTGGCCGGGAGTGTTGCGGCCTGCGCGAAGCTTGGCCTGTTAGCATTGGGGGGTGTGATTGCATCTTGTGTGTTTACAGGATTGTCAAGCCTCCATTTTTGTTTCTGGGGCTTTTGACAGTTTTGGCTGGGGTTATTGTTTTATTCTGGGTGGGAGGGATTCATCTCCTTAGACTTTCCCGCCTAAATTTACCTCAGACCTTTCCCTCCAATCAGCACCCTAGATTTTCCCGCCAATTTTTCTCCTCAGGGTTTCTCCCTAAGCGAAAGGGTATAAAAGGGGGAAACCGCTTGTTTACCTCAGTAACTACCAGGGACGTGTGACTGAGCCACGGAGTTGTCAGCTCCGGCCTGTCACCTCCTTTTAATGACAAAAACCGCCTTCAACCAGCCCTGGACTCAACAGAGGAAGGACGTTCGACCTTCAATTTAAAGGTGTTCAGCGGCTGGGGTCTGTCCACCACCCGTGGCGGCTGACCAGAGAGAGGGAAGGAGAGGCGTTTACCATCTACCCCACACAGACTAAAGAAGAAAGACCAAGTAAGACGGCTCAGGATTCTTCGAGCCCGTGAACCCTGTAAAGGTTTTTTGAGCCAGACACTTCCAGCTTTTTGTCTTGTGTTTAATAAACTCAGTTACTTGTTCCACGAAGCTTGGTTCTGTCAAGTCTTTGGGGCCCTCTCCCTCACAGGAAGGCAATCCGTATCCCCTGGGCATAGGGTGTTTAGAGCTGTTTACGTAGTCACTCCATCCAAGCCCAGGCGGACCTGCATAGCCCTATCAAAAGAAAGAGTTTAAAGAAGAGACCAAAGCAGAGGATAACTTATTTCTGACATTCAAACTGAACTGAAAGGAAAAAAGCATGCAAGAACCAAAATATATTCTGTGTTAAGAAAAATCTTAATGCTTGAGTATTTCTGCAGGTTTAGCATTTTATGGCTCAGCATTAGCTATTAACACTAAATTAAAAGAAGTTATAACCATTCTGAGTCACAGTTATGTATAAATGTATAAAAAAGATTACAATGAAACAGCTAAAATATACCTGCACATTAACTTTTGAGAATAAATACACTTATATCTCTTTGAAATTATCTGGACTCATACAGTAGTGGCATAGCTTCTTTATCTGAGGCTCCTTCTACACTGCCATATAAAATCCAGATTATCTGCTTTGAACTGGATTATATGGTAGAGTAGACTCATATAATCCAGCTCAAAGCAAATAATGTGGATTCTCTGATTTGATAATCTTGATTATATGGCAGTGTAGAAGGGGTCTAGGAGTCACTCTGTAATGTCATTTATGTTAAAATATTGTATCTAGTGCAAAATATAGTTTTTCACAAAGCCTTTATTTTGCACAAAAATGATTTTGTTCAAACATTTTCAATCTATGAACAGTACAGTATTTTAACAAGTAAAACTGTCGTAAAAGTTTTAAAATGTGAAATGTCATCAAATATTATTGGAACCTGTCAAGACATGTCAGGACACCCTTTCACATCAAGGGGAAGAACATGAGAATATTATCTGCATCTTTGGATTGCATATATATAAGAATATAGTCGTAAAAATAACTAAATTCGTGCAATGGAAACTTAATTGTTTGAATATATACATTTCCATCCTTCATACTTCCTGTAAGCCATGGTGGATGCAGCCTTTGGCCACTCCCTGTGCAATCTCTGAAGCAAGTGAAATCCCATCTGCTTTTCACCATAAGCCACTGATAGAAAATATATGGGAAAATGGCTTCTGACATCTCTGGTTTTTTGCCCAATGTATGTTTTTGGAAGAAAGGATAGAACCGTGTTTTCTTGTCTGTGTGCCTGTATGCTTGCTATTATCAGGTTACTGTCAACTTCTAAGATCACAACTGCCCAAGAAGGCAAGAGCATCCTTGAGTTGGATTTGTGTCAGTCTACAGAGTTTCTCAATGATATCATCAATGGAGGAACAAGTTTCATTAGTAAAAGGCCAAGTACAGGTGACAGAGAATTACTCTGCCAGTTTTATAGTACAAGTAGAGAGTTAGAAAAGTTTGGTAGACATGTCAAGGTCAGTAAAGTCAAAGAAGAAGACCCAAAGGAGGGACCACGGCAGCTAAACACATATGTTGATTCCAGCAATTCAGCATCTCTGTTTATATACAGCTGTCTTGGGAGTGGGTGGATGCCAACTTTTCTAATCAGAACAGTTTTGTTCTGTTCAGGGTCTGTGAATTTTAGAACATCAACACAGTTCAGTTCTCTCATGTTACCTCTTTTGACACTGTCTCTCCTGGGGGCTTGGGCAGCTCTCTGCTTCAGCATCTGTGTTATTTCCCTGCTCTTGTGGGGCTGATGAACCCTTTCCAGAGGTCAAATGTTTAGCCTCTGCCCCAATGGTCCCAGGTGAGAGCTGCTATTCAGAGCTTCCAGATCTTTCTCTGATTGTTTGGGTCCTCTTGGCTGCTGTATTCATCTGAGAAAGCTCCACTAGGTAAAACACAATATATGCACTTAGTGTTCTACATTTAATACCTGTTATGAGTCTTCTGACTGTGACATGCTGGACATACATGAGCAAATAACTCACATCCATACAAGGCTATTTAAGGGGGAAACTACTGAATACATTGAATACATAAAGATCAAAATATACAATGTACAAAATAGAGAAGAACCTTATCAATTGCAAACAATAAATGGAAAGCCAAACAACTAATTTATATAGGAAGATTGCTTCAGAAAGGGGAAAATATTAACTGAAATAAGCAGACACACAAAGTCAAGAAATTTTTAAGATCCACATTATCACTGTAAGTGATGGAAGTGGCACACTTTATTGTAAAATAATCTGAAGTTTAAAGACTGGTATAACAAGAAGGAGGGGAAGAGGAGGAAGAAAAGAAGAAGAGGAAGAAAAGAGAGAGAAACAGTTCTGGAGCTAATGCAGATCTTCCCCTTAGCCACATATAAGCACATCAAGTAAGGAGGTGGGTAGGCAGAGGGACCTGCCAAGGGACAAAGAAAATATTCTATGAATAATAGCTTTTAGAGAGGTCAGAGAATCACCTATCTTAAGTCTAGTTAGATTTTCTTGAGGAGAAGCTGGAGAGCATAGTACCTCATTAGGAAAGAAAATATTCTAATAAGATTTTCTAGCTAAAATCTGAATTTTGACATTTTATATCCATGACCAAGAGGCAAACAGTTTCTCTTTGTCAACAATGGTAGCAGTGAACAGATCCTTCCCTTGGAATAAACTATCCTTGGAGTTTGGTATTCTTTATATGGTTTAGGGACA
Source organism: Anolis apletophallus (assembly GCA_030556195.1). Taxonomy (NCBI): domain Eukaryota; kingdom Metazoa; phylum Chordata; class Lepidosauria; order Squamata; family Anolidae; genus Anolis; species Anolis apletophallus. Next base: position 136,210,603 of record JARBWK010000002.1, on the reverse strand, counting down.
AATTACATAATGCTTATGTTCTTCCTACCTACCACAGGTGTGCGCAGTCAACAGAATTTTGTGCCATTTTGCCAACTTGGGTCTATATGACAAGTATGGGAGAAATTATGATTGCATTTACTACCAAAAGGGAAAGATGTTAAAGTAACTGAGTTTTCCCAAAGGTGTCCATCCACAACATTGTGATCTTCTGTCTATGAAATCCCATTTGACAGCTGTAGGATTTCACAGTAGGAGATATAATTCTTTGTCCAATAATTTAATAATAATAATAATAAGCATTCCTGATGCTCTTGATGCTGGTAACAGCATTCCTTATTTCATTCCATAAGGGTGTTAGTGATTTGACCAAAGAAACCTATTGGAACTATTGGGAAATCATCATCATCATCATCATTATAACTGAGGTGCCCTTGGCAAACTAATGTTTGGGATGGGGTATCATGGTTAGACAACAAGGAGAGGGGAAGGAGATGAGCCTTGGGATTGGCTTCAGGTCCTCACTCCTGGAAGGTGTTGTGGAATCTTGTGGTTGGGTCCTAGGCCAGCCTTCTGAGCAGGCTGGGGAGTGACCCACTTGTGGGTTTAACCCTGAGGTTGAGGACAAGCAGGAGAGGAATTCAGGGAGTGACCCCCAATCCTGCTGGTTCCCTGTTAGATCTGTCCCTCTTTTATAAATTTCAAGACATTTCCAAATATGTTGAAGTTTAAATAAAAGTGACCCTTATTTTATCCAATGCTATGTGTGTGGTCTCTTTATTTAGAGGGATGGGAGACCTGTTTCAAAGCATTTTCCCAATTAAAACAATGTTATAATATAAATAAATATTGACAATAATGTTTGAATTAATAAGTAATTACTAATTCATTAATGTTAGAAATTGAAAATCTTTTTTGATCATCCCCAGCCCTCTAAAGAGAAACAGGTGTTTATCCATATCCACAAACTCACTCTCACATATAATACTCACAATGTATACAGTTAAGCATTATTAGATCTTTTCAGCTTTTTATGTTGGTGAAGGAAGAATTATTCTATTGGTTTAACTGAAAGACCCCCCTTCCTCCAAGCCCTTGATTCTAATGCTGGATGGATAGGCACAGGATGCATTTGGCTCATAAGGCCAAGTTTTGTCATCCTGGTCTATACAGATACTCATGTCAATTTCTTTTAAATGTCTTTGGGTATTGCATTTCCAAGATTGAAGCCATAACTATTAGCATTCCAGAAGTGTCACCAAGTAGGGAATCAACTATTGCTGATGCTCAGCATGTATACTGAAAGTAGAAACAAGTGCTGAGCAAGTTCATGCTGCTATACAGCTCATGATGCCTGCCAATTGCAGAACTGAAACTAATTTACAAACTGCTTTGGACAACATAAAGAGATTTTGCACCTTTAAAAATATTTTTCTCAACAGACCAGAAGATAGAAGTTCTACTAGAGTATGTTTGTATGTGTGTAGAGTATGTTCCAGGCCCCAGGGAAGTACGTCTCTAGAGGACAAGACGTAGGGCCTTCTCCATCTCTGCCCCTGTCTTGTGGAACTCCTTGCCTCCCCTCTTGAGGGCCATGCGTGACTTGCGACCCTTTGCTCAGGCACTCAAGACCTGGCTTTTTAGCAGAGCTTTTAATGTTTAATGCAGTCTATTTTGTATTGTGTATTTTTAATGCAATTGTTTTATGTAAATCGCCTGGAGCATTTTAATGGAGGGCAATTAACAAGTGAGAAACTGATGATGACGATGTTTGTGTGTATGCAACAAACTCTCTCTCTCGCGCGCGCTCTCTCTCTCTATATATATATATCTGTGTGTGCGCGCATGTGTGTGTATATGTAAGAATAATAGGCACTAAGGAAAGAAATACTGGAAGTGATACATGAGAGTCATCTGGCGATTATGCTGTGTAAAAAGGAAGATTTGTGAAGATATTAATTATAAACCAGGCAAGTCTGCACAAATTGAAGATGTGGTTCGGTTCCCCTTGGCTTTTATTTCATCAAAATAAAGTGTTGAAACTTGCAAACATGATTGAGCAAACGTGTGGCCTCCCCAATCACATTTAGTGCAGACTGATGCTGTAGTTCTACCCAGGAGGAACAGAAAAGTGCTGCAGAGCTGTTCAAGTCTTAAACCAATGATGGATGGAATCAGTGGGCCTCTCTGAAATATAGACCAACTGATGTCTCAAAGCAGAACAAATGATCCTGCAGGCACATAAACGTGCCAGTGAGAACTCAGAGAAGGCTTTGTACACTGAGGTGTCACTTATAACTACATCAAGAAGCAGAGCAATAAGAAAACCTATCAGATATATAGAATACTTGTTTCTTTTAAAAATGGAAGAGCTGTAATGGTTGTAGGACCCAAAGAGTCCCAGAAGCAGATTCATGGAGAGAAACAGCTCTGAGGGATGCCTGCAGAAAATTGAATTGTAGGAGAGAATCCATTTTTTAAACCCAGCTGTAAAAGTTACAGTGTTAAACAAAGTTGGTTCCACATTTCTTTTCCCTATGATATCATTTTGCAAAGGGTGTCTGTTTTGTAAATCTAACTCAATGGTTCCATCATTCCTGCACTGGAAACAAAAGTTTATCTTTCATTCTAAACAGTCCTGTTCAGATGTATCCCAACGTCTTCCTGCATGCTTCCTACACACAGTCAATGATATGGTGGTCTCAACAGTGTTGACAAGAATAAAGATGTTATTTGCTATCCCCAAGGCTTTATTGCTTCCTCTAAGATTAGCTAAAACCCTCAGAGGTGGAGTCATCACATCAATATACACTAATAAACTATCTTTGTTATAATGACACATTAGCTGCTCCTGGTGGAACGAATATTGCTTGAACCAGTTTACCGATATGGAGGTGGGATGGGAGAGAACAGCTGGCTTTTTAAGCAGTATAGCTATAAGGATTGTTATGATGGGGGCACACACCTCATATTTATCCCTACATGAAACTAAAATAATATTTAATATAAAGTTAACTCTATCATGTTATAGTTCCATCACAAAAGAAGTGACAATATGACCGATTAGTTATAATGCTCGAGTAATATAATGCTATTGTCATTGCTGAGGGAAGGAACTGAATGCAAGTAACTTGCTATTTACTTTAAAGCTTTGCTATTGATTCAGTTATTGTGTGACTCTCACAATAGGATCTTCACCTTTAGAAAGAAGCCACTCAGTTGGAACTTGCAGCCAGATGCCAGCTAAGTGATAAATATTGTTCTTCTTTTTAGACATATTCCTGTTACAACCTCTGAACAAAGATCCTTATGTCTACCATGCTGCCTCAGACCAGGAGAATGTAGCGTGAAAGTCAGCACTCCAATCTGAAGTACAAGCTTGGGACTGTAACCTGTATCATTACTTACCAAGATTTAGTATTGATCCATCAGGCTTGGCGTGAAGAGTAAGTGCCATTGTGCTCCCTAGAATAGGACAGTAATTGCTGTCTGGCATGTCCATCACCCATCAATGCCAGCCTAGAATGTCTTCAATTGAACAGAAAGCAGTTCTTCAGTATAAACAGCAAACAGGATTTATTTCTCAGAGAAAAATGGAGAATGATTGTTAGTATTATCATTTGTATACAAGTAATGAACAAAAATACTATATAGGGCCATAGTAGTTCTCTGGATGAAAGCCAAGCCAAGTCTTATTTCCTTGCCCTTGACACTTCTTCTTTTTTATTTAAAAAAACCCTAACACTTTTAGAACAATGTAGATAATAGTTTTGTATTTGTTTTCTGCATCTGGCCTTTTGAATTAGAGCCTAGATAATACAACACCTTTTCCACATTCAGTCAAAGAATCTTTCATTTCACTTCAGGTGCGGACAAGCCACCATCACTAACTTGTCATGGCCATTTATTTGTCAATCACATGCTTTATGTGATATATTTTGCAGCAGTATAGTCTCCGAGGACTTACTGTCATGGACCCATCTTTCAAATCAAGTGAAAAGGTTAAAAGCACATAATTTGAGTTTTCATTCCAAACATTCAGTTGCATCCAAAATAAAGTCACCTAACACTGTCTCTATGGCTTAACTGTGAAAAATAACAAGAACAGGAGTGTACTGACAATGCAGGTGTAGAATGCCAGCTCACAAAATTGTAATTATAACAGTAACAAAGGACCAATGCTAATGTACATGAAGGGGTTTATATAAGAGATTTTAAAAAGATGACAGGTAACATGGATTATGTTAGAATGCAGTAAGAATTAAAGCTTTGTAATATAGAAGGCTATTTAAACGTATGTTTAGGTGATACATTTATATAATCTAAGTTTTTGCTTTGCTTTTGTAAAGCAAAATAACAAAAAAAGTCTGAAGCAGAAGAACAGATAAACTTAAAGCTTAACAAATTTATCCACATATTTTGTAGACTTCCCCTTGTATGCAAAACATAAATATGAATATTGTTCAAGATTGTTTGAATGTAAAGACAGATATTTACCCAAGGACTTTGCACATGATATTGACTGAGAAGTTAGAGAAATGTCCTTGAACTCTGTTTGTCTTGGTTTTACTTTACTTGACATCCTCTTTTATATCAAATGCCATCTACAAGGTGCCTGGTATAGCCAACTTGTATGTAAGTGAGATTTTCAGAAAGTGGTTCAAACAGATGTATTGTAGCAGGAAGCCATCATATACATGTTCACATTTTAGATGGCCAAATACCCATAAGCAATATTGATCCATGTATCTGCAGGGAATAAATTCCAAGAAATCCACATGTATATTTGAAACTGTAGATAATGGCAAAGTCTATGTTTTGCGGGACACCATAGAATCACACTGGACAACTTAGAGAGGCACACAAGCACTTCCAAGAAGTAATATTCTTGGAGTGTGGGTAAGTGCAACTGTGTATATTGAATTCATGGATAAGAAAACTGTATTATACATGCACAATAAATTATCAATCCAGTCTGCTTGTCTCAATGTTTTCCAAACTGGTTTCTTAGTTATTTTGAAAAGATACATTTCCCAGCCCTACTTAAACATGCCAAAGCTTGAAGCCAGGAGCAAAGCACATAGTTTCCAATTATGATTCTACTCCAAATTGCTGATTCTGCTCTGTTACCTATCTTTATATTTCAATTGCCTATTAGTAATGATGAGTCCTGTTTATTTGTGTATGATCAGTTTCTTCCAGGACTGTTTGTTTTTCTTATGTATTTGTGGAAGCATAGTCTTGGATAATGGTTGTATTCAGAAGTTTCCCCTGGTAGCAGAAGTCCAAGTTATCTGGAGGACCAAAGTTTGGGAATCACTATGATGGGCCCTTCTACACAGCCCTAAAATGCAGGTGTCCAGGTGACGTTTCAAGGCTAATCCATTTCATACTGGAGTAAACTGAATTTACTCAGTTAATCCATTTTCTCCTTGAAGGCTTAGATCTTTGGAGGTATGAGGCCCATGTGAACAGACTCCTGAGATTACCTTCCATGATCTCAGTGTCTGTTTCCACAGCAACCCCTCCTTATCAGGCTCAGGCAATGCAGCCCTCTGCAGAGTACTTCTAACATGCAAAAGTGACATACCATGAGTTGTGGGAGAATAAACATTCTCCATCTCAGATCAACTTCGATGCCAGCTCGACAAGGATGGTTCAGCGCTGTTTGTGTTATTGGATCTAACAGCAGCTTTTGATACGGTCGATTACAATCTTTTGACCCACCGCCTTGACATAACTGGAGTCAGGGGGACAACCTTAACCTGGTTGTCATCCTTTCTCCACAATCGTGGGCAGCGTGTGGAAAGGGGAGGCTTGGTCTCCGAGAGCTCCCCTCTAAATTGTGGGGTTCCTCAGGGGGGCATCCTTTCCCCTTTGTTATCTATATGTGACCTCTCGCTCAGCTGGTTCAAAGTTTTGGGCTGGAATGTTACCAGTACGCTGATGACACCCAGCTCATTCTGAAGATGGAGGGCCACCCTGACTCCGTACCTGCAAATTTCCATCAATGCCTTGAAGCTGTTACTGGATGGCTGTGTGCCAGCAGGTTGAGGGTGAATCCAGCAAAGACGGAGATCTTGTGGTTAGGTCATCCGGACAGTGGGGTAATCCAGCTGCCTACCCTGGATGGCAAGGCATTACGCCTGTCACTCCTGGTAAAGAGTCTAGGAGTCCTCTTGGACCCTTTGCTGGCAATGGAGGCCCAGGCCTCTGCTGCCAGCAAAGCCGCATTTTTCCACCTGCGGCAGGCTAGGCAGCTGGCGCCCTATCTGTCCAGAGACAACCTGGCCACGGTGATCCAACCCATGGTCATCTCAAGATTAGACTGCTGTAATGCTCTTTACATTGGCCTACCAGAAACTTTTTTGTAAATTTTTATTGAGGTTTACTGTGATCCAGAAACTTAAGCTCATCCAGAATTATTTCTTTCAGTTCTGCTGTTCTTCACATGACTTCTCATGGGGGCTTCTGTGAAATGTCATATTACACCTATCTTGCAGCAGCTTCATTGGTTACCAATAGAGCACCGGATAACTTTCAAGGTGATGGTATTACTCTGGTAAGTTTTTTGGGGTCGGGGGAGGGGAGAAGGATGGCATCTAGCTACCCCCAAGGGAAAGCCAGGGGGTTAGGTTGGATTAAAACAACCCAGTTCCTCCTGAGATTTTTACCGGTGTGGAAGAGCCCCAAGATTCTCATCTTGTGTTACCATCACTTGCTTCATTTTGGATTGTCTCATCATAAAGTTTTGGTGCTCTGATAGTCAGGATAAGGAATGGCTGGAAGGTCCAACAGATAAGATGGAGGTCAGCAGCTCACAGCAGTCTCTGCAGCTTAGTCCAATCGCTGCTGAGGTTGAGACTTCACCGGTGACAGACACTCCCCAGGAGTCTGAGCAAGCTAAGGCATATACAGTATAACCAGTCAACAAGGAGGTAAACATACCCCCACCTTTGGAACACAGAAGAAAGCATGCAGAGTCTCATAGATCTGCAAGATTTGCATATTTATTTATTTACCATATTTATATACCACCTTTCTCAGCCTGAAGGCAACTCAGTTTACACTCAGCACAATTCGGTGCCCCCAATAACACAAAATACAGTTAAAAACATTTAAATATAAAACCATATAAACCCAAAACCAATAAAAGCATAAATCCTCAGTGTTTCATTAGTGAAATCATAATCCAATCACATTGTCCAGTCGTTCCACAGATCTAGATTTGTCTGTTATACTGCATTTGTGAACTTTTGCTTGAAAAGCCAGGTTTTAACTTTTTTCAAAATGTTAGGAGGGAGGGGGCTGATCTGATATCCTTAGGAACGGTGTTCCACAACCGAGGGGCCACCACTGAGAAGACCCTGTCTCCTGTTCCCACCAACCGAACCTGCAAAGAAGGTGGGACTGAGAGCAGGGCCTCCTCAGATGATCTTAGAGTCCTAGATGGTTCATAAGTAGAGATAAGTTCAGACAGGTAAGCTGGGCCCTCAACAAACAACAACTGAGATCTTAGGATTTATACTGTCTTCATCAGTTATTGTTTGGACTTTGTGCATTAGCTTTGAAACACTGACTTTGGCTTTGCTGCAGAAGCCCCTGCTGTTTGTCTTGTGAGTTGAGCTTCTGATAACACAGCATAATCACAACATTTCATGGCAAAAACGCCCATTAAATATGGAGTCACTGTGTAGTTAGCAGAAAAGACACAATGTTGTGCAGATCTGGGTGATCACAGAGGATTTTACGAAGCTCTCAAAGCAGTGTTTGGACCTACATATCAGGTCCAAAGCCCCTTATACAGTACAGATGGGCAAACACTCATTACTGATAAAGCCTCCATTCTGAACCGATGGGCTGAACACTTTCAGAGTCTCTTCAATGCCAATCGAGTAGTCCAAGGTTCAGCTATCCAACACATGATACAACAACCAATGAAAACTGAACTGGACACAGCTCCCACTCTGGAAGAGACCCTTGAGGCCATACAGCAGATGAAAAATGGTAAGGCAGCCGGGATCGATGGAATCCCACCTGAAGCTTGGAAACAGGGAGGTCATGTACTTCATGCTAAATTCCACGAACTCCTTGTGAGTTGCTGGGAAAAAGGTGAACTGCCATCAGATCTCCGAGATGCAGTTATCATCAACATGTATAAGAAAAAAGGAACAAAATCTGATTGCTCAAACTCTCGAGGTATAACACTGCTCTCCATTGCTGGAAAAATCCTTGCAAGGATACTCCTGGACAGATTACTTCCTGCTATTGCAGAAGAACTTCTCCCGGAAAGCCAATGCGGCTTCAGAGCTAATAGGAGCACCACAGATATGGGTTTTGCCCTTAGACAACTGCAAGAGAAATGTCGGGAGCAGAACAAAGGACTCTATGTAACATTTGTCGACTTCACCAAAGCCTTCGACACTGTAAGTAGTAGGCATGAGAAAAAAGTTATGAAAATTGAAAGAAATCGGAAGGGATTAGTATGTATGGGACTTTCAAGTTTATACGCATCGCAGGGCCAATCCCGGAAGTGGACTTTCTTTTCCGCACTTCCTGGGCCCAAATTTTCGTTAGATTTCTAAATATTTCGGAAGGCTCCCTATTATCCCCTCCAAAATAGCTTCCCAGACATTACTCACAGTCAGATGGGGCCTTTCCATGCTCGAGGCCTACTTTAACTGAAAGGCCTTTCCTCCAGGAAGTGGAAAAGGAGCCAGACCATAGAGAGATCCAGAGTGGCAGTCCTAGAGCGGCTGGAGGACTCATAAAAAAGCGGTTTAAACTGCAGGGAAAGGAGCCTAGATAGGAGGGCAGGCGAAAAGGACATGAGGAAGGCTGAAAAAATGGCAGAAGGGGGTGAAAACAGTCCAGAGAGGAGCAAGAAAAGTGCAGAATCAAGGAAAAGCCATAGAGTTCAAACCTCCTAGAGAGCTATGGGAAACTGAATGGGGGGAAAGCTGCAGTCAGAAGAGCTCTGGAGAAGGTAGGCAACTATTTTATAATTAATAATAAATATATTAATAATATTTACTCCTTCTAATTTCCTGGAAGAAGGGCCCTGGGCATTTAATTCTAATAAAAATAATAAATATATTAATAATATTTACTCCTTCTAATTTCCTTGAATGAGGGCCCTGGGCATTTAATTCTAATAAAAATAATAAATATATTAATAATATTTACTCCTTCTAATTTCCTGGAATGAGGGCCCTGGGCATTTAATTCTAATAATAATAATAAATATATTAATAATATTTACTCCTTCTAATTTCCTGGAATGAGGGCCCTGGGCATTTAATTCTAATAATAAAAATAATAAATATATTAATAATATTTACTCCTTCTAATTTCCTGGAATGAGGGCCCTGGGCATTTAATTCTAATAAAAATAATAAATATATTAATAATATTTACTCCTTCTAATTTCCTGGAATGAGGGCCCTGGGCATTTAATTCTAATAATAATAATAATACATATATTAATAATATTTACTCCTTCTAATTTCCTAGAATGAGGGCCCTGGGCATTTAATTCTAATAAAAATAATAAATATATTAATAATATTTACTCCTTCTAATTTCCTGGAATGAGGGCCCTGGGCATTTAATTCTAATAAAAATAATAAATATATTAATAATATTTACTCCTTCTAATTTCCTGGAATGAGGGCCCTGGGCATTTAATTCTAATAATAATAATAAATATATTAATAATATTTACTCCTTCTAATTTCCTGGAATGAGGGCCCTGGGCATTTAATTCTAATAAAAATAATAAATATATTAATAATATTTACTCCTTCTAATTTCCTGGAATGAGGGCCCTGGGCATTTAATTCTAATAAAAATAATAAATATATTAATAATATTTACTCCTTCTAATTTCCTGGAAGAAGGGCCTTCTAATTTCCTGCATTTAATTCTAATAAAAATAATAATATATTAATAATATTTACTCCTTCTAATGTCCTGGAAGAAGGGCCCTTCTTCCAGGAAATTAGAAGGAGAATAAAAATAATAATATATTAATAATATTTACTCCTTCTAATTTCCTGGAAGAAGGGCCTTTAATTCTAATAAATGCTCTGGAGAAGCAAGCCTTGACCAGAGGTGGGCAACTATTTTATTTAATAATAATAATAATATATTAGTGCATGATATGTCCCTGCAAAGAAACCCTGGCTTTTTATAATAATAATAATAATAATAATAATAATAATAATAATATATTAATGCATTATATCTCCCTGCAAGGAAACCAAGGAAATGTTGCCCCTTGGTTTGCCTGTGCTTAAAACAGTGTCAGTCCTGTTTCCCTGCTTTGCCTACTTTAGAACTAATTAAGAATTTCGTTACTAATTACGTTACATTTTAGAACTTTTTGGAATCTATTTTGTAAGTCTTTCTATTACTAATCAAAAAAAATCCCCCCCCCCTGATTTTAGAATTACCATTTTTGGGTACTAAACCATGCCTGGTAAGTAGAAAAGGTCTGTGGCAGATCCTGGAACGTCTAGGATGTCCCCCCAAATTTCTCAAAATGATTACCCTGTTACATGAGGGCCAGAGGAGTCAAGTCAGATATGGCAATGCTCTCTCGGAACCCTTTCTAATAACTAATGGAGTGAAACAAGGTTGTGTTCTTGCACCAACCCTATTTACAATCTTCTTCAGCATGATGCTCCAAAGGGCTACGGCAGACCTCGAAGAAGAAGACGGCATATATATACGCTATCGTACTGATGGTAGCTTGTTCAACTTAAGCCGTCTGAGGACTCACACTAAGACTCTAAACTATCTAGTCCATGAGCTGCTTTTTGCTGATGATGCTGCCCTTGTCACCCATTCAGAAGCAACCCTGCAGCGTTTAACATCCTGCTTTGCAGCAGCTGCAGAACTGTTTGGGCTGGAAGTCAGCCTGAAGAAAACAGAAGTCCTCTACCAGCCCGCACCACAGGAAGAACACCATCATCCCCACGTCAGCATAGGCACAACTGTGCTTAAGTCCATTCAGCAGTTCACTTACCTGGGAAGCATCATCTCTTCAGACGGCAAGATAGACAAAGAGATAGATTACAGGTTAGCAAAGGCATATAGTGCATTTGGAAGGCTTCACAAAAGAGTCTGGAGCACCAAGCACCTGAGAAAAAGCACCAAAATCAATGTGTACAGAGCTATCGTACTGTCTATTCTCCTCTATGGGTCTGAAACATGGGTCACATATCGCCAACACCTACGACTCCTTGAACGCTTTAATCAGCGCTATCTTTGCACAATCCTAAATATTAGGCATGAGAAAAAAGTTATGAAAATGAAATGATTCATAAGAAATTCGTAAGAAATGCTACTTTTGAGTATTTCCGCACCTGGAACGCCAACCAGGAAGTGGACTTTCTTTATAGAACTTCGGGGGCCAGGATTTTCTTAAGTGTCGTTATTAGGTCATAAGGGGCACCTCCTTCTCTCTCACCACCCTCCCGCCTCCCTTGCCAATAAGTATTATGGCAAGGCAAGCCCTAAACTCGCTCCTTCTTTCGGCTGAAAGCCTGGAAAAATGTAAACAGAGAGGTTTACTCAGAGTAAATCTGCAAGGAGGGCACTTTGGATGAAGTGCCCTCCTTTGTGGATTTATTTCTGAGGAAACCTCTCTGTTTACATTTTTTCCAGGCTTCCCTGCCTCTCCTGCCTGCCAGGATCCAAAGCATCAAAGAATATTGGGGTGAGAAACCAACCTAATGTATAATAGAATGAATGCTACTGTAAGTGCCTAATATTATAAGTAATCCAACTGGTCATATACCTACATTCCATGCACATGCAATAATACAGCAGTAATAACAATGGGTATAAGAAGAGGTAAAATTCAAACCGAAGTATTCTGACTGTGGTCCCTCCTCAAGGGTGCAAACTGCAAAGGCTCTTCTCTCTGAGCCCGGGAAAGGCAAAACCCGGGCACAGCGTTTGCGGCCGGGGTGCACCCACCTCCATATTCTTGGGGGGGGGTTTGCTGCAGAATCCGGGGCTCATTGAGAAGTTTCTGCCGCAAATTCCCCCCCCCCCCCAAGAATATGTATGTGTGTGCACCCAGGCAGCAAACGCTGTGCCCGGGTTTTGCCTTTCCCGGGCTCATAAAGAAGAGCCTTTTGCAGTTTTCACAGCTTGAGGAGGGACCACAGTCAGAATACTTCGGTTTGAATTTTACCTCTTCTTATACCCATTGTTATTACTGCTGTATTATTGCATGTGCATGGAATGGGTATATGACCAGTTGGATTACTTATAATATTAGGCACTTACAGTAGCATTCATTCTATTATACATTAGGTTGGTTTCTCACCCCAATACTCTTTGATGCTTTAGATCCTGGCAGGGCAGGAGGAGTGGACGCTCTCCCTGCCCCTTCTGCCTGCCAGGATCTAAAGCCTTGAAGAGGCTTCATGAGGGGCCAACTTCAGCCCTCCAGGTGTTTTGGACTTCAACTCCCACCATTCCTCACAGCCTCAGGCCTCTTCCTTTTCCTCTCAGCCTGGGCAAACTTGGACCCTCGCTCCCTCAGGATCGGGGTGAGAGAGAGGCAGCGAGGAGCGAGGGGCCTCCTCCTCCTTTTTGCTGCTTCCAGGAATAGAATACCCCCTCCCTCCTTCCTATTTGGAGAGTCCCATCTAGAATTCAGTGTGATTTATTCAAGTTTTGGCCTACAACTCCCAGAAATCCCAGCCAATTTACCAGCTGTTAGGATTTCTGGGAGTTGTAGGCCAAAACCATCTGGAATGCGCATGCGCTGGCATACGAACTACTAACGAATTTCGTTAGTAATTAAGGTACATTTTAGAACTTTTTTGAAATTTTTTTGTAAGTCTTTCTTTTACTAATCAAAAAAATCCCCCCCCCCCATTTGATTTTAGAATCGTGATTTTTGGGTTCGAAACCATGCCTACTAAATATACCCTGGACTGACTGTGTGACTAATGTTGCTGTCCTTCATTGAGGCCATGCTATTGAGAACACAGCTGCGCTGGGCAGGGCACGCCCATAGGATGGAGGACCACCACCTCCCAAAGATACTACTCTATGGTGAACTCGCCACGGGTCAGCCCAAGAGAGGCGCCCCGAAAAAGAGATATAAGGACTCCCTGAAACAACATCTCAGGCTCGGCCAGATTGATCACCAACAATGGTCCACCCTGGCCTCACATCGGGAGGCATGGAGACGCACTATCCACAATGCTGTGGCCTCTTTCGAGAAGACACGCCGAATGGGTCTTGAAGAGAAATGACAACGCAGAAAGAACCGCAACTTGGAAACATCATCGCCCAAGGAGACTTTCTGCTGTGATTTCTGCAACCAAACTTGCTTATCTGAGATTGGCCTTTTTAGTCATCAACGCGCTTGTAAAAAGCGTGGGATGAGTCCTTCCTGAATTTGCCATGGCAAATAAAGAATGATGGACATCGCCAAAAGGCTACCTGCATGCTAGCTGCTGCTTACACATGGAAGCGCCCTTTGTCAATGTTCATATATCTTGCCCGGACATTTTGTATTGAGGACATGCACCCCAATATTATATCTTCCCTTTAGGAACTACAGGTATAGATTGAATGCACTTCCAAAGGCACTATCACAGGTATTTCAGATGCAGGCTCCCTACATTTTTTTTAAATCTGAGGGAAACAACACTCTTGGAATCTCTAGGTCCTCTGGGGCAAATCTATTATCAGTCTTTGGTGGAAGTGAACCAGGAAAATCTAGAGATCCTTAAAAAGAAAGTTAAACCAGAAAATGTTGCTCTGAGAATGCCAGCTAAAGTAATTCTGCTCTTTATCTGTCCTAGTGAAATATACCTAATGATGGCATGATGTGATCAAAGAATGGGGATATCTAAGCTGAAATACTTTGTATCATTATACATTATATACTTTATATTAACTGTCTGTAAACACACAACATTTTAATTAAAAATCACACATGTATTTCCATTATGTCTTCAGTTGACATTGTCTTTTAAAATAGCTTTAGTTTCTTAAATAGACTGAAACAGTAATCCTATATAAACTGGTATGGATCTGGACTAGATATTCCTTATCCAATGTGCTTGGAACAACCAAAGTTCCAAATTCAGATTTTTTAAAAATCTGGAATACTTACACATGCATTTAGATTCAGATAACCTGGACATGTGAATCAGATCTAAACATGAAATTATTTTATTTTTCATTTGCACGTTATACATATAGCCTGAAGGTAAAATTGTTCACAATATGTCTTAATAATTTTGTCCATGAAACCAACTTTGTGTACATTGAACCACCAGAAAACAAAGGTGTCACTACCTCAGTGACCCATGTGGACCATTTTGTAGTATTTCAGATTTCAAAGTTCTAGATAAGGTGCATTGAATTCATTGAGTTATAATCCTGGGGTTGCCAGGTGAAATAAGCTTCAATTGTTACACAGAAGAGGAATATCAGCAGGTGTTGCTTATGTAACAATCTAATTTGAGTAGCCACACATTGGATTGTCATGTAAAACATCTTTAAATTGCCACCCTTGCATCTAATAAACGTTCTATAGAGCTAAATAGCTCATGATGGTTCTTTCACTCAGTCCTCTGTAAAAGCAAAGATTGCTACAATATTGAATATAATTCATCAGCTATTGTATGTGGGAAAAGGGGAAAAATGAGTCTGACACAGTTTGTATTGGCTTGGTGTTGAATTATGCTATTGTTTTGTCTGTTCTTCCAGAACAACCCTACACAGCTAAATAACAATCCATACAGTTCTAAAAATAATCAAGCCATGGTGGCCTGGAAAAATAGAAAATGGAAATCCTGTCACATTTTACTCAGGAGGAATTGATACTTTTTTGGTTTCAGTTCAATTCCCCACAGGCTTTAACAGATGTACAGGTGCTAGGCTGGAAGCAGTTATAATTACAAAACCGGTATTCAGGTCCTTGGAGAGCTTTGAAATTTTCCGCATACAATAGAAATTCAGACTTTGAAGAGCGAAAAATCCATATGCCTGAAGAACAATGCCGTACAAGTTGATTTCCTGAATTATTTACTGCTGCAAAGTGTACTTTAAGAAAAGCAACATAAGAAGCAAAATTCAAAAGCAGCCTTCGAAATCTCACCAGTTTCAAAATCAGTATTACCAGCATGCTCTGAGCTTTTTTATTTAAAGAAAAGGATTAATATATTTTGAATTGTTTGAAAACAATGATTGCAGGAGGGAAAAAAACCCACCATTTCCCCACACCTTTTTTTTCTTCTGTGAAAAAAAATGTTTCTTAATACTTTACTATATTAACTCTAAAACAATTATTTGTGGGTGACTTCTGGCAGCACAAACAATATTATTCTAGCAGCACAATCAACATCAATGATGTATTCTTGAAATAACTATATAACTATCTTACTATGGCACAAGATGAGACTACCAGGGATAATGTTGCAGAACCACAGATTTTAAAAGCTCAGCAATCTGAATTTTTTTTCATGACAGGAAACTTGATAAACTGCAAGTCACTTTTGGTGTGAGAGAATTGGCTGTCTGCAAGGATGTTGCCCAGGGCATGCCCGGATGTTTTATCATTCTGTGGAAGGTTTCTCTAATGTCCCCACATGAGAAGCTGGAACTGACAGACAGGAGCTCACTCTGCTCCTTGGATTAGAACCGCCAACCTTTGGATCAGCAGTCCAGCCGGCACAATGGTTTAACCCAGTGCACCATCAGGGCTCCATCTGAATAAATGAATTAGCAAGATTACTACTTGCCCCTAGTCACACTTGAGCCCCTTCTATACTGCCATATGAAATTCAGATTATCTGCTTTGAACTGGATTATATGGCAGTGCACACTCAAATTATCCAATCCAAAGTAGATAATGTGAATTATCTGCTTTTATCAACTGGACTACATGGCAGTATAGAAGAAGATGAAAGGGGCTCAGGCTAGATCTACACTGCCATACAATTCAGACTATCAAAGCAGATAACCCACTTAATCTGGTAACTGAGTTATAGAAATCTGCATTGTCAAATAATACAGTTCAAAGCAGATAATGAGGATTATCTTCTTGGATAATCTGGGTTATATGCCAGTGTAGATCCAGCCTCTGACCCCTTCTACACTGCCATGTAAAATCCCAATTATCTGCTTAGAGAAGACAGTGATGCTGGGGAGAATGGAAGGAAGAGGGGCAGAGCAAGGGCAAGATGGATGAACGGTATCCTTGAAGTGACTGGCTTGACTTAGAAGAAGCTAAATTTCCCACAGTACATTTTAAACTTTTTCCCCCAGTGAATCATACTGAAGCATTATTCGTATAAACGGACATGCTGCTTCTGGATTATGGCTTCTTTCGGTATGTTGTGTTGACACAAGTGTGAGAACAAAAAAAAAGCAAAAGCTTAAAAAGAAGTTGCTGTTTTATTTATAAGTAAAGAAAAATTAATAAACTCCTCTAAATGGTGGTATGTGTGGAATGCATCTTTCACAATTTAGCATTTGGCAGGAAGGAATGGTGCCCTGCTGCTGCTCCTATCTGTAACTGGAGAAATTACAGGGCGGGGCTGGATTGTGGGAGTAACACTTGGGTTTTTTAAAATATAAAAGAACATTTTATTTCCAGAAAACAAAATAATTTCCTAAAAATCAGGGGATGATTCAAATATTAATGAAACTTGGGGGGCTGCCAGGGGTAAATGTGATCTCCAAGTGTGGCCATTTTCATCCCAATAGCCCTAAAATGATGGAAAGGGATCTTTTGAGTGCCATAATGGAAAATAGATTCTTGCCCTTCTAAATTTGGGAAGCTCCTGAAAAAATGGATTGGGGGGCACCAAATTTGGGACACCCAAAACAGAACAGGGTTTAACCGAACTGCACATCCCTATGCCACACATGCATTATAACCAAGGTTAAACTGGTTTTAAAAAGTGGGTGGCTAAATGATGTTTAGCCAAAATGCAGGCGGAATTGGATTAAACCCAGAAAAACACATATTTAAAAGTAGCCCTTTAAACCCAGTTCTTCCTGAGAAACACACAGTTTACATACCTGTGTATCCTTGCAGGCATGGAATGTGTTTTCCTTCCCTCCCCCATCTGGACTGCCTCCCTAGCTCCCATTTCCCTCTCAATGTACCAGAGCCTTCATCAGATGCAGGTCTGCAGCCTTTGCATCTCTTCCTTCTGCCTGGAAGAACCAACAAAGGGTCTCAGAGGAGAAATTGTCAGATTATTGCATTTTGAATAGCAATTCATGAGTCAGCACAAGATATATTTTCGCAGTTTGAGATTACCTGCAGTGTGACATGTTTGACACCAGATGGCGCTGTCTCAAGACTGCTAAATGGAACCTTGAGGAATTTCCATTACAAAGTGACAGTTGGGATTTAATATCTGTGAGGAAAGGATGTTTAGAAAGGTAGCTGTGATGGCTGTTGTTTTTCGATGTTTTGCCAGTTATTGTTAAATACAATTCAATACAAAGTTATATATTTACCTTGTGAATTGAATGAGAGTTTCATTATTCACTCGAACAGAGACTGGAGTTTTTGGGCCGATGGGGAATTAAACTTCTATATTTCTGTTGCCTATCCGCTGTGACATAAATACTCAATGCCGAAGAGGTTATGGGCCCAGATCCCAGAACCCAGAACACAGAATCCAGAATTGCAGAGGCACAGAGATACTACATAACCCATAATTCATAGAAAAAGTTTTTGAATAACACTGCAAATTGCAGCAGAAGTCGCTGTTTACCTCAGTGTTAGAGAAAAAAGCTGAAGTGAATTTTTGCCAGGAGCATCTGTAGTGTGATGAAAGATGGCATTATTTGGAGCACAGCATCATTTAGAAAAACTCAGAGGCAGCTCAAATTATTTAATATGGGCTACCAAAGTGCGAGCAGTTTTGGCAAAGGAGGAGCTGCTATCCTGCTTAACAAATGATTTTATTCCTCAAAAGTACCCTGGATTATTGACTCTGGGAGTGCAAAGAGTTTTGTTAAGGATGGTAAATTGTTAGCAGAGAAGGAATCTTTATCTGGTTCTATGCAAGAACAAGTTGTGTGAGTCTAGCCAATGGTCAAAGGTGCAAGGTTTTAACAAGGGAGAAGTTGAAAATTGGTCAACTTAGTCTAAAGTTAGACAATGTTTATTTAGTTCCTGAGCTAGAACACAATGTTCTAGGGTGAAACAACTTGCAACCATGGTTTATCCATTGTGTTTGAAGGGAGTTATGTAAAATGAGTAATAAAAATACAGGTATGTATAAGGAAGTAAAATTTCAAAATGGTTTCTATAGAATGAATGCTAGTAATAAAATGTCTACAAATAGTATTCAGAGTTTGGAAGGGAAACCTCTGCATGGTGACAGATGTCTGCACATGCTACACAGGAAGTTTGGCCACATGAACTATAATATGATTAGAAAGACTGCACAGCTAGTAGGCATTCAAATACCAGAATGCAGAAATTATTTAGAGTGTGCTGTCTGTAACAAAACAAAGTTAAAGGCTTATCCTGTTGCCAAAAGGAGTGATAGAGTAACAACTAAGTTACAGTTAGTGCACATGGATCTAGCTGGACCATTTCCAAAGAGTATTGGAGGGAATGTATTTCTACTAGTAATAGGAGATGATAGGTCTCAATTTGGCTTCGTTTATCCTCTGAAAGGTAAATTTCAGGTGTATGAAAAATTTATTGAATGGTACAATTTTGTGAAGAACCAATTTCCTGATTTGACTGTTAAACAAGTTCAATCTGATAGAGGGGGTGAATTTGTGAATGAAAGACTTAAATTTTTTTTTAAGGATAAAGGAATTTGGCATAGGAAAACAAATCCGTGTGTATCAAAAGAAAATGGAATTGCGGAGCGTCGCTTAGGTGTAATTCAAACCATGGTAAAATCAATGCTTGAGGATGTACAAATGTCCAAAGGTTTTTGGGCAGAAGCAGCTAACACTGCCAATTACGTGCTGAATAGGTTATGGACCTCAAGTGTAAATGAAATCCCATTCTATTTGTTTTATGGAAGACATCCAAAGGTGGATCATTTTCAAGTATTTGGTGTGCATGCAAATGTCTTAATTCCTATACAGCAAAGAGACAAAAGAGATCAGCATTGGGAAAAGATGCAATTTATTGGATATGAAGGTGGAGCAGGCTATAGATTCTGGAATGGCTCTTCTCAGGGAAGAAGATCACAGTCTCCAGATCTGTAAAGTTCGAAAATAATACTCATTGGGATAGAATTCATGCGAACACTGAAGTGTTCATAACCCCAAGTGTTTCTAGAGTAAAGAATGAATCTGAAGTTGTAGAGGTGTTAGATGAGGCAAATGTGGAAGAAAGCAAGGAACAATCTGAAGAAAGTAATTTTCTTGATTTTTGCGCCACAAACTCTGACTTAGTGTCCAAATCTGTAACAGAGGTTGATGGACATTGTCAAGAGGAGATTAGGGATGTGGAGGAGACTAAGGATGAGATTCCTAGGAGATCCACACGTATCACTAAAGGAATTCCACCAGCCAAGTACCAAGTCACGCAAATAGGAAGTATAGAGTGGAAAGATCCTAATTCTTACGCTGAAGCATTGCGTAGACCGAAAAATGAACGTGATTGTTGGGTAAAAGCAATGAAGGAGGAATTTGATTCACTTCATTCTTTAAATGTTTTAGAACAAGCAGATGTAACCAAAGATGTAAAGGTAATTGGTTGCAAGTGGCTTATTATAAGGAAAACACAAGTTGATGGTTCATTATTGTACAAAGCAAGATTGGTTGCACAAGGTTTTGGTCAAATTTACCATCAAAATTATGATGAGGTATATGCTCCAACGATTAGACCTGAAACAATTAGGACTGCTTTAGGCATCGGTGTGCAAAGAAAGTATGTTATAAGGCACTTTGACATTGCCACAGCTTATTTAAATGCAGAGCTGACTGACAATGTATATATGAGAGCAATACCTGATTTTGAAAAAGATACTCCAACTGGTGTGTATCGACTACGGAGAAGCATTATACGGGCTAAAGCAAGCAGCGAGATGCTGGAACCAGTGTATAGACAAAAGTTAAAGGGTCTTGGCTTCGAAAGAAGCAGTGTAGATACATGTCTATATAAGAAAGGAAAAGAGTCTAAAAAGCAAACATTTGTTTTGGTGTTTGTCAATGATTTCTTAGTACTAGCACCATCCGAAGGGATGTGGAACAGGTTTTAAGGGACTAAACTCAAATATGACTGTAAAAGATCTTGGAGAAGTCCGGAAATACTTAGGCGTAAATGTAACTAGAACTGAAAAAGATATTTGTCTAGATCAAAAGACAAAATTTTTGAGTTACTTGAGAGAACAAGATTGACTCTGTGTAAAACAGTAGCAACTCAATGGTACCAGATTTTTAAAGCTTGATAGAGGTGAAATGTTTGACAATCAAACATTGTATAGATCAGTGGTTGGGAGCCTCTTGTATTTGGCAAATTGGACTAGGCCTGACATCGCCTATGCCACTAATGTACTAAGCAGGAGAGTGAATGAACCAACATTAACTGATTGGCAAGCTGTAAAACGAGTGTTAAGATATTTGAAAGGAACATGTGACAAAAAGCTAAAAATTTGTCAAAAGAAAGCGGTATGAAGGGGTTTGCAGACGCAAGTTCTGGTGACAATGAACAAAACTTGTCATGTTCGGGTATCTAATTAGTTTTAATGGGATACAAGTGACATGGAAATCTTGTAAACAGTCACACGTTTGTTTATCCACGGCAGAAGCGAATTTTCTGCTTTGTCTGACTGTTGTACAGAACTAGAGTGGATAAAGGCTCTAGTAAACGAGTTCCAAAGTTTTGAAGATAAGATATCTTTATTTACTGATTCTCAATCTTGTATAGCAATATCAAATGCTGAAGGATTAAAGCAGAGAACAAAATATATTGGGGTAAGATACCAAAATGTTAGAAAGTTAGTACAGGATGGTTTTATTAATCCTGTGTATGTCCAGTCAGATGAGAATATGGCTGATATGTTTACAAAAGCATTGACTAATTGTAAATTAAATGTATTTTGTAAGAAGATATTGTTATTATAAGTAATGTGTGTACTTGTGTTGCTCATGAAGGAGGAGTGTCAGATTATTGCATTTTGAATAGCAATTCATGAGTCAGCACAAGATATATTTTCACAGTTTGAGATGACCTGCAGTGTGACATGTTTGACACCAGATGGCGCTGTCTCAAGACTGCTAAATGGAACCTTGAGGAATTTCCGTTACAAAGTGACAGTTGGGATTTAATATCTGTGAGGAAAGGATGTTTAGAAAGGTAGCTGTGATGGCTGTTGTTTTTCGATGTTTTGCCAGTTATTGTTAAATACAATTCAATACAAAGTTATATATTTACCTTGTGAATTGAATGAGAGTTTCATTATTCACTCGAACAGAGACTGGAGTTTTTGGGCCGATGGGGAATTAAACTTCTATATTTCTGTTGCCTATCCGCTGTGACATAAATACTCAACGCCGAAGAGAAATTTCCCCTCCCCTACTCAAGGCCCTCCTTCAGCTCTTGCAAGAGAGGCAAGTGAGGAGTGAGAAAGGCTTTAGATCTTGTTGGAATGGAGTCTTCTTCTGGTAAGTGCAGGAAAAAATAGGGGGAAGGGAAGGGGAGGCTAGCAGTGCCCATGCCCACCCCTGCTGATCTTGGAATAGGAAGGATGAGTATTTGGACACCTCCCCTGCAAAACCAACAGTTTAGGCCAGCTGTGTGGCCTCCATCCCAAGAAGAAGTGGGATTTAAAATTCCGATTTCTCTTGGATTTTTTGCCTGTCTGAAAGGGCCCTGAGTTGTCAGTTTGGCTAGGCGAGCCAGAATCAAAAGCCCAAGGAACAAATCATAGCCTTGTTCAAAGCCATTGCTACATATATCGAATCATGGCCCCAGATTTAGAATGGAGGAGCAATGCAAATTCTGCTTGAGAGATAGTTATGAATAAAGTGTGTTATGTTTCCCTTGTAGAAGCGGGGGCAGGGGGAGTGGAGGAGTATAGAAACACATCTCGATTACAATTAATTTTCCTGTCACCTTTGGGAACTGCAGTGCAGAAATGTGTGGCTTCTTTACTCGGGGCAAACTTTAAAGCTCTAATCTAAGGCTTATCAATTATTGAACTTATTTCAAGTGTTCATGCAACCGTAATGACAAAGTGCTGATATAAAACTCTAAAGTTATTGTACAGTACCTGTGTTTGACAGCAGCTTACACTGAGGGTCAAGCAGTGACTCAAGACACATGTAGAGGGAAAATGTATCAGTGGAATCGGAGTTGAAAACTGTGGCTTTTTATAAAACCATGGGGTTTTTGTGTGTGTTGCTACTCAAGAAAAGTACTCTTATTGTTTAATTCAGCAGCAACTGTGTTCTTTTGTCAGTCTTCGTACAATACTCAGAAAGGAGATTTATCATTCTGGGGCATCTGTCACTTCTGAGGGACCTTATAGATTTTGAGCAGCCTCAGAAGTTTCCTTTGAATCTGCGCTGGGAGGGCAAGAGAAGGGAAGAGGCTTGAATGTTTATTTTCTGCTTTGTCCTTTCACTGCTGAAAATGTCTGAATGAATTTTGAAAGCAAATTTTCATCGAGAATGAAGGAATAGTCTATCCTAATTCCCAACATACCTTCAGATTTTCCATTCCACAGAATCTAGGTAGTAGAAAACCTTTTATCAATATGTAAACTGAAATAATCTATAATAAAATGTATTATATATAAAAAGAATGAAGGAATAGATGCATTCCTGGTAATGCAAGTGCCTGTGTTTTTGCATTTACTAAGCTCACTCCTACATCGGATATTCATCTTTTTGGAATGTTATCACTTCACACTTACTAATGTTCTCTTTGCCAATGCTTGACTGCATGAACTTCCCTTGGGAAAGCAATAAAAATACACAAAGAATAGTCGAAGTGCAACGGAACCAACATCCTTCACTAGCATCAACTGCAGCTGATAAACAACTTCCAGCCCTTCTATTTTGTATCCTGGATGAAGCTCAAGTACACTCTTGCAAATCATGGAAAATATAGAAGCACTTGCAATTTTGTGCTGCTAAAGTGCCTTGGATAAGAACCTTAGTATGATTCTTCTCTGCAAAATGTTGCTCTTCCATACACTATAGATTTTCAAACAAAAAAAAGAGGAGAAAAGGGCGGCTTTTTAATTACTTGCCATTTGTACGTATGTACAATACAAAAGTACTTTTGTATGTTATTTAGCAACAACTTTTTAAACAAAACTCTGCCGAAGTGTGCCAATATACAGAAATAATTAGCAAGCTTGTGAGAGTCTTACATACTCTTGTACTTCCCTATTTTGTGAGGCTCTTTGACTAAAGAGCTGCAATAGCAGTACAATAAACTGCAAAAGCAATCCAAATTTGAATGAAAACTATGGTCATTTGACATATTGGACTTAAAAACCCTTCATCTCTGTGATGATGTGATATTTTGGATTATTGGAATGTATCTGGAAGAATTACTGCCTCTTTTCGAACAGGCAACGGGCAGCAGCTAATCTGTCTCTGTTCTTGCTTGATACAAATATGGACTAAAATTGTTTTGCAACTTCAGGGCATCTTTTCTGTCAAGGTAAATTCGGTAATCGTGTATTGAACATTTACACACCATGTAAGTGAGGACAGATATGTCCCTGATCAACATAGCTGCTTCTGACTTTCTAAATTTCACCTCTGAAAGGTAACTCTAGGATGCATCTACACTGGCCATTTAGGTCAGTTTCAAACCAACATAGAAGAAAACAGTTTTGGTGTACGGTTTACACTGGAATGCACTGATGCACATTAAGAGCTGTATTACGGACTTTCCCTCTATTTCACTTATCTCAATTTAAAGCCATCAAAGCATGCTACAGCACATATTTGTGGCATATTTTGTCTTGTAGCCTCAGCTTTTGTTAACCTAGCAGTAGTCAACCATGAGTAGATCAGTAGATACTGCTTCTGCAGGTATCTATTAATCTACTCATGCAGTCATGCTGACCACATGACCTTGGAGAAATCTACAGACAACACTGGATCTTCGGCTTAGAAATTAAGATTAGCACCACTCCTCAGACACGACTAAATATCAGGGGAAACATTTACCTTTATGTTTAATCTTGCTGCCATGTTTTCAGGCTGGCTTGAAGCTGGATTAACTGGCTGGTATAGATGGAGTCTTTGATTCATCAACTACAAGTCTAAATGAAGATTCTGCATAAGTTTGAAATCTCCTACATTTTTAAACACATAGATGTATTCTTACCAATTAGGGTTGGAGATCAGCACCGTTTGGATATTGTACTTACTCAAATAACTTGAGCTGACCCCATAGCAGAACCTGTGAATTTTACATCTATTACTGTGCTACTCAGATCCCTTTTCTCCCTTTTTGCTCTTGTTGTTTTTATTTTACACAGTGTCAAAAATCTGAGGTCTTCTACTCTTTCAAAGCTGCTCCTTCTGGAAAAAAAGAGAAGATGGCGGGTTGAGGCTTTTCCTGCTGCCTGAGTAGCTGCTACATTGTATTGTTCGAGAAAGACACCAGAGTACTAACAAATAGTGCAGTACAGAGAATGAATAAGTAATTAGAGAATGGATGGGAAATGGGGTGCTGCCCTTACTGTTAACTAGGTCTTTAGCATCCCTGAACCGGAAATGAGTCTAGGGCCTTATAAGTGGCCATGCAGAACTGAAGGTCTAGCCCAGTGGTTCTCAACCTGTGGGTCCCCAGATGTTTTGGCCTTCAACTCCCAGAAATCCTAACAGTTGATAAACTGGCTGGGATTTCTGGGAGTTGTAGGCTAAAACACCAAAGGACCCACAGGTTGAGAACCACTGGGCTAGATGTATTGCACAATAAGGCAAGTGGGTCAGGTAGTAGATTTTAGTTGTCACAAAAGATCAGGTTTTTTGTACTTTTCCTTCAGGAGGAAAAATGTGATTTTTTTCTGCTTTTCTGCTCTAAGGGCACTTCCACACAGCCATATAATCCAGAATATCTATGCAGATAAACCACATTATCTGATTTGAACTGGATTATCTGAGTCCACACTGCCATATAATTCATTTCAAAACAGATAATGTGGATTTTGTACAGCTGTGTGGCAGGGCCTAATGTACTATTTATTTTATTTTTTTTACTTTGTGTGTGTGTATGATACAGAATGGCACAGACTTGTGTAGTGACAGGCTATCCTCTTCCCTCACTGATTTTTTTTTTTAAAAAATGACCCTATTTGCTGTTTCCTTCAGAATGCATATTGCTGCACACATTGGGGCGGGAAAGGGGGCGTACATTTTGTAGACTTCAAACTGGATTTTAACTGCTATGTAGAAGGGCCTCATTGGGCTTCACTGAGTGATCTTGGGTAAGTCACACTCTTTCTGAGTCAGAGGGAGGCAATGGCCAGCCACCTCTGATGAAATCTTGCCATGATAGGTTTGCCTTAGGGTCGTTATAAGTCAGAAATGACTTGAAGGCACACAACAAGAACATGTAAGGGAGCCCACTGTGTTCTATAAAGTATAGAAACAAACTTATTTGCATCATCAGGAAACAGAAATATGTCCTCAAACTTTTAAGAGTTTCTGAGTAACTCATTATAACAGTTGTGCTATGTGTTGTCTATTTCTCTTCACAAAACTTGTTCTGTAACGACAGAATTTCACCAACTTCAGAATTTTGGTTCTAAAGTTATCTTGGCAGCTCTTACACTTCTTCACCTGTCATGCACTGAAGTGCAAACAACTATAATTTAAGAGTGACACATTTTTGTTCTATACTTATCTTAGAGAAACAGTAACGATATATAAAATGGCAGGCAAACTTTTGGTGCTGAAAATGTTTTTATACATTTGAAGTCTTTCCCCTTCTATGCAAAATATTAACTCATCATCATTTAACATAATATGTCATGATTTCATCGTAAGTTATGGCAACCTATAGTCCCTCTCTGGAATTTGCATATGCTTTTGAATGGTTTGATTATTGAAATTCACAACAACATAAAATTTTCACATTTGTCATTTGCATCACAAGTCCTCATCGGAAGTCATTGTAAGCTATATCTATAGTCTATATATTTCTACACCCCCTTACTTCTTTCCCACGTGTTAAATCTGAGGTATGAGTATCTTAAAATCTATTTTGAGGGAAGGGGGATGATGACGGACTTAGGGTTCTTCCAGACAGAGCCAAAATCCATGACAAAGTGGGAGAAGAATCCCCCTCCCCGTCTCCCAGTGTGTCATTTCCTCATGCTAGGGGATGCTAGGAAGACCTTAATGGCAATCATTTAAAATTTTAAAACTTGTAAGTGTTTTTGGGGATCTGTGGGGGGAGGGGTTGGGTGCCAATCCAGACCTTTAGATTCCAGAAGCCCAAAAGGTTTGGGATAGCATATGGGGGCTCACCCCCAAAGTAGTCCTGGGACTACCCGGTAGTGAGTCCTTACAGGCCCAATACCCCATTAGACCCAGGCCTTTCGGAAAGTTCTGGATCTAATGGGGTATTCGATTAATTTAGAATAACCAAGGTTATTCTGAATTTGTTCACTTTTACTGGAGGCGTCATTTGCAGTAAAAACTCAGACAGATCCCACATTTTGGGCCTCTCTGAATGGGACCTTGGAAAGTGACAAATAATTTTATTATAATGTTATGTTACCTAATTCTAAAAGTTTAATTCTCTTTTTTATATAGAAAGCATTCACTTATATGAATTTTAAACCCTGGATCAAGAAATGGCTCTGCCACAAACAGTAGTAATTTTTCAAGAAATCATTTTGCTGCAATCCATCTGTTAGTGGTGGATGGAGATTTGAAAATATAAAGAAATAATGAAAGACCTGAATGAATTCATTTTCCTCAAAGGAAAAAACTAAGAGATTTTTTTGCATTTAAAAAGCCGTAAATACTTCTATTTCTGAGAAATAAATTATAATGGATAATCTCATATACTTGTTCCTGTTGACTTTGCAACAGGGCATGCATTTAAAGACATATTGTGCAGTAAGAAAATACAATGTGCTGCAAGACACATGATTTTATGCAGTTAGAAATATGGAAATAATAAGATTATTCATTTTTAATTATGAAAAAATGGTAAAGAAGGGGAAATAAATGACAATTGCCACTATTGGACAGATGAATTTGGAGGACATTTCAGAGTCTTTTACACTGGTGATAGTGAATTATTCTTTTCATGATGACTGTAAAAATATATATGCCAGTGACACACAGACATATGTCAGTAACAGGATGCCAGCCCACGTCTAGCTGCTTTGCTGCTGAAGGAATTACCATCAGATGCATATAGCACTACTCTTTTTTTGCACCATGGTGGAAGATTTCACTGGTAATTAATGTTATGACTTTCATCATTACATAAAGTATAGCCATTGTGGTTCTGTCCTTACTGCCATCATCTCCAAGGAATGGTAGTAATGTATATTCAGTCAATACTACATTGGGTGTATATCTTCATATCCTTAGAACTCCACAAGGAACTTACATTCAGGAAGGATGTTATCAACTCTTTAGTTATACAAAAATAAAATCTATCCTTGGTATCTTGAAACATCTTTCTTTCTTTCTTTCCACTTATCCCACATTGCTTTTGTTTTCTCCTTCTTGTTGATATTTTTTATTGAATGATTCATTTCTTTTTCTCTTCTTCACAGTTTCCTTTAACTTTCCCCAGTCGTTTGGGTTTGGTTTTTTGGGGGGTTTTTTTTTGCAATGTTGGGTGGGGGACAGAAGGGAGCTCTTATAGTATTGAGGATTTGTGCTAGCACTGCCAGGATACTTTTTTTCTCAATTGGACAGCACAAATTAGGCTGTGTAGCTGGTACAAAGCAGGTCTACTATAGCTTCACTTCCTGAAAGCAAAAGAAACCAGCTTTTTGATCAACAGTAGATGGAAGGGGTGACTATCAGAATATTTTATCTTACATGCATTAGTGAAACCTTACTACATACAGAAGAAAGAACACAGTATTTGTGTGGCACATCAGCACAGCACAACACACAAACATAATGCTGAATGGGTTGAAGAAAGCAAAGTACTGCTACTGGCATAGTACTCAAAAAAGTTCAACTAAATTCTAACCAATTGCATAGAAAGAAATAAAAATAACCATTCAAAACTCTTGAAAACTTAAGGATGGAAGAGTTTTCCATTTCCCAGACCTAGTTAATACTTTGACTTCTATGACACCAAATAGTAGTTACTAACTTCTTATCTGGAAAATAAATATTTAAGCAAATTCATTCAAAGTGTATTCAGGAGGAGAGGGAGCTAGCCAACTATTCCAGTCCAAAATGTCTTCTGCTTCCATTGTGTCTCCAAGTTGTATCAGTTTCTAGTTGTTTCTTATTCCAAAGGCAGTAACTTCAAGCAGGCTCTGTAGTCCCCTTTGATTTTCCCCCCCTTCTTATTATGAATCCACAATTTATTCTCAGTCTAATATATTTGGGTGCTTGACAACATAATAGTACAATATGGTTAAAACACGATAGCACACTTTACTTATGGGATGTCTGCCTTTAAACACAAGCTGCATTCCCATTATCATGAGAGGAAAATGTGGCTAAATCCATGCTCGAGGATCTTAATGAAAACCTTTCCTCTATATCTTTACACCCATTGACAAACTCTTTTTAGAGCTACTGGAGGTAATTGGGATCATTGTTACAGCAACATTCTGAAGAAAGGCAGCTGAATCTATTCACCCATCTTGTCAGGTTTATTTTAAGAATATTTGTATAGATGTAGTTGGTGGTGCAGCAGGTTAAACTGCTGAGCTGCTGAGCTTGCTAAAAGGTC
Organism: Anolis apletophallus; assembly: GCA_030556195.1. Lineage (NCBI taxonomy): Eukaryota > Metazoa > Chordata > Lepidosauria > Squamata > Anolidae > Anolis > Anolis apletophallus. The sequence goes on along the minus strand of JARBWK010000002.1, from coordinate 136,181,736 downwards.
AGTGGTTCAAATTTGGGGAGCGGGTAAGCTCCTGCTGTTGGCCCCAGCTTCTGCCAACCTAGCAGTTTGAGAACATGTAAATGTGAGTAGATCAATAAGTACCGCTCTAGCAAGAAGGTAATGGCGCTCCAAGCAGTCATGCCGGCCACATGACCTAGGAGGTGTCTATGGACAATGCTGGCTCTTCAGCTTAAACATGGAGATATGCACCACCCCCCAGAGCCAGCTACAACTAGGGATAATGTCAAGGGGAAACCTTTACTCTTAGCAGCTATTGTGAATATGGAACAGTTATCTAGATTCTCACCCATAACTGTTCTATATTCACAATTGCTGTTTAATCACAATTGTGAAACTATTGCTGTGATTATAACCTCTCACCACCATTTACATAATCTTCATGGGGAGAAAGAGGTCCATTCTTAATTAACTATTTAACTAAGAAGCTGATAAAGAATACTAGCTAACAACAATAACATCATGTCCATTCCCTTCACCAAGCAGCCAATGACTATTTTTTCTGCCTTTTAAGAGCAATTAGGTGACATAAAAGCTGTGAATCACTTTTAGGGGAAAGAAAAAAAAGTGGTCTGCTTTGAAGATTCATAATTTTATTGCCCTGGTGATGGGATGAAAATAAGGAGATGCAGAGCTATAACTGCCGAAATCAGAGTTCTGACATGTACTTTGAAATTTTCCTTCTGCACCCTGATTTCTAGCACAGTGCACTAGCAACTTAAAATCTTCAACAGCCTTCCATAGGCCCCCAAAGAGAAATGAGACGCAAAGTTCTCAAGGAAATGACAAATATAAGCATTTAGATATTTTATTCTCTAGAATACTAGAAATTTGAGGAAGGATTCAAATAAATCTATTTTTTAAATTTTTTTGATGGCAATGTTCCCATCTTTTCCCTGTGAGACTACATCACTATGGAGATGCTCTTTAAAATCTCTTTATAAAAGAAGGTTAAAAAGAAAGAGAAGTTGTACAGAATGTTTATCATTAAACACAATTTTATTACCTTTTAAAACCCATGATCAAAAGTTGTAGAATTCACTATATTATATACTATTCATTGCTATCTCATATTTCTTTCATTCATTTCTGTTAAACTGGTTGTCCTACATATCAGGGGATCATGTAGCCCTCCAGATGTTGTTGAACTACAACTCCCTGCATTGTTCACTATTGCCTATGCTGCTAGAAGGTGCATTTTAGTTATGTCTGAAAGGCTGCACAATTTCCTCTCCTGTCACGCACTCTTGCCTGGAGAAAGTCCCATTAAGCTCAGCAGATCTTAGTTTCCAAGAGACACTTATTGGACCATGGTGTTAAGTAGCACAGAGAGAAAAGAAAGGAAACTGACAGTCTAGTTAAAGCCAGGCACTGTGGAAATAAATCAACAAGAAAAAGGTGGCAGGCGATCACTGCTGAGGGAAGGTCCTTCCTGCTGGCTAGATGCAATAAGAGCTCAAGTGAAGCTTAAATGATCCCGACCCTCTGCAATCATCACACTGTTCTAACCCAGAAGTAGTAATTATTTTAGCCCTAGTAGGACTAAGGAGGACATTATTATTGGAGGAAATGGTTGCAACAGCAGCTTTTAAGGATCTCCCCCCACCCACCCACCCCCGGTTCCCCTTGCTTTAATATTCACTTTAAGCTGACCACAGCAATAAATGTATTCTTGGCTTTTCTTCGCAAATGAAGATTCAGGAAGGATTCATCCCATGCTTTCTACAAGCACATTGAGGTTGAGTTAGGGTTGCCATTTTTTGATATAAGAAATAAGGGACATTTACGGGATTTTTCACAAAAATAAGGGACACTTCATTAAAAACTTGATACTCAAACATTAGGTAGAAATAGTTTTATTAACAGAATAAGATAATGATTGAAAGTCACAAAAGAAACTGACTTACACCCTCTTAACAGTACATGGTATGTTTCTGCATGCTTTGTCATGCAGAAAAAACATTATTAGAACTACCTAATTTTCTCCATCTGTATTTAGTACGTGACTTTGCTGACTTTAAAAGTGCACTATCTAAACATTAAAATAAAATAAATTTTATAAGACAGTACATCTTCATGATTATTATGTCAATAGTTAATGGTGTAGTATAGTATGGGATACGCAGCATTGTATAGTATTGGGATGCACAGCTAGGCCTATTTTAAGAGTAACTCTCAAGCAACCAGAAACTATCTTTATCCAACATGATCCAACATTCCCCTTGGGTAATGGTTAATTAGTCTACTGTACTTTGAAAAAGTCCTGTATCGCCTCTTCCTTCCAACAGGGATGCAGGCTGCCCTGCGAGTTGGAATACCGGGCAGGCATTGCCGTGGAAACCGCAGCACGCACCTTCCTCTGGTCAATCCTGCCCAGTCCTGTCCTGCTAGTCAAAAATAAGGGACAGGGCCTGAAAATAAGGGACACAAATTTTAGGGCCAAAATAAGGGACATCCCTTAGAATAAGGGACATCCCTTAGAATAAGGGACATACGGGAACCCTAGGTTGAGTGTGTCCTTCGAGCCTGTGCAATGGATTTTTCTGGTGGAGTGCAGCGTGCACAGAACCGGCCTCACCCTTTAAACCAAAGGTTCGTCTGCCGGGGCCTAGCAAGCTTAGGACGGTGGCAGCGAGGTCCTTAGGTTGTAGGTTTGGTTCTAGTTTCCTTCTCTAGATGGTTGACCTTACAGGGTTAGACGAGCACCATCTGCCCAGGTTTGAAATCAGAGTTTTCCTTCTCCTAGGATGGTTGCCTAAAGGCTAGAGAGCCCATCCTGCCCATTGACACTCTTTGTCAGATCCTTCGGTTGTGACCTGTCTGGCATGGGAGACCCTACCGGTGACTATTATGCCACCGCCAGCATAGCTCACAACTTCATCAGGGTACGCAAGCCTCTCCCCCACAACAAGGGGGCGCCAATGGAGAGGCAAGAAATGTAACAGAAGGATAATTAGATGTCATAATTAATCTTGGAGGCTTTGTTCGGATTATGACTGGTAGGAATATGTTTAGGCCAGTTTACTTATTTTCATTTAATTAACTGTTTCCAATGCTCTGGTTTAGATGCTTTGATTTCACTTTTCCTCATGAAGGATTGCAGGCATAAGAAAAAAAATCACTTTAACATGGCATGAACTACTGTAATTTAATCTTGAACAAGCTAATAAGGATACTCAGGCTATCATTCTTTATATCAGGAAGATGATCTTATGAATGTGCTAGAACCTGTTTCTGTAAAGAAATACATAGGACTATGTAGTCAGTAGGCATGGCTAGGTCCAGTTGGAATCTTTAGAATTCAGATTAAATTCGGATCAAATTCCTTTTTTAAGTGATTTCGAAGCGATTTGGGAACCCAGAAGTATCCTTGCCATTTCGAAGCCACTGTCGCCGTCTTTGTTCCGACTCAGGAAGTGAATCGGAAAAGACCCAGTGTTTGGAGGCAAGCTGCAGCTTGCATGCTGGGATGCTTGCCTCTAGCCAATGAGGGGAAACCACCTTGGGAGGGGCAGGGTTTCAGCACAGCAGCCATTGCCCTTTAAAAAGGGCTGCACATGCCTCATGGTCTCATTGCTAGCCAGGGATGTGAACTGGAAAGGAGCTTGGGTGGGAAGGTACCACTGCTTGGGAAGGGAACAACAGGGTTAGGGAAGGTAACAATTTGGGGAGAATGGCTGTTAGCAGGCCCCTTGCCTGCGAGGTTTGCTTGTGTGTGGGGAAGGAAGAAGGGCAGGGCAGGTTGGAGAAGTGTTCTCTTGCCTGCCACTGCCAATTTTCCTTTTTGAAGCAGTGATTTTAACTTTCAACAGACCTCAGTCCCCTTTGGGTTACTCTTTGGATTTTGGGATCCCAGAAAATCCCTTTAGACTTTGGAAAACCAATTTTCTGTTAATAATTCCCTTCCTGAAGCAGTGAATACAAGCTTTAAGATCCTTTCCTCTCCTGGGGTTTGTTTTCTGTGCTTTGAAAAACAATAAATCCCATTGTATGTTAATAATTTCCTTGGGAAAATACACAAAAGTTTGAAGGCCCCTTTGTCTGTCTGGGGTTACACGTTGGTCTTTTGGAAACTAGAAATCTTCTAATTTCATCTTTTCCTTGCAGAACAAACCCATAACAGTTTACACAGTCCTTCTTTTTCTGTCTGGGGTTACACATTGTCCTTTTGGAATCTCAAAACCTCCTTTAATCTGCTAATAATTCCCTTGGGAAAACATAAAGGTTTGGAGGCCCCTTTATCTGTTTAGGGTTACACGTTGGTCTTTGGGAAACTAGAAATCTCCTAATCTAATCTTTTCCTTGGGGAACAAACCCATAACAGTTTACACAGCCCTCCTTTCTCTGTCTGGGATTACACGTTGTTCTTTTAGAAACTAGAAATCTCCTTTAATCTGTTAATAATTTCCTCGGGAAAACACAAAGGTTCGGAGGCCCCTTTGTCTGTCAGGGGTTACACGTTGGTTTTTTGGAAACTAGAAATTTCCTAATCTAATCATTTCCTGGGGTGGAACGCTGGCCAATGGTTGGCAGCCACAACTTGGAGGGCCGGGTTAGGACACTGCCGTCCACAAGGCAGTCAAGGAATCAGTCCTCTGGGGATTCCTCCCTCCTGATCTGGGAGGATGGGGCAATGTAGAACAGTGGCCTGACTTGCACCTATCTTGGAAACAAGCAAATGTAGTAAATCAATTTAACGTTATGAGATAAATTCCATTTTCTCAGATTCAGAGGGGTGTGCTCTAGACAAATATGCAAAACAGAGAAATAGATTTACATTTTCCAAGAGAATCCTGGAGGCAGCACATTTCTTCTTCTTGTAATATTTCTTATTAAATTACTGAAATTACTTTAAAAATTGTCAAGACCCCAAGGATCTTTTATACACATTGAAAGTTAGTATGCTGACAGAGGAGAATGTTTTATTTTATTTATTTATTTATTTATATATTTATTCAGTTTTGAATGGCGTCTTTCCCTGAGGGCTCAGGACAACTTACAGAGAGTATAAAACACACACTTTAAAACAACAGAAAAAATTTAACTCTTAGCTAAAAACTATAGAACTATTTACAGCTGGTTAACCAAATCAGACCTCGAAAGCCTGCTAGAATAAAAACGTCTTAAACAGTCTGCGGAACTTTGTTAAATCTATCAAAGCTCGCATATCTTCTGGCAGAGCATTCCAAAGAGTTGAAGCTATGATCATAAAGGCTCGCCGTCTTGTTGATGTCAGCCGATATGATCAAACAAGACTAGTATTCAGTTGGGCAATTGGACCATGTACTGTTGAGTTTCTTACTTTTTGTTCCTATTCTTACTCCTCCCACATCTATCTATCTATATATATATATATATATATATATATATATATATATATAAAAGAGAGCTGTCGTGCTAAGGGGCTTATAGACAGCAAAACCACACAAGGTAGGCACACCAAAACAACCCACAAAATCCCCAACCAAACAAGGTGTGTTTAGCACCCAAAAAATTCCAAAAAAATAATAGCCAACGGACAAAAAACACAAAAAACATTAAAGACTACAACTCCCATAAACCCCCATGCCTGAAAATCAAATAGCGCATGGGCCAGCCGCACACCACAGCTTTTCTCATCCCCCCTCCTAATTAAAAAACCAAAACCACGCGTGGGAACGCCAGCCCCAATCAGGGTCCCGGCACGCGCAAAACCTCCTCTCCTCCCCTCTCCCATCCCAATTGATTTTTTAAAAAGAAAACTGCACGCGCACACGGCAGCCCCAATCAGGGGCTAGGCACACGCCGCAGCTCCTCTCCCCCCTCCCAAATGAAAGAGAACAAAACAAAGCACGGCAACAGTGACAACATGGCGGAGGCTTCCCCAGGCCTTCTCAAGTGGTGAGCCATGCTCAGCTACTGACGCTGTTTCTACCCCTGCCTTCTGAGCCAAGAGTGAGCTTCCTTCCTTACCCAGCAGGCTGTGGAGTCCCCTCCTCCTCCCTCCATCTGCCATTGCCATGGTCCGGGTCCTCCTTGGCCCCTCCTCCTCCAGAGGGGGGGGAGAGAAAAGGGCAGAAGGAAAGAGGTAGGAGAGAAGGCAAGAAAAAAGGGAAGGAAAGAGGGAGCAAAGGGAGGAGGGAAGGGAGGGAAAGTGGGAGGGAAGGAGAGAGAGACAGAAGGAATGATGGAAGCAAAAAGTGAAGGAAGGAAAGAAAGAGGTAGAGAAGGAAGAAATGAGAGAAAGAAGATAAATAAACAGGGAAGGAAGGAAAGAGGCAGGAAGAAAATACAGTTGAAAGGAAAGAAAAATGAAAGGCATCAAAGAGGTACAGAAGGAAGGAAGGCTAACAGACAGGAAGGAAGGAGAGAAGAAAGGAGGGGGGGAGAAGGGAAGGAATGAAAGAGGGAAAGGGGGAGAAAGGTAAGAGAGAAGGAGGGAGAGAAAGAAGGAAAGAGGGAAGGAAGGAAGGAAGTACCACAGGAAGGAAGAAGAGAAAGTACACAGGACAGAAAAGGGTAAGAAAAGGTAATAAAGGAAGGTCAACCTGGTGAGGGGAGGAGAAAAAGGAAGGAAAAAAAGAGAGGGAGGGAACGAAGGGAGGGAAAGAAAGGGGAGGAGTGATTGAGAAAAGGAATGAATGGGAGGAAGGAGGGAAAGGAAAGATGGAAGGAAGGAGGAAAGAGAGAAGGAAAAAGCTGAAGGATGAGGGAGACAGGGAGAGCAAGAATGAAAGGCAGGAAGGGATGTTGCTGTTGTTCTTCGCCACAGCAACGCATGGTGGGGTACAGTTAGTTATTTATATAGCACTAGCTGAACCCAGCACGCGTTGCTGTGCCATGTCTCTGTCTCTGTCTCTCTCTCTCTCTCTCTCTCTCCCTATCTACCTATATCTCTCTCTCTATAACTTCCTGTCTCTCTCTCTCTCTCTATCTATCCCTATCCTTATCTATCACTGTCTCTCTCTCTGTATATTATTCTCCATCACACACTCTCTCTCTATCACTCGCTCTCTCTGTGTCTCTCTATCTCTCTGTACTCACTCTGTGTGTATCACCCAATCTCTATCTCCCACTCACTCTCTCTCTATCCCTATCTATCCCTCCCTCCCTCTCTCTCTCACTCACTCTCACTCCCCCTCTCTCACTCCCTCCCCCTCTCTCACACACACACCCCCTCCTCTCTCTCTCACTCCCCCTCTCTCTCATTCTCTCTCACTCTCTCATTCCCCCCTCTCTCACTACCCCCTTTCTCTCTCTCACTCACTCTCTCTCTATCACTCCCCCCTCTCACTCTCTCATTCCCCCCTCTCTCTCACTCCCCCCTCTCTCTCACTCCCCCCTCTCTCTCATTCTCTCTCTATCACTCCCCCCTCTCTCTCACTCTCTCACTCCCCCCTCGCTCTTTCTCACTCTCTCTCTATCACTCACCCTCTCTCTCTCTCTCTCTCTCGAACTCCCACCTCTCCTGGGGAGAAGTCCTCCATGGGACTACATTTCCCAGAAGACCCCGCACGGCTACTTCCGGCCGTGGAGGTTTCTGGGAAGTGTAGTGCGGCACCCCAGAGCTGCTCCGGGACGGGGGACGTGCGGGCGCCGCCGTTCCTGCCTCCTGCGCTTGCTCTTAGGCGTCCTCCAGTGTCCTCGAGGGGCTGCCGGACCCGGGTGGTGTGGGCGGTGTTGTGGCCGGCTCTTCCGTGGCCTCCTCGCTCGCTTCCCAGCTGGTCCCGGTGGCGCCCGAGCGGGCCGGGGCCGGGAACGGCAGGGAGACGGGCGAGGAGGCTGAGGAGGTAGAGGAGGAGGGGGTTAGGGCGCCACCGGTGTGGCTGCGAAAGTCCCGGTGAATGAGGAGAGAGGGCGACGGGATGGGTTGGTGGGTTGGGGGGGTTGAGTGCGCCTGCGCGATTGCTCTCCTTCTCTCCTGCGCTCGCGGCCAGTGCAGAACGGGATGCAATGGGCGGTTTTGGGGGGGGTTGAAAGGTAGTGAGGTGGGTTTTTTGTGCCACGAATGTACCCCATGGTCTGGGGAAATGTGTTGGGTGAGTTTTGTGGTTGGGGGGCCTATAGTTTTCCCGTGCATAAGCGTCAAAACCGGACCGTCTCTTTTTATATATATAGATGACCCCTGTATCTGCAGAGGATTTCACATGTAGACTTTACTAAAATATCTTAAAGTTCATTCCTTTGGGGGGTGGGGAGATCCACAGAGTCCATGAACAATGTACATGCAATTATTTGTGTGGGGGGAAAGTATTGCAAGCTCACATTAATCTGAATTGAAATGAGTTTGTCAATGGGAAAACAAGGCTAAAACAACACAGATGAATTATTTTATGTGATAATTAAGTTACATCAGTGAACTTATTTGTATTGCTCATGAGTGCTATGCAGTCATAACTTTTGTTTGATTGCTTTAATAAGCTTTTTTCTGTTAAAGGTCATAAAATTATAATAACTTTTCATTAAAAGGAACCAAAAGATCTCGGCTAATTCAAATGCTTTTAAATGAAGTTGGATGCCATCAAGGGCAGAATTCTATTCATACATTACACTTGATTCAGATTTTTCAAATCCTCAAGGATGTATATCAGGACTTCACTTCAGGCTCGTTGATGATGTGCAAGATAATCTATATATCTGGTATTCTTCCAAAGACTTAAAATGCAATGACTCTGTCCTAAACTTGGCTTTGGCTTTATTATTTTTTCAAGTGGGAATGGAGTTTGAGTGTCTCCCATTATTGCTTTGGTGCTTGGACATTAGCCAGAAACTATATTTAAGTAATAAATGAGTTCACAACCTCAAAGAGAGCCTCTTAAATATTGTGAGGTGTTAGGATTTGAACACTTTAGTGGCTATCAGTTAACCATCTTTTCTCTTTCAATCTACAAATAAAATGGAATGAGGACAGATTTTCAGTTGTCACTGTTAGCATATACAGGTACATTGCTGGCTACTTTGGATTCTCCCTCCTTCAGAATGTCAAACTCATATAACACTAGGGCTTTATAATTGTCTAATGTAAAAGAGCCTGCAGCCCGTGTTGGCGCTCATCTTTTCTTTTCTCATGCCATTACTCTGTAGTGCATACAAAAATGTTCATTTCCTCTTATTCTTCCAGCTTTATAAACTAACCATACAGAATAAATATTTGTTCCCATCCTTAGAGATTTGTACCACAGTTTGTGGGGTATAAATAAAGTAAATAATGAATAAATGAATAAATAGAAATGCAAGTCCTGTAGAGTACAATGGCATTTACTTCTTGGCAACAGTGCCTAAGATTAGACTGACAAATTTGCCATTTGTGTGATTATTATTTCTGAAAAGAACACAAGTAAGCATGCAATAATTTATGGGTTGTGCATTCTTGTAGAATCACTATTCGTTTCTGCTTGTTTGAACCAGAAGCCCTCCCATATCTGTTTTCCAATGCCTCCCAAAAATAGGCATGCTGTTAAATGGAGTTTTGATTCAGCACCCCCCTGCCCACCGCAAAATAAACAGTTCTTTTTGGCCCATTGGTAGCAATGGGGTTAAGAAAGCACCCATTATGGGGTGTGGGGGGACTTCCTACAGGTTCCCTTTCCATATGCTTCATTATTAAGAATTGGATTTTTTAAAGCATCAGTTAATTACCATTCTTTCTGGATCCTTTGTAAGGGAGGAGACCAGGTTTAATGCTTCTTCAAGCTGTTCTACTCTAGAGGGGAGGCAAGATGCAGCTTCGATTTGGGGCTCCTGCAGCGCCTGGTCCATCTCCCCAAGAGAGAGGCTGAGGGGGGATGGAAGGGGGAAGCTCCTTGGCTGCATGTGCTTAGCCTTGGTTCCCCCCTTCTTCCGCTGACACAAGCTGGAAGCCTGGCTGTAGCTGCTGATAATTTTTTTCATGTTGGTGGTGATGGAGGAAGAAGTCAGACCTGGAAGGGTTAAAGATACCACTCTTTCTGGGATTGTTTGTCCTTATCCTTCATTAAGAATGGGATAAAAGCAGCATGTTTAAGGCTTCTTAAAGCTGTTTCTATTCTAGAGGAGAGGGAGTTGCTTCTGCTTTCTCTCAACAGCACCAGAAGCCATTAAGCTTTCCAAGAGGCATTTCAAGGAGGCCCAGGGAAGGAAGAACCGATGACCTAGAAATCTGCCAAGCTAAGAGTGCTATGCGGTAATAAAAGCAGAGGGGGAGCTGGTTTGTCAGTTCCTGCTTGCTTTTGTGTCAAGCTGCTTTTCATACCAGGAGAGGGCTTCTCATTATGAGCTCCTAAAGGAAACAAAAGGAACAAAAGAATGGATGAAACAGGAGAAACAATTTCCACACACAACTCTAATTTACAGAACACCTTAATGCCTTGATAGTAATAATGGAGACCAGTTTATGCTTTATATTTCCTGTTAATTCATACTAAGCCACAGTTTAGTGTATGAGTGCATAGTATGTAAAGTGTTTATTGGCTCTCAGTATCCTAAGGCTCCCATTTGTTTTAGAAAATTTTCAGAAAAAAGTTTTCTAAAACAAATTTTCTAAAACAAATTTAAAGAAAACAGTTATAAAAAGCCAAATATTTTTGAGAATTCTTTGAGAAGAATTCCCAAGCCAAATATGTAATTAATTTTAAATATCAAATGGCATGTAGATCAACAGTCTTAGACATGTTAAAAAAAACTTCAACAGAAATGGAGTCAGTTGCATTCCTCTTAGTATGCTGAATTTGTACAAATTTGAAAAAGGCGTGTAATTGGTTCTCTCTTCTTGATCTCTCCTATTTATTTATTTATTTATTTACTTACTGTATTTGTATACCGCCTTTCTCAGCCTTTCAGTGACTCAAGGCGGTTTACAGGCAGCAAGTAATGCACATAAAAACATTAAATACAATATAAAACCACAACAGAAACAATAAGCAACAGCCAGGAGACAGGTGTTTTTAAAGTCTCTTCCTCACCCCCCCTTTCTCCTCTCAGCTGGCGTGGGGGGAGGGGGAGAAGCAGCAGGATTTCTTCCTTCTCCTCCTGAGGTGGCAGGCAGATGTAGTATTGTTGCTGGGGGGAGGGGCTCCCCACTGAGGGCCCAGGAGACATGGTGAAAATCTGTCTTCCTGGCTCCCCCTCTTCACTCTGGCTTCAGTGCTTCCTAGTTTGCATGAGGCAAATGATGGGTGGAATTATCTTTATGTGCCCCACTATTTATTAATAAAATTTGTTGCAAAATAAGAGAATGCAAATTTGTAAATATATATTTCACAGAATCACTCAGAGCAACTTCAAAAATATGATAACAGTATTAATCAGGATCTGGTAACCTGATCAAAAAGATTTTTATTTGGGTCCTGACCATGGAGCCCCATTTCAAATGAGGAGGGAAGAAAATATTAAGACACAGAAAGTGCAGAAAGCACTTCAGACTTCAAACTTTCCAAGTACCAGTTATGCTAGTTGCAAAATGTCTGACATTTCCACCACTCAAAATATTCAGAACAAAGTGAATGTATGGTATTGGAATGAGATAACTATATTTTTTTATAAAAACAAAACCTGTTGAATATTTTGATTAAAATTGGGTTTTTCTTCTTTTTCTAAAATCTCAGTCTTACTACAATGTATTATGTATTGTCATTGTGGAGTAAAGATTGACCCATCAGTCAAGGTTGGTTTCACTTTCTCTGTATTTGTTCATTTCTCATTTTTAAATTTGATATATCATATTTATTTACAAGTTTACTGTTTGTTTAAAGAAATGGGGCAAAATTGCACATTTTGTGTTTATCTTATTTATGTACACATAAAGAAATTTTTTGCCTGACAAACACATTCCAAGCAATTTCCTCTTACATTTGTCGATGTATTTGCAGATAATACTTTCCTTAATATGTGTATGTTTGTGTATATCTACCTCTAAGATGTATAATCTTAGGGCTCATCTAGACAGCCCCTATATTGCAGAAACTTCCACAATAAAAAGGGGGCTGTCTAGGTGATGTTCTGGCCAACCCGCAATTAATTCACCACAAACAAGGAAAACCCTGGTTTGTGGCTAATTAATTTGGAAGGCTAAACCCACCACTACTACTTAAACATGGATGATCCTGGGGTAAAGAACTGTCTGGAAGCACCCTTCTATGCCTGTTGTAAGGAAAACGTGATGAATTTCAGAAAGGAGTAAACACCCAGGATTCTCTACTTGTGTAAAGTTTGCTACATGCCCGTAGCCAGGATTTTGATTTGGGGGGGGGGGAGTCTGAGTGAGAGAGGATCTACCCTAGCAAACCTTTTGTATTGTTATCCTAATACTCCCATGCATATGGAATATATTGAGCATGATGATCAGATCATGATATGAATAAACGTAACAGTTTAAGTAATGTACCAGTAAGGCCTTCTCGCGGACCACCCTGAGAATTTCCGGGGGGAGGGGTTGAAGCCCCTCAAGCCCAAACCCCCTCCCCCCTGGCTACATTTATTTATTTATTTATTCGGTCTTATATTCCGCTCCTCCCTGCAGGCTCTGGGCGGATTACAATTATGATAAAACATGCTGCGCACAGCAATTTGTAGCATGTAATAAAAACATAAAAACACAGGACGATTACAAAGTATCAATTCAGAGTTACAATTCCTCGAAAGCTGGGCTAGTTGAAAGCCAATCTGAAGAGTGCAGTCTTGCAAGCCCTATGAAAGGAGGCAAGCTCCGAAATCGCTCGGACGTCATCAGAGAGAGAGTTCCATAGCACCGGAGCCACCACAGAGAAAGCCCTCTGCCTAGTTGTGGACAGATGGCAGGAGTGGATTGATGGTACCAATAACAGTTTCCGTTCTTCTGAATGTAGTGATCTTGGGGGAACATACGGGGTAAGGCGGTCCCTCAGGTACGCAGGCCCTAGATCGTGCAAGGCCTTAAAGGTTAAAACCAGCACCTTGAAGGCAATTCGGTACTCAATGCGAAGCCAGTGCAGTTGCCGAAGGATGGGAGTGATGTGCTCCCTCACTGATGTTCCCATCAGCAAGCGAGCAACGGCATTCTGCACCAGCTTGAGTTTCCGGATTGTCGACAAGGGAAGGCCGACGTAGAGGGCGTTACAGTAGTCCAGTCTCGAGATGACCGTCGCTTGGATCACCGTGGACAGGTCGGGCCTGGACAGGTAGGGTGCCAGTCATCTAGCCTGTCGTAGGTGGAAAAATGACATTTTGCTGACTATGGAGACCTGAGCCTCCATGGACAGCAAGGGGTCCAATTGGACACCCAAGCTCTTTACCAGGGATGACGGGCTAAGTTGCTCGCCATCCAGGGTAGGCAACCGGCATTCATCCAGCCCAGGGCGACCGGGCCACAAGATCTCCGTCTTTGATGGATTCACCTTCAGCCGGCTGGTCCGCAGCCATACAATCATGACTTCGAGGCAGAGATGGAAACAATCGGGTACGGTGTCCGGCCTGCCATCCATTCTCAGCAGAAGCTGGGTGTCATCAGCGTACTGATAACACTCCAGACCAAAGTCACGAACCAGCTGGGCCAGGGGGCGCATATAGATGTTGAATAATAAGGGCGAGAGGATGGCCCCCTGAAGGACCCCACAACTTAATGGGAGCCTCCCGGAGACCTCCTACCCCCTCTCCACACGTTGTCCCCGATCCTGGATTTAGGAGGTCACCCATTTAAGAGCAATCCCCCTCACCCCCGTCACAGCTAAACGGTGGGCCAACAATGCATGATCTACAGTATCAAATGCTGCTGTCAGGTCTAACAAGACAAGCAGGGCTGATCCACCCTGGTCCAGCTGGCGGCGAAGTTGGTCTGTAATGGCGACAAGCATGGTCTCCGTCCCATGCCCAATACGGAAGCCGGACTGGAAGGGATCGAGTCCAGCTGTGTCATCTAAGAACCGCTGCAGCTGATCCGCTGCTGCCCTCTCAATTACCTTGCCTAAAAATGGCAAGTTGGACACGGGTCGGTAATTGGAGGGAGCCGAAGGGTCTAACTTCGGCTTCTTCAGCAGTGGTCTTACCATAGCCTCTTTCAAACCCCCTGGGAACACTCCTTGCTCAAGGGAGCTGTTGATAATCTTTCCCAGGGGGTCTCGTAACCCCTCCCAGCAGGATCTAACAAGCCAGGAGGGGCATGGATCAAGGGAGCAGGTAGTTGGTCTAGCTGCAGCGAATAACTTATCGACAGCTGCTGCGTCCAGCAGTTGGAAACGGGTGAAGGTGGGCCCGTCGAGTGGCGGCGGAGTCTCGAGTTCGCTCACTGTATCAAGCGTGGCTGGGATATCCCGGCGGAGGGTCGAGATCTTGTCGGTGAAATTGTTCTGGAATGCCTCAGCTGTTGGAGCCAAACCCCTATCGTTTGGGACAACCGGGATTGTTGTCAATGACCTAATTATCTTGAAGAGTTGAGCTGGGCGTGAACTGGCCGACTCTATCAAGGAAGAGTAGTAGACTTTTTTGGCTTCCTTGATAGCTTGCTCATAAACTTCCTTAAACTGTTTATAAGCTGATCTCGATGCTCCGTCACGGAGATCTCGCCACACGTCCTCTAGTTGTCTCTTCCTCCATTTCATCGCCCGCAACTCCTCGGTGAACCAAGGCAAGCGATTTCTACGGGGGATGAGAGAACATCTGGGGGCGATCTCATCTAAGGCAGCGGAAAGACAGGTGTTCCAGCATTCCACTTGCCCATCGACTGAGTCGCTGGGGAGCTCCAAATCCCTCAGAGCATTCAGGAACCTAGTGGGTTCCATAAGTCTCTTCGGGCAAACCAGAATGGGTTCGGCACCCTTACCGGGAGGGGAAGCCGTTTCGTGACGGACTTCCAGGACACTGTGATCCGACCATGGAACCTCAGTTATAGAGGTTGGGGTCACTTGAATTCTGGCCGCGAAGATCAAGTCCAGGGTGTGCCCGGCTTGGTGTGTAGGTCCGGTCTTACAAAGTGAGAGTCCTAGCGTCTCCATGGTGGACACTAGGTCCATGGCTGCTGTTGAAGGGGAAGGTGGTATCGCCGTGGACATTGAAGTCCCCCAACACAATAAGTTTAGGGAACCTCAATGCCCACTCCGAGACCATCTCCAGCAGCTTAGGTAGACTCTCTGTTGGTGCGTTGGGTGCTCGGTACACCAACAGGAAGGCTACACTCTCACTGGAATCCCACACCAGGCCGGCACACTCTATTCCTGGGATGTTCGCCGTCGGAATCGTCCTGGAATTAAAAGAATCTCGACTGAGGATGGCGACCCCCCCCCATCTCTCTGTCCTCATCTGGTAACTGGCAACAAATCCTGGATATGTTAGCTCGTGTATGAGGACCTCATCACCATCTTGCAGCCATGTTTCAGTGAAACAGGCCAGATCCACCTTCCTATCAAGGAGGAAGTCCCTGATGGTCCCAGTCTTATTATGCACGGACCTGGTGTTAGCCAGTACCAGAGTTGGAGGAGAGATAATTGGAGGTTCCCCATCTGCGTGCCTGGGGAGAGCACGTAGGTCAGAAGGGGGACGAGCCAGTCTCCGGCTCCTCCTCCTCCTCTCATAAGGCCTATGTCTACCGTCCCTATTACCCCTACCCGAGATCACTAGTATTTCCCGCCCCTGCACATCTTCTACCGGTGGTTCATTTAGGTGTTCGGTCTTCTGCCCACCCTCTGAAAAGGGGGGGGGCATGTCGAGTTTGTCCGTCACATCTCTGACTGAATTGGCCAGGAGGAAGCGGCCGGATTGCCCGTCTCCCTCCCCCCCTCCCCCAAGGAGTTCTGCTGGAGCCCCCTCTTCTCCATGGGGATGTCACTGCCAAAGCTCTTTAAGGCAGGGTTGGCTGGATCTTTCAGCTTCTGCTGGGGCTCAGTTAGGGCTGGTAGAGGTGTTATAATACCTCCACTCCGTAGGTGGCGCTGGCGTTCTTCCTTCCACTGCAAGGAGGGAAGAGGAGAGCCTCCTGCGTCAGCGCCAAACGTGCCGGGGGAAGGCGGAACCAAAGATGATCCGCCTCCTGGACGTCTGCGCTGCTGTCGTTTGCGCCTCCGTCGGCGCCTCCGCCTCCACCCCCCTGCCTCCAAGGGGTGGGGGGCTAGTTGCTCACCACACGTCATTTCCGGGCTGACATCAGATGCATCGGCTGAGGGGGCGGTCGCTGCGGGCCTTCTCTTCCTGCGCCGGCGCTGGTGACGTGTGCGCCTGCGCTTTGGCTCCTCTCCATCCACCCTCGGGGGGGGGGGGGGACACGTGCTCCTCTTGCGTGTCCCCAAGGCCACACACCATCTTCCCCCTCGCCTTCAGCTCTCTCTTGGCCGAGCGCGTCAGAGATGGCCGCCTCGGCCGAAGGTCCGCCCGTCTCTCCAAAACTCGGTCAATATCAAAAGACTCCTCTCCCTCCGGCTCCAACTCCCAACCAAGGCAAGATGTCACCGGCCTCCGGCAGGACGACCATGGGCACGTCCCTGGATCGAGGCCCGCCTGAGCGATCGAGCAGCTGTCACCAAAGAAGCATCTCGTCGGAGAGGGTGCTCCATCTTCCGATCTCCCCTGCGCCGAGCTCCGCTCTGTTTCCCCCAGAGCTGGGCCCTGGGGAGACTCTGGGCTCACCGCTGCCACCTCTGATCTCTCCAAAGGGGCCTCGGCCCACGGTAGGTCGTCTGCGGGCGTTTCTGGGCGGTCCTCTGCCTGGAGGTCCCAGGAGTGATCCCAGAGAAGGTCCGGGGAGCTTCTGGGGTCGGAGGTCGGAGTGGTGGTATCCTCCTTATTCCCTTCGCACTCCGGGTTCACCAGGGTGGTTTGAGTGGTTTGGGTGTCTGCAACTGCTTGCTGCAGCCGCCCGCCAAACTCTGTGAGCTTCTCCATCAGCTGACCAAACTCCTCCTGGAGTTGGTGTAGAGTTGTTGTCAGTCCCGGTATTATGGTAGGGGTCTGCATAACTGCTGGGGTGCCTGTCAGAGGCGGGGCCTCCTTAAGTGCCCTCTGCGCCTTCAATTCGGCCTCCAGGCCCAGACAGAAATTGTAAAAGTCTTCGTAATCGTCATCCAGGCCAGGCACATCCTGCTGAGGACCCACACCGACCCCTCCAAGGGGTCGGGGGTCTACTCCAGTAGGTGATTGATCTTTCCCCTGACCTAGGCATACCTCAAGTGTGGGTTTTGGCGAACACAGGCGGAGCGCTCCTGCCAGCTGCTCCTGCACCGGCGCCATCTTCCTTCCCCTGGTTTGCCTCAAGATTCAGGTTAAAATAGAAAACAAATGATTTTTTAAATTCAAAACCTACTGGGGAGCCACATTTTAATATTTCCTGGTTGATCTTTCTAGAAAACAAGTTATCACATCAAAAGTTGTCTACATTTTTGACAACAACACTCCATTTGCATGATAGTTACTTTGACATGTCCATGATTTCTACCATGTAGAGTATGTCCTTGACACCCTAAGATAATAAATTAGAATAAATCGGGGTTTGGGGATGTTTCACTCTGAGACTTAGTAACCTGTTTTGTAACATTGTTGCTCAACATAGACCAGTCCATCAAAATCAATTCTGCTGAAATTGTTGGAATAGATTGTGCTATAACAACACAGAGAGAAATCTGTGCTCAAATATAGTTTTACTTCTAACACTGTCATTTACAGAAACTAACATAAATAATTTTCAAGTATCTGAAGATGAGACATATAGAAAAGTGAAAGCTGAAGTGTGTGTATGTGTTTTCCCCCCTGGCATATATATGTGATCACCTTGGCTTCTAAATACTATTCTCTTTCTAAATTCATTTTGTCTGTCATAATAATAACACATGTTGCAGTAGCAGCAGCAGCCAACCAGGATTTGAGGTAGACCTGCTAATCAAGTTAGAGTATAGTGTGAAGGGACATGCCACTGAGAAAAAAAAGGATATTATCTTCATCTGAATGTTGTAATATTAAGCACTGTATTGTTCAAAACTAATAGAAAGGACATGGAATGGTAAAGAGAGTATTTTATCTCCTATCCTTCTGTTCTGTTTCTTTCCTCCTCCTCGGCTTCTCCTTCCCCTTCCCTTTCTCCTCCCTTGTCTCATATTAAATCCCTTAACACTGTAAGTAAATGAAGAAGTAATACCTGGTAAACTCTATACAAGTAAATTAGGAATAACAATACTTGCTTCTCAAGGGTGTTGAATGAGAACAGTTTCACACCTTCTGAATAGTGCTCCATTTTCTTGTCTTGTGTAACCATAGTCACTAGTGTCTACTTGTGACTTTCTTCTTCAAATGTGCCAAGGATATACATCCTTGTAACCTCCCCCCCCCCCGCCCCCCCCCCCCAAATATCTTGTTAAGCTAATGTATAAAGGAGGCTGCCAGTGTTATGGTACATTTTAGAGTCTAATTATCGAGTAGCAGTTTTCCATCCTACAGGACTTCTAGTGTAATAACGGACCCTTCCAAGCAGGCCTTTAATGTGAGACTTGTCTCACTTTTACTGGAGGCATTCAAACAACACCTCTGGTAAAAGCAAAATTAATGTGGAGTAAACACGTTAATTAGACACCTGGTAAGATTCTGACCTTAAACTAAGGTCTGAATCTTATCAGCTGTTAGCCCTACAAAGATTGACTCTAAGGACCATGTCACACAATATTGGGGGTCAGTTCACATAGCCATCTTGAACTTTTGGATTCCTGGAGCCCAAAGGAGTGATAGGGCATCCTCCCCTTCCCCCACCTACCCCCTGAGTCACCATTTCCTACACTCTGTAGCACAGCAATTCTCGTTTGTGCCTGGGGGCCAGGGAACAGCACCGGGGGTTCCATTAGCATTAGGGCCTGCACCTGCAGAGATAGATTCAGAAGAGGATTTGGAAGGGTTACCTGAAGGAGCGTTTCCCATTTCTGGGCCCCTTTCTCCCACTGAAAGCTTGGCTTGGGATGAAAGTTGGCTTGACCCTTATGCAGACATAGATGATAACCAGGTGCAAATGGAAAGCAGTGATAGCTAAAGTTATGAACACCCGGGTGGGAGAGGCTCACAGGAGCTTGTGAGTCAAAACATGGAAGAGAGCGGCTGGGAAGATTCTAGGGAGGAGAGCTCTCATGAAGATAGAGACCCAGGTGCTGGGAGACAAGGCCGAACCTTTGATAGGAGACGTAGCATCGAGTCCAGCAGAAGGGGATGGTACCATAGCCTAGACAGGCCGAGGTCCATCAGCAGAGATTGGAGACGACGAAGCCTAGAGCGTCGGGGACCTCAGCCGAAAGATTAAGTATAGGATCCGTGGGAACGAATCCCCAGTGCTTCGGCCACGTCTCTTCTGAGTAGACGTGTAGCGAAGTGGGTCCACGGAGCTAAGCTGGCTAGTGGCCACCAAGTCTTGCCTTGTATTTCGTACCTTGTTTGTTCCTGAATCTGCATTGCTGTGCGGAGCCTTGCTAAGCCTCTTGGATTACTCATCAAGCTGCTTTTGGACAATTGATTGCTTACAGCTTTTGGATTGCTTTCGCTATTTTTATGGACAATATTCCTTTTGAACTGTTTCTATATTCAATAAAGTAGTTAGCCTTCAGTCCATCTCTGTGTGTGTGATTAAGGGGCCGGTCAAGTCCGTGCATCGTGACAGTTGGCCTACCTGGAGCTGCGGCCCAACGAGTTTGCCAACGATAGGGCCCAGGTGGGCTTTGTCTACAACTTGTTGGAAGGAACGGCGGCAGCATGGGCGACTACGTTACTCCAGGCCAGATCCCCCCAGGTGGCCACGTTAAGAGACTTTCTAAACGCCATCAAGACGACTTGGGGAGCCCCAGTGAAAGCGGAGTTAGCCGAGCGGGATTTGGACCGGCTATCCATGAGGGACATGTCCTTGTCCCAGTATATTTCCCGTTTCTGTGTGCTGGCTGCCCAGGTGGATTGGAACCCCTCTGCCCTCCGTTACTAGTACATCAAAGGGTTGTCATCAGAGATGCAACAAGAGATGCTAAGAGGGCATGGCCGTCCCGCGGACCTGGAGGCGGCAATCACCTTGAGCTTACGAGTGGAAGCGGGTTTGCAGACCCGGAGGCGTTGGGATAAAAGTGCGGTGGAGAAGCCAGTGGCAAGGAAGGAGTCGGGGGCCGGCCAATTCTTGCCCCGACAGTTTGCCCCGGCTGCTCAACCTTTGGACGAGCCGGAGCCCATGCAGCTTGGCACTGTGCGGCCCAAAGTAGATCCGGCGGAAAAAGCACGCCGTCAACGCCTCAACCTGTGTTGGTATTGTGGAGGAGCTGGACACTTTTCTAGGGAATGCCCCCAGAAGCCGCTTGGAAAGACTCCTCGGGCCTCATTCGCCCTCGGAGGGGCCCCGGAGGCCGAAGAGGCAATCCAGGCGACGGGGGAAGGGCCCGGCCGGGTGTAAGAAGGTTCGCTCACTCGGCCAATGTCGCTCATCTTCCCCCTGAACCCAAGACTGGACAATTGTTCTTAGTGATGGTCAGCCTGTGGTCGCCAGAGAAGGGGCCGATGATGGTCCATGCCATGATCGACTCAGGGGCTACCAACAACTTCATCAATGCAGACTATGCCAAGTCTGCCGGACTACAATTTTTTGAACTCCAAGAGCCAAAGGGTGTACAGACTATTGATGGGAGAACTTTGAAAACTGGGGCTGTGACTCATTATACAGCCCCTACCAAGATGTGGACCAGTTCCCATAAAGAGGACATTTCCTTTCTTTTGACCAAGTTACCGGATTTCCCTATCGTCCTGGGCATTGTGTGGCTCTCACTCCATGATCCACAGATCTCCTGGGCCAAGAGACAGTTAGTTTTTTCTTCCGATCATTGCCAGAGCCACTGCATGACGGCCCGAGCTTGCCAGGCTCAGGAGGTGGAAAACGTTGCCACGTTGCCCAAAAAGTATGCCGGTTTTTGGGATGTATTCAGCGAGAAGGAGGCGGAATGCTTGCCTCCGCACCGGCCCTATGATTGTGCCATTGAATTGGAACCTGGAGCCCCTATCCCGCGGGGGAGACTCTACCCTCTCTTGGAACCAGAGCAACAGGCTCTCCGAGAGTTCCTGGATGAGAATCTGCGGAAGGGCTTCATTCGGCCTTCTCAGTCCCCGGCCGGGGCACCCATTCTTTTTGTCAAGAAGAAATCGGGGGAATTGCGGCTCTGTAATGACTATCGGGAGCTCAACAAGATCACGATTCGGAATCGCTACCCCCTACCCCTGATCCCCGAGCTGTTGGAGCGGATGCGGGGAGCCAAGGTGTTCACTAAACTGGACTTGAGGGGTGCTTACAATCTGGTGCGGATTCGTCAGGGCGACAAATGGAAGACGGCCTTCCAGACCAAGTGGGGAAGTTTCGAATACTTGGTGATGGGATTCGGTTTGTGCAACGCCCCAGCCTGCTTCCGAGACCTGCTGGATCGCTATCTGGCAGTCTATCTTGACGACCTGCTGATTTTTTCTCCGGATCAGGCGACCCATGATCTCCATGTCAAAGAAGTGCTCCAGAGACTGAGAGCCCACGGGCTCTATGCCAAGCTGGAGAAATGTGCTTTTGATCTGCGTGAGGTGGACTTTCTGGGCTATCGTATCTCACCTACGGACATTGCCATGGATGACACCAAGGTTCAAGCTGTGGCCGACTGGACGGCTCCAGCCAGCAAGAAAGACATTCAAAGATTCTTGGGCTTTGCCAACTACTACAGAAAGTTCATTCCTGACTTTGCCAAGTGGGCTGATCCTATCACCCAGTGCCTGCGGGGAAAGGTGCCGTTCCGGTGGACACCGGAGGCGGACGTGGGTTTCCGCAAGTTAAAGCAGCTGTTCACCACCCAGCCGCTTCTGCAGCACCCCAACCCCCGCACCCCTTTCATCGTGCAGGCTGACGCTTCGGATGTAGCAGTGGGAGCGATCCTGCTACAGCCGCAGGGGACGGACTTGTTGCCCTGTGCCTACTACTCCCGGCAGCTGACGGCGCCGGAAAAGAACTATACCATTTGGGAGAAGGAGCTCCTGGCCATTAAGGTAGCCTTTGAAGTTTGGAGACATCTCCTTGAAGGGGCCAAATTCCCGGTGGAAGTTCACACTGACCACCAGAATTTGGAGCACTTGAAGACCCAGCGCAAATTGAACCAGAGGCAACAGAGATGGTCCCTGTTCTTTGAGCGATTCAATTTTCGCATTCACTATGTGACCCCCAAGCAGACCAAGCAAGCTGATGCTCTGTCCCGGAAGCCGGAGTATGTTCGTGGCGGAGAAGGGCTTTCCGAGGCCCGTTTGCTGAAAGCGGAGAACTTTGCGGCTGCGAGGGCAGCCCCTATGAACCCCCCAGTGGCCCCGCCGGCCCCTGGGGACAAGAGACCTCTGAGTGATCGGGTCCAGGCGTGCCAATGGACTGACCCTTGGGTGCAAGAGCAGCTGACCAAGGGGGTGCCAGCCCCTTTCCAAGTCCGTGCATCATGACACACTCAGGAGAACTATCTGGAGAGGCTTTGTAGCTACCATTTAATTTTAATTTTATAGGTGATATTGGCAGCTGAAGGGGGGCTGGCTAGCATTCTGGGGCAACCTTTATTTGATCCCAAATGTCATGCAGCTACCTGCCCCCCAAGGGAAAGTCCAGGGTAGGGGGTGGGGACACCAAGTCAAGCAGGAGCAACATTTAGAAATGGGAGCACATCATACCCAAGCTATAATATACTGTACTGAAAGTATATATAATGATGTCTGGCAACATGATGTTGCCATCTTGTGGCTTTCCCCCCTTCAATGAGGGACTCACCTAGTTTGTTTGATTAGTTATAATATAGATAAGTTTTTTAAATTCTCATTTATACTAGTCATAGAATAGCCCTGAAGCATAGACATGTATTTGAAATGCAAAACTAATGACTCTAAAGAAAGCATTTAAGGTGTGGTTTACCTGTGTGAAAAGAATGTGTGTGTGTGTGTGTGAGAGAGAGAGAGAGAGAGAAGGAGAGAAACCTCTGTGAAAAATATTTTGGGGAAAATACAGAACATCAGGAGATAGCTTATACTATATCAGATAATCAGTTCCTCTAGTGTAGTAATAAATGGCACAAGCCTTCTGTGGTTTCAGACAGCAGTCTTTCTCAGCTCTACTTGGAAATGCAAGGGACTAAAACTGAGATATTCTTTAATATGCAAAATGTGCTTTACCATTGAGTTGTGGTTTCTTTGGTATGTAAGGCTTGAGGGATTTTTGCTCATAAATATAATAGGCCCATCTGACAATAATATTGTATCCAAATCTCTTTAGAAAGTTTTACATCAAGCACACATGAATGTCAGCTGAGAAACCACAAAACAAAATGTGTGACATAAAATAGATTAGCCATTTTCTTTTATTGCATGCATATTCTCATTCCCAACATGACCACATTTATACCACAAACACTTCCAAAGAGCTAAAGTGCCATACTGGAGTCCAGCTAGCCTGAAATGGTGAACTGGTGAGGGATAAATAAATGACCCTGAGCATTTTTTTCTTGTCAAGCTAGTAGTTTGTGCACTATGTCAGCATAGACCTATGCCTTTTCCTTTGTCACAAACAACATTTCATCAGACTTTATTCAGGGTTCATCCACACAAAGTGGAAAATACGTGCCCTCCTATGTTTTTACCTGGGGCATCTAAATGATGCTTTAGGTAAAAACATATTCCTTTGGCACAAAACAGGAAAATGCTGTGTGGATTGGTCCCGGGGATAGAATTGCACAACTTCCAATCCCAATCCACACAGCTGTCTCAGGAGTTTTGGGCTCCTGGAACCTGAAACCCCCAAGACAGCCCCACTCCCTCTTAAAACCTCTCAAAAAGCCTTTTAAAAACTTACCCAGCAGGCATTTTGCTGCTACAGGCCCTTTCCTGGCATGTAGAAATGCCGATTGGGTGCAAATTAAAGTTTTGTCTAGAACCACCCTCAGTCTAAACCAAATATAGTTGTCTTGGGCTACAAATCACAGAAATCCCAACCAGTTTACAAACCGTTAGGAATTGTGGGAGCTGAAGTTCAAAACATCTGGAGGACCACAGTTTGGGAACCACTGAACCACTGGTCTAGTAGGGCAATCTACACTGCCATATAAAATCCATATTATCTGCTTTGATCTGGATTATATGGCAGTGTAGACTCATATAATCCAGCTCAAAGTAGATAATGTGGATTATCTGCTTTCATAACCTGAATTATATGGTAGTGTAGAAGAGACCTACATTATCTGCTTTAAAATGGATTATTTGAGTCTACACTGCCATATAATCCAGTTCAAAGCAGATAATTTAGATTTTATATGGCAGTGAATAATAATAATACTTTATTTTTAACCCACCCTCTCTGCCCAAGAGAACTGAGAGAGACTTACAAAGTAAAAATGGCAAACATTCAATACTATTACAAAACATAATAGACAATTTACAGACAATTAAACGTAGATCAGCCCTCAAGAGCACAGAAGGATCTTCTTCCCTCTTTTGCATGAAGCAATACAAACACATTCAAGTACACAAGAATCCACTTTCAAATCCACCTGTCTAGACATTAAGAGACCAAGGCCAAAGGTTTCCAGCAATAAATAAATGCAGCTTTTTGTAAGAACACAATTGTCATGAATGACTTTTCAATAACTTTAAAGCATAGGTTCTTTTTATTGCATTTTCCAGTGTGAGAGGTTATATCAAATTACAGAAAAAACATTTAAACAAAGAATGACATTGGACATACAGACATACATATTATATGCAACTATATTAGATGTACAACAAGTTACAGTTACATTGGACTAACAAACAGAAAAGGGGGGGTTATATTTTCACTCTACATTCACACCACATGTACATGCATTCATCCTCACACACCCAAATATTATTATATCCTTTTCTCCCTCCTTGGAGAAGCACCTGTTAGGCCAGGCACTGCTTTCCTGCAGCATGCCAGTGTATAGTACCATAACTTCCATAATGCCATAACTTCTAAACTTCAAAATGCATCCTTTCTCTAAGCACAATGCCAAGGACCAGATCTCTGTTTTTCATACAGCAGAACCTGGGTCCCTGCACAAAATCTAAGACACCAAAAGCACACTTCTTCCTCTTCCCTTGAGAAAGAAGGCCAAAGTGACCAGACTGCTCCCATGCAAATCTGCCACTCTCCATAGGTACTAGGCCTGGTTGATCAAGGTACACTATCTCTCTCTTTCCCATGGAGCAGAGCATAGCAGGTAAACCAGACTCCTCAGGTTGGTCACACTTAAGCATTATTAGTCTGAGTCTTTTATAGGAATATTCTGTTGATGTTGCAAAGTTTTAAATGAATGATAGACGTCTTCCTTCCTGGCTCCATCTCAGTTTCCTGGCCAGATGTTGATCTTATTGATTGGTGTTGACAAACACAAGGCTTGTGTTGCCTTCCTTCTTAACATTGTAAACATCTTATCACTGTCCCATTCTTATCAGAGTTCACTTTTCAGTTCTTAGCAGGTTTTAATCACAGTTCAGCAAGCAGGCAGTTAGTCACTGCAGGCCTTAATATTTTACTGGTGTTTCCAAAATTATTAACCCATCCATACATCCTTCCATTTTTCCATTCATACCCACACATCATATTAAATTCATATTTGTCAAATTTGCACATTGAATTTCTTGTGACACAATAAAGGTTATGGAGGATCAAATCCAAGAACTTTATCTCTCTGTTTCAACCAAATGTGTCTGAAAAGCCCACTTGAAGGACATAAGGGCCATGCCCATCCTCAAGCTCATGATCCTCAGCAACTGGTCCTATGAAGTATACAGCCTTTGTTTAAGGAAACATTATCTGCCTAGTTCAATATATAATTTCAATAAAAATTCTATTTCTATATTCTACTCTCTCCACTCTCACTGCTAGTCCATCAAAAAGAAAATTGTACTTATCCAGTTCACCAACAGAAACAAATTAACAATTCTGCTGAGAATAGTTGTGAAACCCAATGTAGCTTTGCTAGCTGTGAGGGGAGAGGGGAGTGTCAAACATATGTGTGTGCACTTGCCTCCCCACTGACCATTTAGTCTATCATGAATTCATCTGATTGCTTTAACATGACTATAAATAAATATTGAGGGCCAAAAAAGAATGTCTTTGAAATACCAAAGATATTTTTTGGAGTCCTAAATTTACTAGGCTCCTCTGCACATTTTTTTCTGGAGGTACTTTTTTCTCCTCTATAAGCACTGTAGAAACTCATCTTTAAAATACGGGAACATTACACCAATTAGGCTAGCTTGGTGTGAAATCTGCCCTCACAGCAGCCCCATGTTCAGAACTTTTGTGCTAAATCCATAGCCACTGTGCTCATGGCCCAGGACTGCATCCACTCTGCTGGACCAACCCCTTTTCTGTGTTGCCACCACTGCTCCTAGCCAGCCACAAACTTCTGTCCAGGCTCCTGCTCATCTTGAACTACTCTGCTAATGTCTGAAAGGGCCATGTGCATTACCAAAAGAAAGGGACCCTTGTTGACAGAGAAGACTAAATGCTTTGATAAACTACAACTCTCATAATTCCATAGATTTCGTAGATGGACCCCCTGGGTAGGGAGCTTCATATGCTGAGATGCTTTTCTTTCTTTTCATTGGTATTACAGTCTAAGTCAAACTAAGGCCCAAAGGCAATTTATCTGGCCCTCACACAGGATCAACCTAAATCTGAAACGACTTGAAAGCACACAACAACAACAACAACAACAACAACAACAACAATCCTATCTCATCAGCCAAAAGCAGGTCCACATTTCCCATTGAAATACTAATATGTTTATATTTGTTTAAATGGTTCTTCATTTTAATTATTGTATTTTGAAAGTGTTTGCACTACAAATAAGATATGTGCAATGTGCATAGGAATTCATTCTTTTTTTTCCTTCAAATTATAATCCGGCCCTCCAACAGTTTGAGGGATTATGACCTGGCCCTCTCTTTAAAAAGTTTGAGGACCCCTGGACTAAGTGTTCATTCTTGGTGTCCTCATTGGATGGAAATGGTCACTCAAATGAATGTAGCACAATCATAAGACACTCAGAATTATAAAGGGAAAAATAAGAATTTTAAATGTATTATTTATTTATTTATTTATTTATTGGGGCTTCTTCGCCGCCGACTCCCAGGGGCTCGCGGCGGCTCACAGAGCCAGTGGCACAACGCCACAGGTTAAAACATAAAAACAGTTAAAAACAGTTAAAACAATTAAACAGCAAAATGCAATATAACAATTGAGCAGCAGGAGATATCACAGCCCAGAGAGTATAGACGAGGCCTACTCGCGAAGGCCTGCCTAAACAAATGAGTTTTGCAGGCCCGTCTAAATGGCAGCAGATCTCTCAGGGCTCTGGCCGGCCGGGAGGCGTTCCATAGTGTGGGAGCTATAATAGAAACGCCCTCGGCGGGTCGATGTTAGATGTGCCGACTTTACAGATGGTACTACCAACAGGTTGGCCTCTTCGGACCGAAGTGATCTCGCTGGGCAATATGGGGTGAGACGGTCCCTCAGATACGCTGGCCCCAGTACTTACAAACACATCAGCCATCAGTGGCCATTATAAGAGAGGGAAGGTATATATATGTATTCAGATTTTATTTCAGCTCAGGTTTTGATAAGAAGAACCCTATCACGTTTGCTAAGAAGTTAGCAAAAGTCATAGAAGCTTTCATATTTGGGATGGGGAAAATGAATATATATTTGTTAAGTAAATGGAAGAAATGAAAAACTATTCAATTTACGTCGCTTGTGCTACATTCATTTTGAGTGACCATTTCCATGTAATGAGGACAGCAAGAATGAACACTTAGCCTGTAATACCAATGAAAAGAGAAAAAAGCATCTTAGCAGATGAAGCTCCCTACCTATTGTTTTCAGGTTTTTATTTGAATTCCAACATATTAACCCCTATTATTACTAAATCAGTGTTGCCATTTCTTTTTTCTGAGAGCATATTTATTTTGAACAACTGCATAGAAGTACAGCCTGCTCCCCATACTGAGAATAGTGTTACTTGTTGAATTTAGTACAGATGGTTGTGGAATTTGTTTGAGTCTCTTTTTGAAGAATTTGCCAGAATTAGCAGATCACACATTCAATATGGAAATAAGTAGTGTTTTCAAAAATTCAAATCTGGGAAAAGTTTCAAAAGTGAAACTGGCAGACTTGCCTCTTGTAAACATTATCTAAGTTCCATAGCAATCTGTATAACTTGCTTTCAGGCGAGAGAGAGAAAACTAAATTAACATCTGGTTTCAGTCTTGATTTCTAAAAACTCCGCTATACCTTTATTTAAAAATATGATAGTATATTTTTACATTTGTTGGTAACTCTGGATGTGATGTTTGCATTTTTGTGCTGAGGCCAGAACTTAGGAAGTTACTTTCTTTGAAATTTCCCAGTTGTTGCTGGGGGCTTCTGATAGTTATGACCCCCACCCACCCCCCAAAACAACAACAATGACACATTTTCAAGCTCTGATTGAGACAAACAGGTGTAGTTGCATCCCTATCTGTGAATTTCATGTGGAAAGAGGGGAACTGGACACAAACACACTACAGAGATTAGCTTCAATATATCAAAGCTGCAGATTTATTACAACAGCTGGCAGTGTTGATTTGACATGAGTTCTGGATCCATATTAGATAACCTTCTTGTTATTCAATGGCCCCAGTTCCAAACCGATTGTTTGAGGAGAAAACCTGAATGACATACATGGAGTTTGCATGTTTGCACAAAACATACTGTATGTGGTCCTCTGACACTAGTAATGGGGTATGCCCTTCTTCCTGCAAGAATGCTGTGGCCTCACCGTCACATGCGAAAGACTCCCAATGGGGCATAATAAAAAGGGAAAGATCCAAGTGTGTTTTCCACCATCCCCTTCCCGCCAACTTATACCAACTCTTGCCAGCCATATATGCAGAACTGAATCCCATTGAGTCACTTTTCTTGTCCCCAGCATGAAAGGTCCTCAGAGCAATACATTAAAACCCTAACTGAAGTGATGTTTCGTATTGAATAATCTACTCACTTTGTTCAGCCACAAAGTTTCCAATTGCTTTCTGTCTTGCCCTGTCTGTCTTTATTTGGTCACCAGCTTTTGTCCAACAGCATTGTTCCAGCCAATCAGATCATAAGATGATTGTGTAAAAAAGCCTGAAAAAGACTAGCTGAGGAGTGGGGAAGGAAAATCCCTTCCCTGTCAAAAACCCTTCTATTCCCAGGCCTGAAGCCTGCACAAACTACACAGGTTGACCTGCACACAGTTGCTACCCGTTAAGGCAGAGGCACTTGCTTCTTGCAATTAGTACCAAAACCCTTAGCCTTGGACAACTGGTTTTATTTATGTATGTATTTATTTGTGATATTTGTATACCACCCTTCTCAACCCTAAAAAGGACTCAGGGCGTTTCACAGTGTGGGCAACAATTCAACACCATCGATAAAAACAGGAGAAAACATTAAAATTGACCCTCTCCTAATAAAATATTGAACATTGTTAAACACATCACATAAAATAGTATCACCTTTAACACAGAGACATAGCCGTTTAATACAACAGTTAGTCAATAATGACAATTTTCATCATACATTTTGATACCAGTTTTCAGCATGATAGTTCACTAGTGTTCTATAAAAATATTCAGTTTAATTAATGCTCTTTGGGTACAGATTTATATTCAACCTAGGGGCCTAGACTTCCCTAAAGGTTTACTTCCAAAGTATTTACTCCTTAAACCAAACTGTTGCCACCTATTAAGTGGGACATATATCTCTGTCATTAAAAATAATATTGTAACAGAAACATTAATGATATGTATAACAAATTTTCCTCATAAAGTGCATGTATGTCTGCCTTTGAATTGCGGTCAAAGGACTTCACTACTGCTTTGAACAACAGCTGGGACAACCTTCTGGGTAAAGTTGATATAGCATTCACAGCCTTTCATCAACAGGTGTTCCTTGCTAACCCATCTACTCTCCATTATTATCATTATTATTATTTCCTCTTTCCTGCTATGTTTCACCTTTTAAACCTGCTTGTGTTGTAGATCAGGACAACCCAAATGGGGTAAAATCCCTCTCCATAATAAGACAATGATTATAGTCTCATTAGGCAAGCCCCAAAGTGAAAGTGCTGTTACCAAATGTTCTATACTTACAGGGTAATAAATTGTCCTAAATAGAAAGCAAAGCAACTATTCTGAGATGGGAGGAGGGAAGAGAGAAAACACTGCTTCAGTTAATCCAGCATTGCAGTCAGTTTTGGGTATACACCAGGCATGTAGCCAGGGGGGGGGCTAAGGAGGCTTCAGCCCCGAAATTCTCAGGGTGGTCCACGAGAAGGCCTTACTGGTACATTATTTAAACTGTTATGTGCATTTATATCATGATCTGATCACCATGCTCATTATATCCCACATTCATGGGGTTATTGGGATAACAATACAAAAGGTTTGCTAGGGTAGATCCTCTTCCACCCAGTCTCAGCCCCCCCCCCCCGAAACAAACTCAGCCCCCTGAAACAAAAACCTGGCTACGGCCCTGGTATACACTATCAGACATTTTCTTGAAAGTTTTGTTCCAATGCCAGAAAGAAACTCTAAAATCCATCATCTGATCTGTTTCAAGGGATTTGAACTGACCCTGAAAAACAAATTACTGTTGACAAGTTTTGTTCTGAAAGTCACAAATTTGTTACTGCATATCAGTAATAGGCTGACTGACAAAGTTCTGATTTAGTAGTGTTTTAAAAAGACAGCAAAGCAAGTGTTTTCTGTGTACATTTATTGTCCTTTGAATCCTCTCACTTTTGCTGATTTCTCAAACCTGTATTGGAACAAGCTACCTTCTTTCATCTCTGTAGGAAGGCTTTGAACTCATGACCTTTCATTCATGTCATGTAATGTTCTGCAGTTGATGGTGGTTGGTGATGGAAGAGTTAGTGTAAGTTTTCCTTCTAAAGGGTTCAGTATTCTCTAAGTGTTTATGGTTGAAAGCAATTAAGGGTGGAGGCATGAAAGAGATTGCAGCTGGGTGTTCCTGGATATAAGAGCTAACCTTGGGACTGATCTTTGGGAGAAAAGTGTCTATCTTATTTTGGTGGTGGGTGCTGCCGGTTCCCCCCAGGTTTGTTGGATTTTCGGTATCTTGACCTGTCTCCTGTAATCTTGGAACCCTGAAACCTTGGACCTCTGGACTGACTTTTGACTACAGTATAGATTCTTGATCCTTGGACTTTGTTTATTGAACTCTTCGTGTTTGACCACTTTGACTACTGTGTAGCATTTGCTATAAGTTTTTGTTGATTCTCTGACTGAGTGCTATCTTTATGTTTTATATTTTAGATTATTAAAACAGCAAGAAAGTAAGTGCTGTATTAATTAAATTGTTTTATACAAACTGGGTTTTTGTTTGGTTCATCTCTGCCGGAAATAATGGCAGAGCCCTGGCATCGTGATGGTTCAGTAGTGATCTAATGCAGTTTACTCCCAGCCAGCTGTAGCACAGTCTCAGGATTATTCTCTCTTTATGAACATATTTGCACATTTCTAAAATGCCAGTGAGCTACAGGCATTTTGGTGTCCTCCTGATTGTTCTACAGCATCCAACAGCCTCAGTAAGCATGGACAATGCTCAAGTATGATGAGAAATCTAGTGGATTTCCTCTTTGCTGTTCCATGATTATAAATCATGCAGAGTTAGGAGCCCAATTCCTTTTACATGCTTCATACTACAATTTTTTTCATCCCTGACCATTACCCAAGCTAACTAGCACCAATGGAAGGAATAGTTGAAAATCACTACATTACAAATACTTTATCGTTATATGAATGGAAGGGTACTTTGAAAGCCAAAGAAGAAGTAAGTAATATATCCAGAGCTATTAATCTTAAATATTACATATACTGATAATTAATATTCATGTTGTTTACATTAGCTCAGTGGGTGACTCTTCTGGCACATTTTGTAGAATTTCCTCAACCCTCACTAGACCAAATTGGCCTTGCCCTGTCTTTAAGAAAATGCGTTAGGCAATGGACAGAAAGAAGCTCACCAAGATATATTCTGAAAATGAAAAATGGGAATTGAGATAGGTTGTTACAAAGGTATTGTAATCAATAATCATTCTGTAGCAAGCTTAAAAGATGGACCCAAAGGATCAAAGAATATTTTCCAAACCTCTTCTGCTTATCTTTTTTCTCTAATGGATCACAAAGATGGAAGTCATTTAATGTCTACTGCTCAAGGACATTGATATATCTGCGGATACCCATCCATTTAGAAATATTTGGTTTTATATAACTATATGAAAAATAAACCTTAGAAAAACTCTGATAGATTGCATGGGACAGTTAACGGCACAAATGGCTTAGAGGAACAAAGTAAAGGCTTCAGGGCAAAGTAATCATGTAGGTGAGCCCTCACTATCAAACAGAACACTTCTTAATGCAACAGGAATTTCTTCCACTGATGTATGTATGTATGTACCGTGTAGCATTTGAGCTAAATAGCTATCTGAATATTTTTCTTGGAATCTAGGGATATAACCTAATGTGGGATGTCCCAGAATGAATCTGTTTTTCTATGTACACGCCTAAAGCATTTGTAAAGCTCACATTAGGGAGACAGGTATCCACAATATGGTCAAATGTAGATAGATAATGGTGCTTTCCAATAAACCACTTTGAGGAATCTGTCACGATGCACGGACTTGACCGGCCCCTTAATCACACACACAGAGACGGACTGAAGGCTAACTACTTTATTGATTGTAAAAACAGTTCAAAGATAATGTCCATAAGAATATAAAAGCAATCCAAAAGGCTTGAAGTAACAATGTCCAAAATAGCGTGGCAAATGGCCAAAGGTTCAGCAAGCTCCGCACAACATGCGGATCAGGAACAAGACAAGGCTCCGCAAAACCAGGCGGATCAGGAACAAGGCAAGGCAAGGCAAGGCAAGGCTTGATGACCACTTAGCTTCGTGGTCTCACTCCGCTTCACGCCTATTCAGAAGAGACGTGGCCAGAGCACTGAGGATTCGTTCCCACGGATCCCATTTTTAATCCCTCGGCCGAGGTCCCCGACGCTCTAGGCTTCTTCGTCTCCAATCCCCGCTGACGGACCTCGGCCGGTCTAGGCTCCTGAACCATCCCCTTCTACTAGACTCAATGTTCCGTCTCCTATCAAAGGTTCGACCTTGTCTCTCAGCAGCTGTGTTTCTATCTCCCTGGGAGCTCTCCTCCCTAGAAACTTCCCAGCCGCTTTCTTCCATGTTTTCACTCACTAGTTCCTGAGAATCTCTCCCACCCGGATGCTCATAGCTTCCAGAATCACTGTCTTCCATCTGCACCTGGTTATCTATGTCTTCGTCAGGGCCAAACAACATTTCTTCCCATGCCAAGCTCTCTGTGGGCAAAGGAGGCCCACCAAGGGGAAGCTGCCCTTCGCCCCAGTCATCTAGCTCATCCTCTGAATCTGGTTCTGGTGCTGCAGGCCCTAATGCTAATGGGACCCCGGGTCCTAGCCCCTGCCCTCCAGGCACAAACGAGAACTGCTGTGCTACACTATCCCCCCCCTCAGGGCCCCTCCGAGGCCACCCTCGAGGTTTGGGTTTGTCAGGGTACTTGCGGTGAAACCGGGCCACAAGGTCCGGGGCATGAACATCCCGAGCCCGCGTCCAGGAACGCTCTTCTGGCCCAAAACCTTTCCAGTCAATCAAATACTCCAGCTTCCGGTATCTGATGCAGGCATCCAGGATGTCCTGCACCTCCAACTCCTCAGCGTCACGCAGCACAGGGGAGGGGGTGGCTGCGTCACATCAGGCCGCACCCCCTTCGCCGGGCGGAGCAAGGAACGGTGAAACACAGGGTGGATCTTCATGTCCGCTGGGAGTTGAAGTTTGAAGGAAACAGGCCCCACCTTCTCCAGCACTTTGTAGGGCCCTAGGAATCTCGCCTCCAACTTGCGGCTAGGCCTCTCTGTGGGCAAGTTCTTGGTAGACAGCCAAACTTTATCCCCCACCAGGATCTCAGGGCCCTCCTGGCGCCTCCAATCTGCCATCCGCTTGTAGTCCGCTTTAGCCTGGTCCAATTGAGTGTGCAGTAAGTCTTGAAGTGCAGTGAGCTCCCGAAGCCAGTCTTTCGCCTCCGACACCCCTCCGGACGGGTCCACCGGTGGGTAGAACCGAGGGTGGTGTCCATAGTTAGCAAAGAAAGGAGTCTCTTTGATGGATTCGTGCGTCGCATTGTTGTAGGCAAACTCCGCCAACGACAACAAGGACGCCCAGTTGTTTTGCTGATAGTTGACATAGCACCGCAGGTACTGTTCCAAGGTGGCATTGACCCTTTCGGTTTGCCCGTCGGACTGGGGGTGATGAGCCGTGGACATCCGCACATCAATCCCCAGCAACTTCTGGACAGCCCTCCAGAACTGGGAAGTGAACTGGGTGCCACGGTCCGTCACCAAACTCTGTGGAAGTCCATGCAACCGAAACACATGTTGCACAAACATAT
Organism: Anolis apletophallus; assembly: GCA_030556195.1. NCBI lineage: Eukaryota > Metazoa > Chordata > Lepidosauria > Squamata > Anolidae > Anolis > Anolis apletophallus. The sequence continues at coordinate 136,147,255 of JARBWK010000002.1, read as the reverse complement.
CAGCAGTCTCCTTGGCAGTAGGCACCCCCACACAGGGAATGAAGTGTCCCATCTTGGTGAAACAGTCCACCACGACCAAGATCGTGGTGAAACCCTTGGACTTGGGCAGGTCGGTGATGAAATCGGCCAAAATCATCTTCCAGGGAGCGGAAGGGGTCGGAAGCGGCTGGAGCAAACCGGCCGGCTTGCCCCCCTGGTTCTTGGCCCGCTGGCACACAGGGCAAGAGCCCACATAGTCCTCCACATCCCTCCGCACCTTAAGCCACCAAAAATCCCGTAACACCAACTGTAGGGTCTTGAACAGCCCAAAGTGTCCTGCGGCCCGGCTATCATGGCAAAGTTTGAGAATGTTCTCCCTCTCGGGCCCAGGGGAAACATAGACAGAGTCGCGGTGGTAGAGCACCCCGTTCTTTACCTGGAAAGGGGCTTGCACCCCCTTGGTCAGCTGCTCTTGCACCCAAGGGTCAGTCCGTTGGCGCGCCTGGACCCGGTCACTCAGAGGTCTCTTGTCCCCAGGGGCCGGCGGGGCCACTGGAGGGTGTAGAGGAGCCGCCCGGGCCGCTGCAAAGTTCTCCGCTTTTAGGAGACGGGCCTCAGAAAACCCCTCACCGCCACGAACATACTCCGGCTTCCGAGACAGAGCATCCGCTTGCTTGGTCTGCTTGGGGGTCACATAGTGGATGCGGAAATTGAATCTCTCAAAGAACAGGGACCATCTCTGTTGCCTCTGGTTCAATTTGCGCTGGGTCTTCAAGTGCTTCAAATTCCTGTGGTCGGTGTGAACTTCCACCGGGAATTTAGCCCCTTCCAGCAAATGCCGCCACACTTCAAAAGCCACCTTGATGGCCAGGAGCTCCTTCTCCCAAATGGTATAGTTCTTTTCCGGCGCCGTCAGCTGCCGGGAGTAGTAGGCACAGGGCAACAAGTCCGTCCCCTGCGGCTGTAGCAGGATCGCTCCCACCGCTACATCCGAAGCGCCGGCCTGCACGATGAAAGGGGTGCGGGGGTTGGGTTGCTGCAGAAGCGGCTGGGTGGTGAACAGCTGCTTTAACTTGCGGAAACCCACGTCCGCCTCCGGTGTCCACCGGAACGGCACCTTTCCCCGCAGGCACTGGGTGATAGGATCAGCCCACTTGGCAAAGTCAGGAATGAACTTTCTGTAGTAGTTGGCAAAGCCCAGGAATCTTTGAATGTCTTTTTTGCTGGCCGGGGCCACCCAGTCAGCCACAGCTTGGACCTTGGTGTCATCCATGGCAATGCCCGTGGGTGAGATGCGATAGCCCAGAAAGTCCACCTCACGCAGGTCAAAAGCACATTTCTCCAGCTTGGCATAGAGCCCGTGGGCCCTCAGTCTCTGGAGCACTTCCTTGACGTGGCGATCATGGGTCGCCTGATCCGGAGAAAAAATCAGCAGGTCGTCCAGGTAAACTGCCAGATAACGATCGAGCAGGTCCCGGAAAATGTCATTCATGAAATGTTGGAAACAGGCTGGGGCGTTGCACAAACCGAATCCCATCACCAGGTATTCGAAACTTCCCCACTTGGTCTGGAAGGCCGTCTTCCATTCGTCGCCCTGACGGATCCGCACAAGGTTGTAAGCACCCCTCAGGTCCAGTTTAGTGAACACCTTGGCTCCCCGCATCCGCTCCAAGAGCTCGGGGATCAGGGGCAGGGGGTAGCGATTGCGAATCGTGATCTTGTTGAGTTCCCGATAGTCATTGCAGAGCCGCAACTCCCCCGATTTCTTTTTGACGAAAAGAATAGGCGCCCCGGCCGGGGACTGGGAAGGCCGAATGAAGCCCTTCCGCAGATTCTCATCCAGGAACTCTCGGAGAGCCTGTTGCTCTGGTTCCGAGAGAGGGTAGAGTCTCCCCCGTGGGATGGGGGCTCCAGGTTGCAGTTCGATGGCACAATCATAGGGCCGGTGCGGAGGCAAGCGTTCCGCCTCCTTCTCGCTGAACACATCCCAAAATCCGGCATATTTCTTGGGCAATGTGGCCACGTTTTCCACCTCCTGGGCCTGGCAAGCCCGGGCCGTCAGACAGTGGCCCTGGCAATGGTCGGAGGAAAAAAATAACTGTCTCTTGGCCCAGGAAATCTGGGGATCATGGAGGGCGAGCCACACAATGCCCAGGACAATGGGGAAATCTGGGAGCTTGGTCACAAGAAAAGAAATGTCCTCTTCATGGGAGCTGGTCCACATCTTGGTAGGGGCTGTATATTGAGTCACAGCCCCCGTGTTCAGAGTTCTGCCATCAATAGTCTTAACCCCCTTGGGCTCTTGGAGATCAAGAAATTTTAATCCAGCAGACTTGGCGTAGTCTGCATCAATAAAGTTGTTGGTGGCCCCCGAGTCAATCATGGCATGGACCATCATCGGCCCCTTCTCAGGCGACCACAGGCCGACCATTACAAGGAACAATTGTCCAGTCTTGGGTTCAGGGGGGAGGTTAGCGATGTCGGCCGAGTGAGCGAACCCTCTTACACTCGGCCGGCCCCTTCCCCCGTCGCCTGGATGGCTTCTTCGGCCTCCGGGGCCCCTCCAAGAGCAGCAGAGGCCCTAGGAGTCTTTCCACGTGGCTTCTGGGAGCACTCTTTGGAAAAATGTCCAGCCCCCCCACAGTACCAACACAAATTGAGACGCTGACGACGTGCTTTTTCCGCCTGGTCTACCTTGGGCCGCACCGTTCCCAGCTGCATGGGCTCCGGCTCATCCGAGGCCGTTGGTGTCGGGGCAAACTGTCGGGGCAGGAACTGTCCAGCCCCAGCCTCCTTCCTCGCTGTCGGCTTCTCCACCACACCTTTGTCCCATCGCCTCCTGGTTTGCAGCCCCGCTTCTACTCGTAGGCTCAAGGTGATTGCTGCCTCCAGATCCGCGGGACGGGCATGCTTCAACATCTCTTGTTGCAACTCCGTTGTCAGCCCCGCAATGTACTGGTAACGCAAAGCTGGAAGGTTCCACTCCACCTGGGCAGCCAGCACTCGGAAACGGGAAATGTATTGAGACAGGGATAGGTCTTTCATCGTCAGCCGGTCCAAATCCCTCTCGGCCAACTCCTCATTCACGGGTGCTCCCCAAGTCGCCCTGATGGCATCTAGAAAAGCCCGCAGCGTGTTCACATGGGGGGACTGGGCCCGGATCAACGAAGTGGCCCACGTCGCTGCCGTTCCCTCCAGCAGGGTGTAAACAAACCCCACCTTGGCCCGGTCATTAGCAAACTCATTTGGTCGCAGCTCCAAATACAGTTCCACTTGGCAGATAAACACATCGACTTGAGCGGGGTTGCCCCCGAAACGGGCAGGTGCGGTCACCCCCGGGTGCCACCCGGCTCTGGTCTGCAGCTCTCCCAACTCCTGTTGCATCGCCGCCACTTGCGCATCCGACAGGTTTGCCATGGCGGCCACAGCCGTGGGGCGCTTCTTGCGGCGTCCCGTGGTGTGATAAGGGGTTCTTGGAGTGCTCCGGCCAACTGTCATGATGCACGGACTTGACCGGCCCCTTAATCACACACACAGAGACGAACTGAAGGCTAACTACTTTATTGATTGTAAAAACAGTTCAAAGATAATGTCCATAAGAATATAAAAGCAATCCAAAAGGCTTGAAGTAACAATGTCCAAAATAGCGTGGCAAATGGCCAAAGGTTCAGCAAGCTCTGCACAACATGCGGATCAGGAACAAGACAAGGCTCCGCACAACCAGGCGGATCAGGAACAAGGCAAGGCAAGGCAAGGCAAGGCAAGGCTTGATGACCACTTAGCTTCGTGGTCCCACTCCGCTTCACGCCTATTCAGAAGAGACGTGGCCGGAGCACTGAGGATTCGTTCCCACGGATCCCATATTTAATCCCTCGGCCGAGGTCCCCGACGCTCTAGGCTTCTTCGTCTCCAATCCCCGCTGACGGACCTCGGCCGGTCTAGGCTCCTGAACCATCCCCTTCTACTAGACTCAATGTTCCGTCTCCTATCAAAGGTTCGACCTTGTCTCTCAGCAGCTGTGTTTCTATCTCCCTGGGAGCTCTCCTCCCTAGAAACTTCCCAGCCGCTTTCTTCCATGTTTTCACTCACTAGTTCCTGAGAATCTCTCCCACCCGGATGCTCATAGCTTCCAGAATCACTGTCTTCCATCTGCACCTGGTTATCTATGTCTTCGCCAGGGCCAAACAACATTTCTTCCCATGCCAAGCTCTCTGTGGGCGAAGGAGGCCCACCAAGGGGAAGCTGCCCTTTGCCCCAGTCATCTAGCTCATCCTCTGAATCTGGTTTTGGTGCTGCAGGCCCTAATGCTAATGGGACCCTGGGTCCTAGCCCCTGCCCTCCAGGCACAAACGAGAACTGCTGTGCTACAGAATCAATTCAGTGGTAGCCCTCCAGTTTTCACTTTCACCACAAAGGTGGCCTACTAGTAGTTGCTAATCAGGAATAGTATATTAATTGAAATTTACAACTCATTATTTTTTCCTCTTCAGAAGTCTATAATTCAAATGCTCTGTAGCAAACCTCTTTTTCAAAAGGATCTGATAATCTCTCTATTATGAAAAGAATATTATCCATCAAACACAATTCTTTGTGAATTGAAATGAATTTTCCGGTGTATTTAAAACTGCTTTTCCTCTTAGAGAATTTTAATTTATATATCCCGACTCCAAGCAGCATATGTTTGACGAGAATTCTTATTATGATAACTGAAAATGCTAGAGTGCTTTTTAGATGAATTAATATGTTGTATATTTACAGTATTTTAAAAAAAATATGTTTAGCCGAGCTCCTTATTTAGCAGTATAAGATGACAAGAACTAAAACCTGACTGTCCTTCTCCCACAGTCGGAAGTGTGAACTACTGCAATGATTAAAATTCAGCAATGTTTACTTCCAGCATTTTGCTGATTATTTAACCTTGCTATTTAGCTCATTTTTTTCTGACCATAGATTGCTTGTGACCTACTATTTTATTGGAAATCTATATGTGTAATAACTCAGTGACTACTAAAGAGGAATTTAGGAGAAAAAAACAGTAGAAAGCAGAATCATTTATTCTTTTGTATTGACAATAATACCCTCTAGGTTTCAATTTGGCTACTTAAAAATCTAGGAGAAAAGCAATTTAGCCAAAAGAATATGTGGCAATAAATCGCTGAGGAATGTCATAAGATGGCCATTTAGACAACTTTTTATGGTATATATATTCATTAGGATTAGGACGATCAATCTGTTTTCTTGTTTAAAATATAAAAAGCTATTAATATTGTCCATGATTTGTAGTAGAGATAAAGTTTTAAAGTTCTAGGCAAAAACACCAGTGTTTAAAAATGAGCAGAAAGATTTTAAAAGGAGTTTGTAATATTGAAATGTATCAATTTCTTATATTCAGATTGGTATATGACTTAAAGGAATTGTAGCTGTGGTTGGCATTTATTATGAAACTGTAACTTAGAGCCATTCCACACCATCATATAACCCAGACTATCAAGGCAGAAAATCCCACAATATCTGCTTTGAACTAGGTTATCTGTGTCCACACTGCCATATATTCCAGTTCAAAGCAGGTAATGTGGGATTTTATTCTTCTGTGTGGAATGGGCCTTTGTGGTATGCACATGCAACTGTTATGTATTCAGTAAGATCATGTAGTCTTATTCTAGCAATACATGTACACCACCCTCAGCCAACCATAAAAGCCAGCAGCCAGATTGAATTAGGAGCCATTCAGTTTATGTTGCACAAAGGAGATAATAATAATAATAATAATAATCTTTATTTATAAGCCGCTTCCTTCTCCCCAAAGGGGACTCGGAGTGGCTTACATGGGGCCATGCCCAAACCACAAATCACAAAATATCAGACATCAAAAACAATAAACACAATAAACACAATAAAAACAGTAAAATGAATACATCTAACAAATATATCTAAAACAGAAGGAGAAAAGGAAGACGAGAGGGCGGGCCACATGTACATATATGTTTAAAAATGTTTTAAAACTGGGGGAGATAAATGGAGTAGAGCCACAATGTGAAGAGTCGCAAAGGGGAAGGAAATCCAAAAAACGGGCGTTGAAAGATCTAGTCTCCAAAGGCTAGATGATGTTCCTCTTCCTCCTTGTCAATGAGAAAGTTTGTGACAAGGGGTAGCAGGATGCCTTTCACAACTCATGGTCACTCACAGATTGGAGGGGATGGAACTAGCATTTTTATGTGTTCTGATCAGAAGATGAAAATACCTACTTTGCAGCTGGTTGCTAAGGAGGAGATCAGGCCCAGAGACTTTCTTACTGATATAGATATTACTAGAATATTGGTGAATATATTTATTTATGAATTCAGGATTAATATAATTCACATATTTTTCATGGTGCTTTAATATTAGTGAATATATTTATGAATTCAGGCTTAATATAATTAACATGTTTTTCATAGTGCTTTAATTATACCAGACATTTAGTATTTGTTGCAAACTGTTCAGTGTAGCAAGGTTACCTGGTTGACCACAGGATACTGAAATAGATAGATCTTTCAGATGATACACAGGACTGTATATTTTTTCCCACTCAGGATTCTTTCCCAACAGCAAACTTAAATAAATGGAATGGATAGGGTGGTGATTTTCTCTACTTATGTAATCCCTTTGCACTGTCAAAATCTGTTTGCTAGGTCTGGAGGAACACTGAACAGGGATTGTGGCAAGCAGAAGGGAATTGTGACTGAATATTGAAAATGTTCAGTCACAATTCCCTTCTGCTTGCCACAATCCCTGTTCAGTTTTCCCCACTCAGGATTCTTTCCCAACAGCCCCGAGTCTGCCGGAAGGAGTTGTATACAAGACCAAATAAATAAATAAATAAATAAATAAATAAATACAATTATGTATAAATTGAACATATTGTGTATAAAATATTTCATATTTAATATCAACTTTTGCCGATATTAAGGTCCAGCATCTCTGTGAAGGTGGGAAAACAGTGAGTATCGGCCCACTATTTTTTTTATCTGAGATAACAATTCTCTAGGCATTGACCATAAAATTGTACTAGATGACTTAGAAATGCCTAGAGAGAAAGTATGCCCATAAAGGAAGATAGTGTTAAATAGAGTTATCTGTGAATAATAAAAATCTGTGAAAGCCTAATCTGTAGATGTGAAAGGGCATTTGTATTTGCAAAATATCTGTGACAACAGTTTTTTTAATATTCAAACTTTCTGAGGTCAAATATTATTAGCTACAGCTTCACACTCTTGTTGTATTAACATTCATGGAGATTACAACTAATTTTGTTAGATCTAAAAAAAATTGTTGTTCAATATTCCCCCAAAACCGTGTTTTGTATATAACAGCAATATTCAGCTATAGCCTTTTCAGAGTGCTTTAAACAAATTTTAACTATTGAATAAACCATTTTTTATTCATCAGAAGCAATTTAATCATTAGAATTGTGTTCATTCCTATCTTGTGTATGTGCATGGCAGAAATGTAACACATTTCTCACTTAGTGAAACATTTCAGAATTGTATTTCCCCAGGTAGATTATTATCAAGGCACCCTGGTGGAGAATATTTAACAATGGTTCTTGAGTTTGACCCTTATCTATATTTCAACTATAAATTTAGCAATATGTTCTCAGGTTTTCCTTAGAGGGTGGTTCTGAAATGAGAAGGAGTGAAAAAGTGTGTTTTGGAATTGAAGAAATATTGTAATACAGTAAAATATTATTTATAGAGTCATAAAGATAACTGGCATACAGATTGAAAAACTCTTTGGTGACAAAATGATACAGATTGATCAATGATTATAATCCCAATGAAGGAATAAATTAATGGAACACCAAAATATAGTGTGTCATTTGTATTGACATGTTGACGCATCAGACTGCAAAGGTATTTAGGAGATTACAAACAAGGGAAATGAATTTCTCAGGCTTTTTTGATAAATCAATGCTCCAAATTATGACATGCATATTATATTTGAACTGGAGAAGCCTTATTCATGTCAACTTCAATAATCTAACAAAAACCTTGTGGGACTTAGTATTTGTCCAAATTAATTTCGAAACTTTCATAAGAAACAACCAGCTAAGCCCTGGGTATCTGTTCACACTGTATATGATATTGACAGACTTTTAAAAATAAAAAACCCTCTTTTTATATGTCAACCAAGTTTGATAGAACAAAAATTGCAGGACAACCAAATATTTTAGAGCCCACTTTGGTCTGTTCCTCACAAACAGATTTCCAGGTTACTAGGACTCAGAATACCATTTGTAGCTCACAGTATATAAATTTAGGAGGGAAGAAAAAGCCAATTCTAATTGTTAGGGGTCCAGGTGGCATAATCAATAAGGAAGCAAGAATGCTATTTTATCAAAGACTGGACAGCACCATCAACACTCTTCCCACTTCTGCAAGAAAACATTCATCCTTTGGAGAATGCTTCATTGTAGATTTCTATAAAACTACCATTTTAAAAACATAGCTGAATTAATTTGTGTAACTGGCCAGAATGAAGGAAGTTCCAAAATGATTTCATATAATACTATAATACTCTATTCCCAGAACAAACTATGGATATAGCCATATAACATAATGGGTGCATTGTGCAACATGGACAGAACTCAAATTTCCTTCAGAATGCATAAGGAAATATGACAGTCTCAGTTTAGTCATCTAGGCCTCTAGAGCAAGCTCAGGATTGATTTCCTCAGAACCTCTTGATTTATCTTCCTAGAAGTCCATGTTATCAATAGAACTCCTTACCAGAACTGCATCTCAGGGTCCTTCCACACAGCCATATAATCCAGAATATCAAGGCAGAAAATCCTACAATATCTGAGTCCACACTGCCATATATTTCCTCAATTTGAATGTCCTACTCTTTTTAAAAATTAATTTTTATTAGATTTTCACAATAAAATAAAAAAGAAAGGGAAAAAAAGATTTTACAATATCAATACGATGAAAATAGAAACAAGTAAAGAACATAAAGAAAAAGAGGAAAAATGCAAGAAAAGGAGAAAAGTAACAACATAGAATTATACATAATAACCCTCACTCCAGTCATGGCAAGGCGGTGAGTCAACAGATCATAATCGACTATCAAATGCTGCTGTGAGATCCAATAACACAAGCAGCGCTGATCCGCCTTGATCGAGCTGGAAACAAAGCTGATCTGCGCTATGATAAATTAAAAACAGACACCAATTTTAATAACCATTATATAAGGAATGCCTTACTAAAAGTTTTGATAAAATACACGAAGAGAATATACCAAAAAATCCTCTTTGGACTTCCTCGAAAGAGGCATTTAGAATCAGAGAGTTAGATGAAAGCAAATGGTTATCATATAAATATCTCTTACTTTAGTCAGATCAACTCCTAAATATTTAACCTTACTTGAAATCTTCACATCAAATTTATTCGGGAAAATCCTTCTTTTTTCTTCAGAAATATTTTTACCAAGATCTGTGTTTTTCCTTTGTTTATTTTGAACCCTGCAATTTACCTGAATTCTTCTATCTTATCAAACCAATTTTTAATTGCATCCATCAGATTTTCTATAATTGATACCATGCTGTTAATAAATGCTTTAAGTTTGGTTTTCTCTTTTTTAATTTGGACTCCTCTTAATGTAGCATCTTCTCTTATATTGTTTAACAGGATTTCCAGCATAAATATAAATAATAACGGGAAAATGGACAGCCTTGTCTTACCCCTTTGAAGATATCTATTTTCTCACTCCTTTTTGATTGACTATCCCTTTTGCAGTTTATCATATCATCAATTACATTTTTCATCTGGAAACCTATATCAATTTCATTCAATAACATTTTTAAGTAGTCCCAATTAATTTTATCAAAGGCTTTTTCCATGTCTAAAAATAAAAGAGCCAATTCTTTATAATTATTACTTCCATAGTATTCAATTATATCTATTATTCTGATGTTTGTTTTCAATTGTCTATTTGGAAGAAAGCCATTTTGATCTTTTTTATCCAATTATTTAGGAAATTTAATGGATGTCCTACTCTTGATGAAGTCTAGAATTGCTTTGGATTCATGTTCAAAGCAAATAATGTGGGATTTTATTCCACTGCGTGGAAGGAGCCTCAAATGAGTTATTCATCTTTTGGACTCAAGGGTATTTATTTATTTATTTTATTTCTATAACGCCCCTCTCAGACTGAAGGTGACTCAAGGCGGTTTACATATGGCAGTCAATGCCCACAAGATAAAAATACAATCAAGAACAATTAATGCAGTAATTATATAAAAACAATAACAATTAGCAATTAAAACCATAAAATACAATTCTCAGCATCTCATTGTTAAAATCACTTTCCATTGCATTGTCATATCATTCCATAAATCACAATTAAACAGTTATACTGCATCTGCAAATGCCTGCTCGAACAGCCAGGTCTTAACTTTATTTCGAAATGTTAGGAGGGAGGAGGCCAATCTTATGTCCCTAGGGAGGGCATTCCATAGCTGAGGGGCAACCATTGAGAAGGCCCTGTCTCTCGTCCCCGCCAACCAGATCTGCGAAGAAGGCGGGACCAAGAGCAGGGCCTCTCCAGACGATCTTAAACATCTTGAGAACTATCCTCTAGCACCACATTTTGATTAAGTTTATTTATCTTCCTCTCAGCTTCCTTCACTTTCCAACTTTCATAATCATAAACAGAAAGGGGAAATGCAATGGCATGAAGACTCCTGACTTTAGCATTCTATTATATATTTTTACATTTCAGGATCTTGCCTAATTCCTTCTGAGCTGACCTATCAAGCCCTAATCTTTTTATTTGTTTATAAAAATTCTGATTAATGACTGAGCTAAACTGTGGAAAATCTTGAACCATTTCATCATACATTTTAAACTTATGGAAGTAATCTGTGATTACTATTTTTATAGATGACCCATTTTAAAAAGCATCTGCCAAAATAAGTGGTGACTGTGACTGATGCTTATATTCACTTATATCCATTTCATTTCATGCAGTCTCAAAATTGGATGCAATAACATCAATTTTATTGTAAAATATAAACAAATTGAAGGTTTGGGATAAGGCTAATATGAGCAGCAGTTTCAAACCTAGACTTCTCCAATTCAGAAACTTGGCTTAAACAGGTTTTATATATCAACAGCAGCAGCAGCAACAACAACAACTTTATTTTTATACCACACCACAATGTCCCTGAAGGGACTCTGGACAGCTTACATGAGGACCAAGCCCAGCATACAACAAAATTTACCAGCTAAAACACAGTGAAAAACATAATAACATATAACATATTCTAAACCATCTAATGAAAACTATTACAAACAGCACATCATCGTAAATTTGTATCAAACCAACCTCAACAATCAGTAACCAGGAATATGGTGGGCATGATCAGATTAGAGAGGGCAGGACATGGGCTTGCGCAAAAAGTAAACTATAGAGCTGGGACTGTGGGTAAAGTGCTGAATACAACCTTATTAGTAAATTAGGGCTGGGAATTCATGAACAGGGAATTACCATCAGTCAAATGTACTCTGTAATGCACCTAACAAACCCATGACTACAAAACCCATTGACTGCCATGTTGCAGATTCCTGGCATTATTAAAAATTGTGGCCTTATTTAATCACCTCTTGTTTATAGCATTGCCATTTGTGTGGGAGGACAAGGCATGCTTTTGATCCAAGTCAATATTCTCATACATAGATACAAATTCTCCATTTGTGTATGTTTATTTCAATAAATTTAGAGGTAGCAAGGCTTCACAATGGATAGTGATTTCCTTGCAGATATCAGTTCTTAGACATAATCACACATACATTTAACTCATGGTACAGGTGAGGGGAAGAAGAAAGGAGGGATATAAAAATCATGATGGACTGGTTATGCTTTCATATTTTAAAAGAAGCACACAAGACAGAAAAATTTATTCGAAGTTGAAAATAGTGCGTATTTTCTATTTCCATAATAACTTTCTGTGATACTTAAATTTATATTGTATCTTTATCAAATTGTAACAGTTTAACTTACTGCTTTGTAAAAACACAAAAGGTACTTAAGAGACATAAAATTGTTGATTCCCATTTACAATATGGGTTCCTCTCTTTATTGAGACTTCTATCTTTAGTCAAAGGAGAATGATATCCATTAGAAATCATTTTAAAATAAATGAAAATTTATTTTTGTATTTTAAAAAAGCTATGCTGTTATGTATTTATTTAATACCTGTAACTAAGGTTTTTTGGTCTTTTCTTTTCTTTCCTTTCTTTCCTTGAAAATGGATTTAAAAAAGATGTCCAAGCCAATTTATATTTCACTGGAAAGGAAAAACTTCCTGTGCTGAGACTTGTCTGCCAAATTCAATCTCAGAGGAGATATTAATGGGCAACTTGCATCTCCCCCTTCTCTCCTACCAAAACTATGTTTGTAATGGAATTCTGACAGCAGCATCTACTAAAAAGAGGAAAAAATAGCGTCTTATAATAATGACAAAAGAAATGATGATAAACAGAATACATTAGAAAATAGATTCCAACAAATTGGTAGCCTTTACATTTATCAAGAACCTAGTAAAAGAGAGTGAAAAATACACCAAGTTTTAAGCTTTTAAATAAACAGAAACCACTTTCCATGAAAGCAAAAGTAGCAAGCAAATATAGCTGGAGTATTAAAGAAACATTTTGCTCTATATATACGATTCCTTGTTTTCTATGGAAATGATAATTTATGAAATTGCATCTTAAAGTGCTAAAGTGATATTTCCTTGCCTTTTGCTGGGAGGAAGGAAGGAACACCAGTGACAAAACATGAAGGCCATGCTCATCTGCTATGACAGAGGAAAATGCAAGCACAGTTGGAGACTCCTCACCAAGTGGGGCTTCATCACAAAAGGCCAGGCAAAGCATTCTGTTTCTTCTGACAACCAGGAGGGGAAAAGGATCAGTGGGATGAATCTGTTGCCCCATGCACAGCTCCTCTATCTCAGCGATGCCTTCCCCATAACTAGGGTTTACTTTTGAAGTAGGGCTTATATTTCAAGCATACTAAAAACTCCTGAAAAATCATGCTAGGGCTTATTTTGGGGGTAAGTCTTATTTTGGGGAAAACAGATTAGTTATAAAATATGCATCTGAATATGCATCTTAATATGCATTTGTGCAGACTATTATACAATAAATTTAGAGATTAATGTGGAAAGAAATATAATGGGTTTAATAATAAACCCATGCACATATGTCAGGGCCTAAAAATAGAAATATTTATATAACTACATTTTATACCACACTGATATACAATTTGCTCTCTTGAAAAAAAATCAACCATGCTACAGTTTGTAGAAAAAGAGTCATTTGTTAACTTATTCTATTTACTGCTTTAACGTCTCTTGTTAACCTCTTGTAACTACTGTTTCTGTTGTTCTTTTTTAAAAACTTTGGTCACAGACAAACTATTATGTTATATGCTTTCAACTGCATTTTGGTTCTAAGTTAAATTTAAATATGCAGAACAAATGAACCCCTCACTCTGAATCAACATACTCTGGTTGGACATAGTTGAGGGAAAGATGTAGCTAAACCAGTCATCTGTTAATAATAATTCAATTCTCTTCATAAAGAAAAGAATTATATTTTGGGAGATGATGCTCAGTTTCTTCAGATGATAGCGCCTTTTGGAATAAAATTTTAGTCTTCTACTATTGCTAAGAAATAAATGATTCTGTTTGGATTGGATGTATATGCATACAAACCCACTCACTCACACATACACATACAAACATAACTATGTGCATTTCCCTTTCAAATGTGTGCTTCTAAGGTTCAATTTTCTAGCAGATTCAAATCTAAAGGTTAAAATAAACACAGAAACTATAATTCCCCACTTCTTCTGTAACTCCTTAAACTCCCCATTCTCACTATTTCATCGCGTCTTTTCAAAATCTGCTTCCATTGCTCCCCCTCCCCAACAACATGCATCAGAATTGTACTATTAATAACATGATCCATTTCTCCTGTGGCATTTTCCCTGACAAGTAATTTTTTAAATTTCAATATGAAGATTGAAAGATGGACTACTAGACAGAGGCCATTTCACTTCAATTTTACCTCCTTCTTTCTTTCTTGTCGGGAATACTGTTCTTTCACTAAGGTTTTTCCAAGACCTTTCTTTCTGCTGTAGCCCTGAATTTTTTTCTTTCTTAAAAGCCATTCATGAAGTCAATGGGCACCTCAACAAGGAAGTAAAGTGCAGTTAGGGAAACTAGAAACCTTTCTATGCTCACACTTAAGATTCCTGATTATGAATGGCACATTTTAACTTGTGTGCAAATTACCTCTTTCAACAAGTTCTTGAGGTGGCCTCCAACTCCACATCTGTGTTGTCAGAAGAAAACACAAATAGAGCAACAGTCCAGGGGATGAGCCTATTAGTTTCCATTTTTTATATTTCAATGAAAAATAATTGGTTCAACAGTGGGTTGCCTTTGCTTTCCTCTGAATATGTGGAAATGTGACTTGCCCAAGTTTCCCAGGTTTCCATGAATTAGTGATATATTTAGCTTGGAGGAGAGAAGTTTAGGTTGTTTAGCTTGGAGGATAGATGATCAAGGAGTGACATGATCCATTCACTCTTTAAATACTCGTATCTCAAGGGCTGTTGCAGAAATGAAGGTGGAATACATGTTCTCTGCTGCGCCATAGAACAGGACCAGGTCTAATGGTTTGAAGTAGATTGAAGTAGATTGAACTTCTTGATAGTTAGAGTGATTCAGAAAAGGGACTAATTGCCTGGAGATTTGGTAGTCTCCTTAATAATGCACTTTATTTATATTCCCCCTTATCTCCCCAGAGAGACTCAGAGAGGATTACAATGCATATATGAGGCAAGCATTCAGTGCCTTTTTACACAAACTGTGAACAACGACATACAACACAGGCAAAGGTAAAGGGCTTCCCCTTTTTCCATCTTCCGCATCTGGAGGTGATGCTCAACTTCGACCATGGGGAGGTGCTGTTCCATATCAGCCTTTAAAAGGCTGTTTGTAATTATGAGGCTGTATAAGTGTAACTACTATGTTACCCTGGCATTGAAACCTCAGGGGCTGCATAAAATGGCATGGCAGGCCTGATTTGGTTTATAGGCCTTACATTTGTGTGCTTCAGCTGGAAATTCTGCAGTGAGCAGGCAGTTGGACTTGATGTCTCATGGCACCAATTCCAACTCTATGATTATGTAATTTTATGCTTATCTGAAATTAAATTTCACCTGCAAAGACATGATCACATTGCAAACTCTACCAAGTGTGCATTATATATGTGAGATAAAGTGATGGTTCAATTATGCAGTTTCTAAAGGCTTTAGCTTACTCTTCAGTGGAGAGTAATGTTGAAAATTTGAAGGCCTATGTGCCTTGTTTACAAAATATGAGAAGGAAGAAACCTGACCTTCCTGCCAGTCCAGGTGCCCAAGCTACAGTGCATTTTGATGCTTAAACTATTTCAAGATTCCATTATGTGTTAATTACACCTCAAGTGCTTTTATTAAACACAGGGATGCCTCTAAAACATTTTCACAAAGGTGAGTAGAGCAATCCAGACCATGTATTTTATACATACTCATAACCTGAAAAATACAGCTGTAAAACTATTTTCAAATGGGGTTTTAAAACATTTTAATACTTATACAAAATCTGGGCCTAATTGCAAGTCCCTACAAGAAAAACAAGAGTTAAAATGAAGTGAGAGAGCTTTTATGGAAGAATCTGGTTATCAGCAGCAGCTATAAAGGAGAAGATGTTACTTAAGAATGTGCTTATTTAAGAACACTTCTCCAAGACACAAGAGACACCTCTTAAAACACTTTGTCTTCTCTTGCTACAGATTTATCCCTGTAGCAACCAGTTCTGATATATTTCCTTGTCAGCTCCCCCATTCAGGATGGGATCATCTTAAAAGCCATTGACATAAATTGTTCTGGAGAAGATCGATTAGTTTAAAAGGTTTTTCCTTTTAACAGATCAAATAGTCATTATATTTCACCATTTGGTATATGGAATTTCCATTGAACATTTTCAGCCTTTAATCACATCTTTAAACTCTCATTTGGTTCAGCAAATTTTGCCAAAATCATTGTATTGTTCTGCATTGTATGAGTTTAGTTTCTAGATCTTCCCCTTCACTTGATTTTCCAAAATATGTTGCCCATAAACCATTTTATGCTCCATTTCTTTGTCACATGGTTTCCTGCCAGAATTCCTAGCACTGAGTTTAATTGGTAACATGACTTATGTAACTAAAAGGCATGGGACATTAGTACTAATGAAAGGAAGTTTCACCCTCTGTATTAACAGCAGTGTTTTGGGGCATAGTTACTTATACAATATGGTTGATAGGCATCTATGATTTACAATAATAATAAAAAAGAATAATCATCATTATCATCTTTATTCTTATACCCCGCCACTATCTCCCCAAAGGGACCCAGGACAGCTTACATATGACACAGAAAGTCCAATAGACAAAAAAACCCAAAACAATCCATTAAAATAAACAACACCACTAAAACAAAAGCATTGTAGAATACAACAATACAGATAAAACACAATTAACACACAAACTAATGTTTAGTAAAAGAATGTTCAGGGGAAAGCATCTTTGATTGGTTTTATTTGCATTTTTGGTTAGTTTTTTTGGCCAAGAAATTAGAAAGTATTAGACATGTGCAAAATGTCTAAAATCTTTGAATTCAGAAGAAATTCTGAAGTTTTGAAAGTCAGAAGCCATATCTGATGCATTTGCATGGCCCACACCAAATATTTTGAATCAACACTTAGCCCATACATTTTTGTTTTAGTTTTATAAATCTCAGAAGACTCCCTCCCAAAGTCAGATTGATTTTAATTTTCACGGCAAGTAAGCAAGCATACAAAGCGGAAAAAAAGCACCCATTCCTCTATAAGTCAGCATTAGAAGTAGGAAAGGCGGGAGCAATGCTTTCTGGGAAAACAGAACTTTGGGAAATGTAGTGTTGGAGCTCAGGGTGCTTTAGATGTGGGGAGTGATGACAATGAGTTTCAAAATGGCAATGGTCTGGTCAATGATATTGATGCAGAGAATGACCAGGAGATCCCTGTTCAAAGTGTAGTTTTCCATGAGAATGTCCCTGAAGGGTGTGGGGATGCTGGTGTGCTCCCTGAATTGCTACCAGACAGTTCCCGTGATTTGGGGCTTGAGAACAGCTTGGCACCTGACTCAGCAGGACTACAAAATATTTGCGAAGATACTAGCAAATAGGCTAAAGGATTCATTACCAAAAGTGATAAAGGAAGATCAGTATGGATTTATAAAGGGGAGAAATATCAGTCACCCAATTAGGAATTTGCTTAACATCATGGCACAGAAAAGTAAGAAAAAAACCAGCATTTATTAAATTGGATGTATATAAAGCTTTCGACACAGTGAATCACAACTTTCTATTTTAAAAGATGGAGAATTTGGGAATGGGACAAGAATTCATAGAGATTATAAGAAAAATGTTTTAAAAAGGATTAGCAAAAGTGAAAGTTAACGAGGGATACTCCAGGGTAATAGACATTGAAAGAGGGGTCAAACAGGGGTGCCCATTATCACCGATGTTATTTACAATAGCTATATAATATCTGGCAGATAGAATTAGAAACAATGGTAGAATAACAGGAGTTAGGATGGGAAAGGAGGAATTGAAAGTGAATTTGTTTGCAGATGATTTTTTTAATAATAACAGAAAACCCACTGGATACATTGAAAGAATTAGAAGTAATATTGGAAGATTTTTATAAAATATCAGGTTTAAGGATTAATATGCCAAAATCAGAGCTGTTGGGGTTTAACTTGGGGGAAAGGAATCCAAGAAGAGATTCGGAGAAGGTAAGATGTACAGATTGCAAAAAAAAAAATTAAATATTTGGGAATTTATTTAACTAATAAGCCAATGAGGATTTGGGATTATAATTATAAGATAACATGGAAAAAGATACAGGAACAAATGAATAATTGGAAGGATAAGAATTTAAGTATTTCAATGAGAATTAGAGCAATTAAAATGTGTATCCTCCCTAAATTACTGTATTTATTTCAAACTCTACCACTGGAGATTACGCAACAAAAATTCAAAAAATGGGATGGAGAAATAAGGAAGTGGATATGTGGAGGGAAAAAAATCAAGAATAAGTAATAAGGAACTATATATGTCAAATAAAGAATTAGGATGGGGAATACCAAAGTTACAAGAATACTACAAAGCATTTCAACTGAAATCGATTCTGGAATTGATAGAGGGCAACCAAGAGAAGTGGATAAGGATAGAGAATGAAGCAAATAATGGTCAAGGACTCTATGGAATCTTTACAAATAATTTAAAAGAGGAAATAAAAAGAACAATAGGTCCAAGGAAAATAGCATTAAAAATATGGGGGAAATGGAAAGAGAAATAGATGCCATATTTATCAAAGGAAGCCCCGATAGGTAGTTTGAGAAATGAGGAAGACGAAAGTATCATTAAAAATGGAAACAGATGGGATATAGTAAAATCAAAGATTTATATAATGAAAAAGAGGAATTAATGGAATGGAAACAATTGGAAACATTAGGGGGTGGGATAAATTGGTTAACACTAAGAGGAATTTGGGAACAAATTAAAAAGAAAGTAAGTAGTAAGGGAGAAAATATTACAGACAAGATATTAGAAGAGAGATTGAAAAGGCAAAAAAGGTCTTAACAAAAAATATGGAAGAATGATAGAAGATAAGGAATCTATATATAGAATAGTGGAAAACAAGTGGGAAAAGGAAGGGGGCCTAGGAAGAGAAAAAACAGAAAAGATAATCAATGGTTTAAATAAAATAAAAATAGAAAAATACAAGGAATTAGAACTGAAAATAATAACGAAATGGTATAGAACACCAATTCAACTGGCACACATGATTCAGGGATTAAATCCCAAATGTTGGCATTGTGGAAGTCGGGAAGCATGGTATTCACATCTATGGTGGGAATGTGAAGAGATACAACAATTCTGGAGTCAAATTCTAGACCAGGTAGAATTACATACTAAAATAAAATTTGATATAAATATGCAAATTTTGTTAATAGGAATATATGGTGATAGAAGAGTTAAGGACCAAGACCAGGAATTAATGATGATGATGATGATGTTTAGAGCAGCACATGCAGTAATAGCTTGGGGTTGGAAAGAAAAAAAGAAATGGACACTTGAAAAATGGTATGAATATGTGTGGGACCAAATACAACTAGATATTATGGACATTATAAGAAGCAAAAAGACATGGCCAGACAAACAGAAGAAAATTAAAGAAATTTGGACTCCATTTAAAAGATGGTTACAGGTCGTTAAACCAGATGATGAAAGTTGGAAGAAAAAATTGAAAGAATCGAAAGAAGGCTCATGTAATGGAGAAAAAAGGACTTCATTGTCAACAGGGAAGAGGGAGGGGTGGGAGTGGGGAGGGAGAAGGGAATGAAAAAGGACAAAAGGCATGGTAATTGTGGTTATGTATAGTTGTTTATAATAAAAACATTAATAATAATAAATAATAATAAAAAAGAGAAAAGCTTGGCACCTGACTCAGCAGCAGAAATTAATGAGCAAATAGATAGATGGGAGGAGATTAGTCAAAACAGAAAAGCCGAACAGTCGCTTTGGCATTCTGCCAGGCTTAGAGATAAAAAGATAAGAGACGCTAAACTAAAGCAAAACCAATTTCTGAGCACTTGGGACATAGCTTAACGAGGAGATAAAAGTCCCAAGTCAAAATCTCGTACTTGTTTCTTGAAAGCATTGCTTGCAAAGATTCGTGCTTAAATGCCTTGTTTCATGGTTTTGATTCTTGGATAATATGATTTTATATTCATGCCTTGGATTAATGTTTCCTGGGTTTCTTGGATTTTATTGGAGAAGTTTTGTCTTTGTTTTTCATGGACTTTGATGGACTATTACCCTGGACCTATTTGTTCCGGCTTATCTTCCTACCTAATTGGATTTACCTATTCCTTTAAAGTGCTTTTTTTACTTTACTGCTTTTTAATTATGTTCAATAAAAGGATTGTTTTCCTACTCAGCTGTGTGGTGTTTAAAGTCAGAGGGCTTTTCCTGGACTGGAGTGCAACATGTAGTTTGGGAAGGGAGGAGCTCTATCCCAGAGAATTCAAAAGGCCCTACACTAAACTACATTTCCCATAATGCATCAGCATCGGAAAGCACCAATCATGGTAGTGGAGAGAGAGATTTGTCCCTCCCTAACAGCAGCCAGCTGCAAAGAGGACTGACTCATATTTCACTAGTAAAGTAAGTAAATCTCTGTGCTGGGAAGAAATTGGGGAGCTTGGATGGTTTCCGTCTGCCTGGAAGAAGGGGGTTGGTCTAGATGACCTTTGATGGTGTATTTACCATGATTTTTGTTCCTGGGTTATAAATATCAGTTCGTAATTGATTCTATCATAGAAACATGGGAGAGTTTATTAAACTGAAAAGAACACCCTTTGTCTTTGTGGGAGGGACATCTTGCTATAGCACATTCAGAGAATCTTGTTGCATCTTCAGCACTGTAATAAAGTTTGTGCCACAAAAACAAATGTTCTGGACTAGAACAAATACTTTCAAAGTAAGAGCTACACCATTAAACAGGAAATAATACTGTCAAACCGGGAACAGATTGTATTTATTATTTTAAAATGATGCTTATACAAATTTTGAAAATTTGCGGAAAATCCGTGGAGAAGCAAAGTATTCTGAAATTTGTTGAGCTAACAGTGGTAAATGTGTTCTACCATTGTAGCAAGTTTCACCTCAATAGCACTAAAAATGAGGGAGGAAGAAGTCCCTGAATTTTCCCCAATTATAGTAACTATTAGGGTTGGATATGTTCATTTGGAAGAGACTGAAATTTGGAATAAAACATATGAATTTGGACATCCTATGCAGTTTTGAACCATGCAAGAAAGTTGGGGAAGTGAAATCCAAATTTGAACCACTCACCTTTCCCCCCAGAAATATCCTATTATGTTCGGATGTCTCCCATGCCTTCCGGCGATGCAAGGAGGGAAGTGGTGGGCATGGCTAATTACAGCCATCTGAAACTATAGTAGTTTGTGAAGGCCAGGCCCCCAATGGTAGAGATTACAAAAGGTCCTGCTGTTAAATTACATTTCCCACACTGCCCTGCTGCTCATTAGCCAAAACGGCTGAAGAATTCAAAAATAGCTATTTGTAGCAGTCTTCATCTAAATATAAAATGAACTGATTGATTCTACAAAGGTAACTAAAGAAGGAAGCAAAGCAACAAGCACCTTTTGCAAAGCCAAGGGAACATGAACTGCTTAAAAACAAATCATTTTACTTTTGCCTGATTGCCATGAATAAGACACTGGGATAGCCAGCCACAGCCAGCCAGCCCTTTACAGTCCTTAAGTAATGATAAAGTAAAATGATTGATTGCATCTGCAAATAGGAATAAACAGATTGATATGTCTTGAGGGTCCCCTCCAACTCAGTAGAGGAAACGATGTCAGGACTGGGAGACTTGAGCTTAGGAGAAGTTCAGGTTCCCAGCCTGCCATGAGATTGCACCGACCTTTGCCCCAGTTCTTTGGTGACCTTGGCTCCAGTTACATAGAGACTTGCTGAGTCAGATGGGAGTGATGTAACTTCCAGGTGTATGCGGGGCTGCGGAGGGAAGTGAGGCAAACTCCTCCGAGCCTGGACATTGGACAATTGGACTCATAATGCTGATTCATGGACCCATGAGGTCACATCCCTTTGGACTGTGGGATATGCTGACTCACCCGGATATGGTGCAACCCTGCTTGGACATTGCATGGGCAATGGGAGGGGGCTTAGGGTATATAAGGTGTGTTTGGGTGGCGGGCCGGTGCTTTAGCTTCACATGTGTCGTACCTGCAATAAAATCGTGTTGGACCGTGCTTCAATCTACGCGTGATCCTTACCGAGTGTTGGAGAGTCGTTACAGAAGCTAAAGCCCCTTTTCAACTATCCCAGCAATGGAGAGGTTGGCTTGGAAAGAAGAAGAATATATTGATAGATGGGATTCGGCTCCTGAAGAAGTCCTGCGAACTATGGAGTGGGATTGGACCACCCTTGACCAAGTGGGGTTCCCGGATGAGCACCGAGAGATGATGGCGTCGGGAGGTGCGGTTGCCCAGGAGGATGAGCTTCGAGAAGCGGAGCGACTGTGGGAAGCTCAGGTGAGCTCGGTAATGGCCTGTCGAAGGAGGGAGCAATACGGCTCCAGTCAGGCGGAGGTCCGGAGGGCCGGAGGGATCGGAGAAGCTGTTCCGAAGGACTGGTCAGCTCAGGCGGATCCAGAAGTGCGTGGGACCAGGGAGACTGTGCCGAAGGACAGGCCAGTTCAAGTGGACCTGGCGGAGCGTGGTAGTGAGACCACGGAACCTGCATCACTGTCGGAGTTGGAAGTGATGAAATGTAAGTTGGAGGCCATGGAACAAACCATGAGGAGAATGTCTCGAGCCATGTCCCGAAGAGAGCCGATAGAGTCGGTATGGAGTGCCCCGGGAGGAGGAGACTTCACTTATTATTCATGGATGGATGGCGGAACATCAGCTGAGCGTCCTAGATCTCCTTTGGGAGTGAGGACCGTAGGTGGCCATCCAGAAGGAAGTCCGGTTCCGGTGAGGCGCCCTGTGCAACAGGCTGGAATGGGAAGAGGTGTCTCCAGGCTCGAGGTCCCTCAAGGGAGGGGAGTGCTGTCCCAGGAGTTCGGGGCCCGTATGAAGAAGGAACCATTACGGGTTGAGTTTGAAGGTGAAGCCTGCAAGGTAGCCTTTTTTGCTGCTGCGGTGCAAGATCATATGGAGGACTACGGTCACCTTTATCCCAGTGACAGCAGCCGAGTGCGGGCCATCGGAGCGGTGTTCAAAGGAAGGGCAGCTGAATGGTATGTCCAATGCCATGACCGCCGGGACCGTGTTTGAGATCGGTGAGAGCTTTCCTGCAGGCGATCCGAAATCGGTTTCGGGATCCGTTGGAGAGAATTAAGGCGAAGGAAGCGCTGCGCTGCCTGGCCCAGGGATCCCGATCCGTCACCGAGTATGCCGAGGAATTTATGGGATTGGCTGGAAAAGTGGCAGAATGGTCTCAAGCTACCCTACTTGAGTTGTTTAAGGACGGCCTGCGGAAGGAGATCCTCGAGTGGTGTCTGCATCGGGATGATCCGGGCGATGTCGATGGTTGGATCCAGTTGGCCGGCAGCGTGGAGGGATCCTAGCCCAGGTGCAGCGGCGTCGCTTCCAGTCTGCGAGGTCCAGGGGATCCGGTCGTGGTGTTGCTGAGGGGCGATTCCGAGGAGGAGAGCCTAGACGTGGCAGTGACAACCGATCCAGTACTACGAGAAGGCCAACGATGGGACGAGGCCTTTGTTTCATTTGTTCCCAACCCGGTCATTTTGCGTCCCAGTGCCGGCAAAGGCAGGTGCTGGAGCCAGTGAAGGTGGCCTCCGCTAAAGCAGCTTGTGTGGACAATGATGATAAAAAAAAAGTGTTGGGGTGAGCTCTAATATACAATGCACATTGGGATTGTTTAAAGGGGAGGAGATTGTGGAAAGGAAAGCTTTAGTGGACTGTGGGTGTTCGGAGAACATTATGTCCCCGAAGTTGATAGCGGATTTGGGTGGGGGGACAAAGCCCTTGGAAACGTCCATAACATTTACTCAATTGGATGGGTCCTCTATTGAGGGTGGGCCGTTCTCCGTGGGGACTAAAGATTTAAAGGGTCGGGTGGGACCCTGGGAGGGGGATATTGACTTTGTGGTGGCCCCCATTAAAGGACATGAGGTGGTGTTGGGGTTGCCATGGCTAGAGCAGGCAAACCCCAAAATCGATTGGAAAACGGGGATTGTACAGTGTGCTCCTAATAAAGGGGGGGGAGGTTAGAAGTGAAGTGCAAGGGGTGCCTGTCGAGTATTGGGATTATGCAGATGTGTTTAACCCGATTCTGGCTCAGGGTCTCCCCCCCCGCAATGTACAGTGTAGTATAGAGGTTAAGGAAGGGGCTGTCTTGCCTAAACCAAAGATCTATGCCATGACTGTGAAGGAGAAGGAGGCTT
The DNA here is from genome assembly GCA_030556195.1 of Anolis apletophallus. Classification (NCBI taxonomy): domain Eukaryota; kingdom Metazoa; phylum Chordata; class Lepidosauria; order Squamata; family Anolidae; genus Anolis; species Anolis apletophallus. Next base: position 136,123,134 of record JARBWK010000002.1, on the reverse strand, counting down.
TAAGGGAGCAAATAGACGGATATCTAGACAAGGGGTTTATTCGGAGGTCCGAGTCTCCCATTGCGGCACCAGTTTTGTTTCGTGAAAAGAAAGGATGGTAGGTTGCGATTGTGTATTGATTATAGAGGTTTGAATGCTGTTAGTACTACCAACTGTTATCCTTTACCATTAATCAAGGATTTGTTGGGTCAGTTAGGAGGTGGTAAGTTTTTTACCAAGTTGGATTTGATTGACGCGTTTCATATGGTGAGGGTGAAAAGGAGTGATCAATGGAAGACTGCTTTCTCCTGCCCCCTCGGGCTATACGAATGGACCGTAATGCCATTCGGATTAGCGGGAGCTCCAGGTATTTTCATGCAATTGATTAATGAGGTGTTGCACCCCCTTTTGTATAGAGGGGTGTTTGTATACCTGGACGATATTGTGATTGTGACGCATACTAGAGATGAGCATGTTCGTCTGGTGAGAGAGGTGTTAGAGAGATTGCGACAGGCGAGTCTGTATGTGAAGTTGAGTAAATGCGAATTTGGCAAGAATCAGATTGATTTCTTGGGGTATAGGATTAGTGAGAGTGGAGTTGCGATGGATCCAGCTAAGGTAGATGATGTGTTGAATTGGGAGGCTCCGCAAACTCGTAGGCAGCTGCAGGCTTTCTTAGGGTTAGCCAATTTTTATCGCACTTTTATATCGGAGTTTTCAGCGATAACCCTCCCGCTTACTGAGTTATTGAAGACCAAGGGCAAGGGTGAGTCGAAGAGGACCAGGTCTCCAGGAGCTAAGTTGGATTGGACGAAGGATTGTCAGGAGGCTTTTGTGAAATTGAAAAGAGCCTTTACTAATGGACCCTTGTTAATGCATCCGAATGTGGATAAGCCTTTTGTGGTGCAGTGCGATGCTTCTGCTTGGGCGTATGGCGGAGTGTTAATGCAGAAGGATGATCAAGGTAGACTGAGGCCATGTGCATATTTTTCTAAGAAATTTGGAGAGCATGAGAGGAAGTGGCCAGTCTGGGAAAAGGAGGCGTTTGCTGTGCGGAACGCTTTGCAAACGTGGCGGCAGTTTTTAGAGGGTGCTGCTTTCCCTTTTGTAGTGATGACTGATCATCAGAACCTCCAGTATTTAAGGAACCCTCAGAAGTTGTCTCCCAAGTTGGTGAGGTGGGCTCAGTTTTTCTCGGGTTTAATTTTAGGCTGCAGCATATAAGAGGCAAAGAGAATGTGGTGGCTGATGCATTGTCCCGGTATCCGAGTGTGGGAGAGAATGAATTGCATAAGTCGGAAGAGGTGTTTGCTAGAGAGCATTGGGGTCTTGCAGTGCAGACAAGATCCCAAACGGCGAATGAGATTAAGAAGGAGGAAGGCGTGGTAGACGAGTGGAGTTTGGAATTACAGAAAGGTTATGTAGGTGATGTGTGGTTACAGGGTCATGAGAAAGAATGTAGGCCATTGAATGGTTTGTGGATTATGGGAGGCAAGGTGTATGTCCCTCAGAGTATGAGAGAGAAAGTGCTGAGGTTGAATCACGATCATAGGTCTGCTGGTCATTGGGGAGTCACGAAGACTCTTTTGGCCCTAAAAAAGCGGTATTGGTGGCCAGGCATGAGGGCTGAGGTGAAGAGATATGTAGAGTGTTGTGAGGCGTGTGCTAGAAATAAGGTTCCCTCTGCTAAGCCGCAGGGGTTGATTCAGGTGGTGGTTACTCCTGTGAGGCCGTGGACGCATGTCAGCACTGACTTTGTGGGGGAGCTGCCCTCGAGTCGGGGTTATAGGTATATTTGGACCGTGCTGGATATGTTTTCAAAGCAGGCCCATTTTATTCCATTGAAGGGATTGCCTTCTGCAGAGAGGTTGGCTGAGTTGTATGTGCAGCATGTGTACCGGTTGCATGGGTGCCCGGAGCAAGTTTTGAGTGATCGTGGAGTTCAATTTACTGCTCAATTCTGGGAGCGATTTTTGGAGGTGTTGGGGGCTCAGAGGCGTCTTACGACCGCTTATCATCCTTGTTGCAATGGGGGCGTGGAGAGAACGCAGAAATCGTTAGGGGCTTATCTGCGTATTTTCAGCAACAAGGAGCAAAATAACTGGTCCGATCTATTGCCTTATGCTGAAATGGCTTATAACAGCTCTGTGCATTCTTCCACCGGGAAGTCTCCCTTGAGGTAGTCTATGGTCAGGAGGTGGCTCCTTTGCCCCAGCTGTTGGAGTTGGGGGGGGAGGAGAGGGTGGAATGGAAGATACGAGCCCGGGAGGACTGGAAGGAAGTGGCGGAGGCTTTGGGAAAGGCGCAGCGTTCTTACAAGTTGTTTGGAGACCGGAAGAGGCAAGAAGGGGAGGAGTATAGCGAAGGAGATTTAGTATGGCTATCCACGCAGAATTTAAAATTGGGGTATCCATCCAAGAAGTTAAGTCCGAAATATATTGGGCCTTTTAGAATTGAGAAAGCGGTGAATAAGGTCTCGTATACCCTTCTGTTGCCCAAGAGTTTAGGGAAGGTTCACCCCACGTTTCACTGTAGTCTCTTGAAGAAGTATGTGGGGCCCTTTCCTCCTCCGGATTGAATGATGTTTTGTTTTCCAGGGGAGGACGTGGTGGAGGAGACCGTTATGTCAGGACTGGGAGACTTGAGCTTAGGAGAAGTTCAGGTTCCCAGCCTGCCATGAGATTGCACCGACCTTTGCCCCAGTTCTTTGGTGACCTTGGCTCCAGTTACATAGAGACTGTGCTGAGTCAGATGGGAGTGATGTAACTTCCAGGTGTATGCGGGGCTGCGGAGGGAAGTGAGGCAAACTCCTCCGAGCCTGGACATTGGACAATTGGACTCATAATGCTGATTCATGGACCCATGAGGTCACATCCCTTTGGACTGTGGGATATGCTGACTCACCCGGATATGGTGCAACCCTGCTTGGACATTGCATGGGCAATGGGAGGGGGCTTAGGGTATATAAGGTGTGTTTGGGTGGCGGGGTGTGCTTTAGCTTCACATGTGTCGTACCTGCAATAAAATCGTGTTGGACCGTGCTTCAATCTACGCGTGATCCTTACCGAGTGTTGGAGAGTCGTTACATGTGTCCACATTAACAAAGTGATTTGGAAATTTCAGAAGTTTAGGAAAGTTTCATTTTAAAAAAATACAGAAGTGACTTTAGAATCGAACTACCAGCGTCCCCTACATCTGAAATGAGTTTTGAACCTTTTTTGTAGATCAACAAAGCCTAGTAACTATGAACAATTACTATAATGAAATAGTAATGAAATTTTATTAAAAAAAACTTCATGATAGGTTTTCTTTAGGGTCACCATAAATCAGAGATTACTTGCAGGTACACAGCTACAAAAATATCAACTGTCATGCCTCAGTTAACAAAGACTCCAACAAAGAAGTGCTTCTTCACCAAGTCTTCTCAATTGTATGTAGCACTCCCTTTCTTTCCTGCCTCATGTCTAACTAGAATGAGTTTTTATAACAGCATTGTCATTGGGAGGAAAATGAAAGAATACCGGATTTTTGGTGGTGTCATGCAATTTGAACAGCATTATATGGTCAGTGGGGCAAAAAAACCCCAAACAAACAACAGAACTTGACAGCAAATCTACACACAGACTTATCAGTCCTGGGACATGCTCCCCACCATCCTCACACCTTCCTTTACAGCAGATTTTACAAGTTGGAGGGGGGTTAGGGAACATCCAACAGAACCTCATATGCACTCATGCAGAGATCCCAAAGTACACACAAGCAGATTTCTTATTCTGTCTTTTCACTCAATTCTAAATTCAAGCTCTGTTAAATATTATAAAGTTGAGAAAAAATGAATGGCTGCAGAAAGTTCTAATTGCTTTTTAGCTGTGTTTAAGTTGAGCCCCCTGTGTGTCTGTGTCTCCATTTTTTGACAGCCTGATCAGCTGATTCAGGCTTTTAAAAGATGTATGTATGTTGGAGCAGTCAACAAAGGGGGATGGGAAGAAATTCACATGGTTTGCATAACTGCAATGGGGTACAGTCATGTGAAGGTGTACATTTTGTGGGCAGAATCGGGTTTTAAGTGCACCTCTTTAACATATACTTTTCACCTGTTAACCCATTTCTACCTGCATTTTCCCCAAACATCATTTAGCCGCCACCACTTTTTTCCTGGCTAGTTCTGGATTTTACTGCATGTGTAGAAGGATCTTCATATGCTGTAGTTCAAACTGCATTATTTGTCAGTGTAGATCTAGTCTTAGTTGACCTGGTTATTTCATTTCATATGTTCATTTAGTTGGTTTTGGACAAAAACTTATTTAGAAGGGGTATTACCCCCCCCCCCCTCCCAGTGCAAGGACCCATCCTTAGTCTTTTCATTTTACTTTTGCATCTGAAAATTTCTATTAAAAGAATAATACCCAGAAACACATATCTTCTTTTAACTGTGGTATACCTGTATTTGAAAATGACTGTGATGATGGCAGATTCTTCACAAAACAACTTCATGTTTATTTCACACACACAATGAAGTCTTACAAGCGCACAAGCCTCTATTTGGAAAGAATTTGAATAATAGAAATATCTGAGATTGCATATGAAAAAACATAAAGGTCAAGGCACTGAGTCTATGACTCAGCAAAGGAATCTATGTTGAAATGAGCATTCACTGAAGAACAATGATTGTGTATTCCTGTTGAAATTCATATCAAAGCTCCATGTAGAGCTGTCAGCTCAAAGAACGATCCATGTAACAATTTAGGCACCCTGGTGTGGCAGACACCCTGCAACTCACAGTGTTCATCAGTCTAGCGAATAGCTCTAAGATCAATGTGAACATTGCAAAAGAACCTGTTTCACTTTCAGACATTCTTCTCCAGTACTAAATATTGAACTATCCAAAAAAGACAACCTAAGCTTGACGAAAGTAATGTTTTTCCACTTTCTATGATTCACAGTAAGAAAAAAAGACTCCTCACCTGAAGAACTTACACCATTTATGTACTGAAGGGGTGATGCAGAGATAACTAAAGTCCACACACAAGAACGCATCCATTTTAAGTATAAGTGACTATGTGTTTGTGTGTGTGTCTATACACACATATAAACTTATGCACAGAGTTACATTAGGCATTCAGATTTTCACCCTGAATTAGCTGGATCCAGGGCAAGGCCAAAAAAAGCCCCAAATGGTGCCTGAATACACACCAGGCTAAGTGTTCAGTGTTGATGACCCCTGTTGTTATTTGGAATTTGAGAAATTTCAGTTTGCTTTACTATCACTATAGGCATAAACCATTGATATTGCTATGCCACATACCCATAGTTGATGGGAAGGCACCAAAAAGGTAGAAACACTCCCTCTACCTAGCATCATTCTGTTCCTCAACCTCCCTTCCCTTCTTCCTTTTTGACTGCCTTTGAGATTCAGGACAAATTTCAGGTGATTTGCTGATAGATAGCAATTGTTGGCTTGCACTCAGGTGATAGATATATTAAACAATAGATGTCCAGAATCTTGTTGCTTTCCTTGCACTAAAAACTCTCAGGGGAAGAATGGATAAATGGATATAGTATAACTTGTGAGCACTGAATGACGTATTTGGGAGAGAGGAAGCTCTTTACGTTGGTGCATAGGAACCCAGATCTTGGCAAGTGGCTCTTAAGAAGAACTTCTGAGATTGGATGACTCAGAGCTCCTTAAAGTTTGAGAGTGAAGGGTTGGCTTTTGGAAGATACAAGCTAAGCAGATTCTCTGAAGGAAATGGGGAGGCTGATCTTTGATCGTAAGTATACCATGGAAGGGTATCCCACCTTTTAGGGACAGAGATTGTGTTTACAGAGAGAACCCCACCTTTGGCTGATATTCTATAAAGCTTATTGGGAAAATCACAGCTTCTGATATTTTATGAATAACCAAGACCCCTTTATGTATATAATGCCATTGTAAATATGATGCAAGAAGAGATAGAATTGCAAACGTCTGTTTATAGATACCTAATGCACTTTGCAGGGCTTTTACCACTACTTATGCAAAATCAAACCAAGGACAGTTTATAAATCAAGGGATAGTTCAGAAAAAAAACTTAGTTTTATTGACTTCACTGGGACTGTTTCGAAATGCGACTCATTAAATGCTTTTTATTGCTAACCTGAATTGTATACATCATAAGTGTATATTCTGCAGTGAAGCAAATGGAAAGCTCTTTTTTTTAAAAAAAGGAACATATTTATGTTTTCTCCAGTGACTCCCAGACATCTAAACTTACCTTTTATGAGCCGTCTTTGCCATAAGCAAAAAAGGAATCCACTCCAAAATAGTGTCAAATACAGCTTCTAGATAATCTCTAATTTACATTACCTCTCATTTAATTACATTTACTTTAATTATTTTATGCAATATTCTTTCACAATCTTCCTAAGTAATCAAATAACTTTATACGCTACATTGCTAAAACAGAGATGAAGGGAAAGAGAAAAAGGTTTAACAAATAAAGGACCAAAACTAACCATGTTTCCTATTACACTGATCAGCTATTTTCCAAAATAGAATATCAACTGCATTTGAGTGTGAAATAATATTAATCACTGAGCGATGGGAAAACAGCAGAATCAATGCCTCAAAATGAATTCATCAGTAAATGCTGAAGCTGACCCAGTGCATTGTGGGTTAGGACTTTGGAAGATCAGCCAAGCTTTCATTGCAGTGTAGACAAGTTCAATAAATCTGTTAAGTACTAAGCTTTAGAGTTTTCACTCAAGTTGCATCCAAGAAAATTGTACATGGAATTAATTGCCAGATATTTCTAGTAAATAATGACATGTAACAAGTCTATACATTACACAGAACAGACAAGGTTCCTACATAAATCACAAGGAATAAATGAGGGTTAAATCAGATTCTGATCTAGAGGCTAAACATTGTTTATATCATGTGCTAGTGAATTCCATATACTGTTTTGATTAACTAATGAAAGGTAATTGAGGTTATTTATTCAAGTATAGCTTGCTGTGATTTTCTGCATAAAACCATAACATTTTGTCTTAATCCTGATTTAACATGATTGAAAATTGTCTGATTCAGTTAGGACTGATCTGGAGGCACAGTAGATCCTTAGATAGGATGTGATGGGTCAAATGTCAGTCAAATAAGTGCATGAGTTCTGCGTGTTTGTCTATCTTAAAATCCATTTCAGGTTTTTTTTAAAGTTGATAATAACCTATTTACTTAATTCCTCAAAAGAACTGGGAAAAATAGAGGGTATAAATGACTCTTTTTATTGCAACAAGGCCAGAAAACAATAGCAGGAAACCATTTGTACAATGGATCATTCTTCAAGCAGTTCATTTTTCATATTGCTCACATAAAGAACTTCTACACAGACACTATAATGCAGTTCACATTATCACATTATTGGATCACATTAACTGCAGAACTGGATTCAAACTGCTTTGAAGGCTTCCCTCCCCCCCTCCCCCCCCCATTTCTGGGAGTTATGTACATCAGTGTACCAGAGGCATAAAAGACAGGAAGCTGCAGAGGTAATCAGTTATCCGGAGGGACAACTAGACCTATGTTGCCCAGCCATGCCTTTGGGGCCTTTTTTGGCCACTGTCATTTGGAAATTGTTACTGTGCTTCAGTGGGGTGGGTGTCAACAATTCACTCCACATTTTATGGAGCCTGTTTCTCCATGGATTTGAAATATACTGGTATCTACTGCAACACTTATTTTAACAGACTTGTACTTTCTTGGGACTTTTAAAAATGTGTGATGTTCAATGTGCACTTCAATGCACATTGGTGGTACATGTTTTGTGGCCACCACAATCTCAAGTAGACTTTCAACTGTATTATAACAGAGCCCATAGAGACATATCCAAGGAGTGCCTCCCTACATGACCAAAAGAATGTCAATGAAAAACTAGAGTTGATCTCAGAACTTAACTGCACTTGTACATTATAGTAAAGGTGTGTCTCTCTCTCAAGAAAGACATTATGTGTATATGCTTTCAAATCATATTTCAACATATAGCAAACCCATAAATTTCATAAGGATTTATTAATCAAGCAGTACTTGAAGTAATTTTTCTGCTTCCTTTCTCTGAAAAATAGCACACAGCACATGGTAGTAGTAGGGGGGCGTAGCTTATGTCAAACTCAAAGTGACAGGTGGCCACGCCCACTTAAGGCGGGATCAAGGCGGAACTTCCGGCCCAAGCCCCGCCCACAAGATGACATCACATCCGGTCTAAGCCCCGCCCACAAGATGACATCACATCCGGTCTAAGCCCCACCCCACCCAAATTAAGCCCCTCCCCAACCCCAAACCCCGCCCACAAGATGGCGACCGAAACGCTTCCTGGCCCCCTAGAGGACGACCGCGGAAATTCCAGGCATGTGGTTTTTTGCTATATTGTAAACGGCACAGGGCCTAGGCAAATGTGTTTGTAATAACAATGAGCACTAGCGAACCCCATATGCAAATGAGCCACCTGCACGTGTGCCCCAATGCCCAATAGGGGACAGCTGCATGGGTCAAAGGTCTACCAGACACGGACAGCACTGCAGGAACATGGCTACTTCTCAAAAACGTGCGGGTTTTGAGAAAGAAAATTGCCAAACAGTGGATACACAGGGTGATTACGAAGAGATGGACCCTAATAAAGAAAATCTTCCACCAGAAGATTTACAACAGAACGTTCAGGTAAAGATAAAATGACTTTCAACACATTTGTATTATTACAGTGATAGGGCCCATTGGCTTTAATGTATCCTGTTGTTATTTTCCAGATTTGCACACCCCTGCAAGACCAGGATGTGAACTGTACAGCCGTGCAAGATCAGGCTGTGCCCAGTCCTTCCACGGTTTATTTACAAAAATTGGCGGCGATAGAAATCATGCAGGTCTGTAAAATATCTTTTGGGTGTTTAGGGAAAAACAGGTCTGTTAAATGTTGTAAATAAGTGTTTTTCTTTTCTTTTCTTTTTAGAATGTCCTAGAATGGCCAACTTTGTCTGGAGCTGACAAAATGCAGCAAATTTTGGGCATGGATTTCAAGATTCCGAGAAAGCGACGGGGGAGTATGAGAGGGGTGATCAGGGTTGCGTTGTATTGCATTTTAAAGAAGCTTTTACAAGAAAAAATGAAGGTGTCAGGGCTAGAATCTC
>JARBWK010000002.1:136080669-136113899 GCA_030556195.1 Anolis apletophallus | reverse complement strand
TACTGTCAACAAGATGTCAAAATTTTGCTAGAAGCTTGTACCAAATATAGACATGAAATCATGAAACTAACCAAGAAATACGGTAAAACAGACACCGGGGAAAAGGGGTGGTTAGCCATAGACCCCCTACAGTACCCCACTTTGGCTGGCGTGTGCTTTGCAACGTTCAGGTTTATGTTTCTGAATGAAATGGAATTAGCTATTCCACAGCCTGACAATTACCACCATCAGTGTAAGCGATTCTCCACACCGTCAATCCAGTGGCTATCATACCTTGAACATAAAGAAAACATCCAGATCCAGCATGCCTTGAAGGGAGGAGAGGTCAAAGTTGGGAACTACTATCTGGATGGTTATGCACTCTTAAATGACAAGCCCACAGCCCTGTTCTTCCGAGTAGGATAGGATCTATTTTTATTAACATAGGGATAGAGGCTGGTGAAGTCGTAATATTTTATTTTTTCTTCGTCTTTGACAGTAAAAGGCCAGTTCTTTTTGCATGTCAAAAACCTTGTAATAACATCTGTATTCCAGCGGTCGTGTCTTTGCGCCCACCTTCCAACCCTTTCTGCAAAAACATCCTCAGGTGGTTGTGGTGGTGGAGGGGGTGGAGAAGGTGGAGATTGTGGTGGTGGTGTTGGAAGGGGTGGAGGTTGTGGTGGTGGTTGTGGAGGGGATGGAGGAGTTGGGGAAGGTGATGGTGGTGTTGGAGGGGGTGGAAGTTGTGGTGGCTGTTGTGGTGGTGGAGGCTGTGGTGGAGGAGTTGGGGAAGGTGATGGTGGCTGTTGTGGTGGTGGAGGCTGTGGTGGAGGAGTTGGGGAAGGTGGTGCAGAGGTGGCCCTGGCTAGTCGTTTTTTCCGAGAGGCTAACAGGGTTTTCTTAGCTTTGTTTAATAATCTGCCAGCCCTCGCCCTCAAGTTATGTCTATTTGGATTAGGTCTTTGGAAACGGGGTTTCCCGCCACCCACCTGCGGGGTACCATTGAAACGCCTGTAACGGCCTTGATTTTTATTAGCACCTGGGACACTTAGCACATTGGACAAATTCACGGTCAAACCCCTTAGGTTGCTAACGGCTGTATAAAATTGTTTCATTGCCTGTTCGGCCCTCTCATGTTCTTCTCGCAGTGTAGAGAGCTGCTGTTCCATATGATTCATCACATCCTGGTATGACACGTCCACAGCCTTTCGATACTGCTTGTTGTTTTGCCTCTTAGGAGTGGTTTCCTTGTTGTTTTGCCTCTTAGGAGTGGTTTCCTTGTTGTTTTGCCTCTTAGGAGTTGTACATTGCTTTTTTCCAGTACCTAAAAATAATCAGAAATAATCATAAGTTTACAAAAAGTTACCAACACCCACACCCCCGTGGTTTTTTATCTTCCAGTAACGTGATTCTAAAAAAGCATGGAGAACAGGGTATTGCAAACACACCTGACGGGCCAGCTTTGGCCACCTTCAGAAAAACAGAAGACTCTCCGCTGTCCTCTGAAGCTTTTCTTTTATTTCCATTATCTAAAAATAATCAGAAATAAGCTTACAAAAAAAACACCCATGGTTTTTTATCTTCCAGTAACAGGCTTCTTTAAAAAAGCATGGAGAAGAGGGTATTGCAAACACACCTGAAGGACCACCTGCTTTTGCCACCTTCACAAAAACTGAAGACTCTCTGCTGTCCTCTGAAGTTTTTCTTTTATCTCCACTACCTAAAATAATCAGAAATAATTATAAGCTTACATCCTAGGATGAATAGCAATGAATAATTCCTCCAAATTTTTACATTCATAATATTTTTTAATTACTTTTGTATGGTGGCGTACAGAAATCTTCAGGCATCCCAGCAAACAGCTTATCTGGAAAAAAACAGCGATATTTTCAGAAATAATATGATACACGCCGTCAGAAAAACAAAACAGCCCGCCCCGTTTCTTACCATAGTCCGGCGAACTTGAAGACATTCTCACACAATCCAACACAGACTTCTAGAATGAAAGATGAAAAAAAGGTGTGACGGACATGCGCAGTAGGGACCATGTATGAACATGTACGAACATGTTCTCCCACAGAACCACAGCCATTGCAGAGAGACAGGAGTATGAATTCTGCTTTAGAAAATCAGATACAGACAATTTTGTCTGGCTATTTTGAAAATTTGGAGTTAGCAACAATAGGTCAAGCAGAATGTCTTTTCAATGCGGTTTTGCTGAATATGTCTGAAGACGAAAAATGGAATACAGGCAGAACAATCTGTGCGATGATTTTTCTAAACCAAATTGTGGAAATTATGGAGACAAAAGGCATCCCATACAAATCATTCAAAAATGAATGCCTGAGGAGAATATACATCAAAACCAAGGTATATTATCTCTTTAAATATTCTATGCTTTGTACGTATGTAATTCAAGTATAATAAATGTTTGCATAATAAACCTGTTTTCTTTTTTTCAGGACTGCAAAACCCAGAATACAGAATCCCTGTTGAAAACCTCATTTTTACCAGCTATGCTATATTTAATTAAATTTAAATTTTTGTTTTTTCCTTTCTAAATGTGTAAAATTACCGGCATATAGTCAAGACACTTGATTTGTTGTATATTTTATGTCATGGCTGCCGCAATAAAACAATTCATTCAAAATTTGTCTGGACTAGTTGATATATATTATATAATGCAGTTGTATACAGTCACCAGGAGAGGGCGGCAATGTGCAGTGTAACAATATGCAGTATAGAAAGCTAAAGCTAACAGTGGGAGCTCACCCCGCACATAATTTTAATACTTTTCACTACAAATACAACCCATCCCACATTTTAAAGTGTTAAAGGCATACAGAAGCTGTGTCTAACAGTGGGAGCTCACCCCGCACATAATTTTAATACCTTTCACTACAAATACAACCCAGCCCACATTTTAAAGAGTTAAAGGCATACAGAAGCTGTGTCTAACAGTGGGAGCTCACCCCGTACATAATTTTAATACTTTTCACTACAAATACAACCCAGCCCACATTTTAAAGAGTTAAAGGCATACAGAAGCTGTGTCTAACAGTGGGAGCTCACCCCGCACATAATTTTAATACTTTTCACTACAAATACAACCCAGCCCACATTTTAAAGAGTTAAAGGCATACAGAAGCTGTGTCTAACAGTGGGAGCTCACCCCGTACATAATTTTAATACTATTTTAAAGAGTTAAAGGCATACAGAAGCTGTGTCTAACAGTGGGAGCTCACCCCGCACATAATTTTTAATACTTTTCACTACAAATACAACCCAGCCCACATTTTAAAGAGTTAAAGGCATACAGAAGCTGTATCTAACAGTGGGAGCTCACCCCGCACATAATTTTAATACTTTTCACTACAAATACAACCCATCCCACATTTTAAAGAGTTAAAGGCATACAGAAGCTGTGTCTAACAGTGGGAGCTCACCCCGCACATAATTTTAATACCTTTCACTACAAATACAACCCAGCCCACATTTTAAAGAGTTAAAGGCATACAGAAGCTGTGTCTAACAGTGGGAGCTCACCCCGTACATAATTTTAATACCTTTCACTACAAATACAACCTAGCCCACATTTTAAAGAGTTAAAGGCATACAGAAGCTGTGTCTAACAGTGGGAGCTCACCCCGTACATATTTTAATACCTTTCACTACAAATACAACCCAGCCCACATTTTTAAAGAGTTAAAGGCATACAGAATTAAAAAGGCAGTTGGATGGAAGGAAAGAAAGAAGGAAGGAAAGACGGATGGAGTGCAGGAAGGACAGAGGGGTGGAATGAGAGAGGGAGAAAAAAAGGAAGCAAAGAAAGAGGGAAAGAAGGATGGAAGGGAAAAAATGTAGGAAGGAAAAGAACTAAGAAAGGAGGGGTGAGGAGTAGAAGGATGCATAGAATGTAGAAGGACACAGAGAAAAAAAGGAGAAAAAGTAAAAGGGAAGAAGAAGAAAGAGGGAGAAAGAAAAAAAATGCTGGAAGGAAGGAAGCAAAGAAAGAGTGAAAATGAAAGAAGAGAAGGGAAAGAAGGGAAGAATGGAAGGAGAGAAAGAGGGAAAGAAATGATCCCTGCAGTTTTAAATATATACTCACCTGAGAAGGAGTGAAGTCTGTCCAGATGTATGTTGTTGAAGGCCGTCCGAAGAAGTAGTGAAGGGGCAATGAAGTCTGTTCAGAGGACCCTACCTTTTATACTATTTTCTGACTTCTAAATTTAGCATGTTTGGGCAAGCTAAGGACAAGATTTAATCAGTTACACCTTTTGTTTATTCGCTGTCTGGGCAAAAACTAAGGAAAGGGTTCTTTGTAAATGAGAAAACAACAAGATGTAATGTTATATGTTCTTTTTCTTTTAATATTGAAATAACAGAGTCATTTTTTCAAATACATTTCATTTTATTTATTTCCTGGCATTTTTTAAAGTTAAAGTAACAGTCCTGTATGAAATTCTAGAATTTCAAAGTCTGAAGATTTATTTTTAAAATGTAACCCTTTACTGGCAAACTAAGGGCATGATTGAATCAATTACACCTTTTGTTTATTAGCATGTCTGGGCAAGCTAAGGACAAGAATTAATCAGCTAGCCCCTTTTGTTGATTGGCATGTCTACCAATCTAAGGAAAGGCTGTTTTGTAAATGAGAAACAGCAAGATGCAATATTATATGTTCTTTTTCTTTTAATGTTGAAATAACACAGTGTCAATTTTTTCAAAGTACATTTTTATTATTATTATTATTTCCTGGCATTTTCAAAAGTTAAAATAAGATGCACTTCTGAAATTCTAGAATTTCAAAGTCTGAAGATTTATTTTTAAATGTATGTTCATTCAGCAGACACTTTACTAGCAAACTAAGGAATTAATTGAACCAGTTACCCCCCTTTTGTTGATTGGCATGTCTGGGCAAAACTAAGGAAGGAGGCTTTGTAAATAAGAAAACAGCAAGATGTCATATATTATATGTTCTTTTTCTTTTAATGATGAAATAACACACAGAGTCATTTTTCAAAGTACATTTTAATTTTATTATTATTATTATTTCCTGGCATTTTCAAAAGTTAAAATAAGATGCACTTCTGAAATTCTAGAATTTCAAAGTCTGAAGATTTATTTTTAAATGTATGTTCATTCAGCAGACACTTTACTAGCAAACTAAGGAATTAATTGAACCAGTTACCCCCTTTTGTTGATTGGCATGTCTGGGCAAAACTAAGGAAGGAGGCTTTGTAAATAAGAAAACAGCAAGATGTCATATATTATATGTTCTTTTTCTTTTAATGGTGAAATAACACAGTGTCATTTTTTTCCAAAGTACATTTTTAATTTTATTTATTTCCTGGTATTTTCAAAAGTTAAAATAAGATGCACTTATGAAATTCTATATTTTACAAAGTCTGAAGATTTATTTTTAAAATGTAACCCTTTGCTGACAAACTAAGGACATGATTGAATCATCAGCCTCTTTTGTTGATTGGCATGTCTGGCAATCTAAGGAAAGGGGAGTTTGTAAATGAGAAAACAGCAATGTATAATATATATGTTCTTTTTCTTTTAATGATGAAATAACACACAGAGTCATTTTTCAAAGTACATTTCATTTTATTATTATTATTTCCTGGTAATTTCAAAGTTCAAATAACAGGTCTGTATAAAATCAGATGTAAATTCTAGAATTTGAATGTCTGAAGATTTAAGTATATTTTTAAAATTCATGTAGGCTCTATCAGAATGTTGGATTTTTGAAATTAAAAACAGCAGATAATCCACCGCATTATTTGTAAGGGTTAATTCATTCAGACTATAGGCTAAAACAAGAATGGTGTGAATGATATTTTTTTAAAAAATATATATTTATTAGATTTTATTTTGAACAGGAAAAGTGGAGGAACAATTTTCAGTATAGGACAGTAGGAACAAAAGGGGCGACAGAGAGGGGGCTGGGGGTTTGATTCGGGATGATGGGGTGAGGGGGGACAGACTAAAGGAGGGAGGGGGGGTGGGGGGTGGTAGTATCGGGTGGGGGTGAGGAAAGAGGGGGGACAATATTTGTAGGCTTCCGGCACTACTATATAGTCTCATTTGCGCAGTCTTTGTGGAGGGGAGAAAAAAGGGGGGGTGAGGGGGTGTTACGTCTTCAGCAATAGGTGTAGAGGGGGCCAATTGACCTCTTTGGAGGCATAGTCCGGTTTGTCTTTGTTAGTCTCTTTCCTCTCTGTCAAGAGTCTTGGGAGCAAAGGGCCAATGTCTCTGGTTCCGAGTGGTGAGTGTAGCCCTTTAGAAGATTTCATGTCTTTGAGGATGTCGGGTCCTCCCGGGTCTTCATATATGTCAGGAATGGTGACCAGTCCGTCTTTTTTATAGTTCCGCCTGCCGTCTCACTCATATAATAAGAGAGCCTGTCCATACTCATGACGTCCCATACTTTGGCTTCCCAGTCCTCGAGGCGTGGTGCGTTTTTAGCCTTCCAGCTCCTCGCGTAAACCATCCTTGCCGCCGTAGTCAGGTATACAAACAGGCGTTCCGAGTTCTCTTCCCGCAATTCCTCTTCTGACAGCAAACCCAGCAGGTAGCTTTCCGGTATCCTTTCCAATGCGATGTCAAGAACTTTCTGGATGCCATTGTGGATGTCTTTCCAATAGGCTGTGGCTTCTGTGCAGGTCCACCACATATGGAAGAAAGTTCCAGGGTGCCTCCCACACTTCCAGCAGGTCGATTTCGCCTCTTTGTACATCACCCCCAACTTCTGTGGTGTCATATACCACCGGTAAAACAGCTTATACCAGTTTTCTGTTAGATCTGTGGCGTAGGTGATCTTCAGCTGTTTCCTCCAGATCTTTTCCCATTCGTATAGGCTGATGGGGCGTCCTATATTCTGTGCCCATTTGACCATACAGGCTTTTACCGTTTCGGTCTCCGTGGCCCATTCCAACAACTTTTCGTAAGCTCTCGTGACCAGTTTTCGTTCCTTTCGTAGAAAGGCCTTCCAGAAAGTCTCCTGCTCCTCAAACCCGACCTGTTCATCCTTTTTGTACCATGACCTGACGTGGAGGTATTGTAGCCATGTGAGCCGTTCATATCGGCTTTGCAATTGGGCTAGCGATTTAAGGCATCTCCTCCCCGCCACTTTAGTGGTGAGCTCTTCGTATCTTGGCCATACCTTCCATCCCAAGATACTTTTTTGATGTGCTTCCATGGGAGAAACCCAAAGGGGGGTCTTCACGAAGAACCTCTCCTTGTATCTCTCCCATATCTGCATGAGCGCTGCTCTCAGAGGGTGTTTCCTAAATGTGGGGTCCGATCTTGTGCCCCCATACCACAGGTATCCATGCCAGCCCATTTTAAGATCAAATCCTTCCAGTGCCAAGACATCCTCTCTAGCTAGAGCGATCCAGTCTTTCACAAAGATCAGCCCACACGCGTCATAATACAGCCTCAGATCCGGGAGCCCCAGGCCCCCTTTCCTTTTGTCTATCAAGATCGCGTGCTTGATTCTGGCTTTCTTGGAATCCCACAGAAAACTGAGAATGTCTTTTTTCCAAGCCGCGAAGACAGCACTTGACCTGAGGACAGGGATGTTTTGGAACAAGTATAGCAGCCGAGGGAGGATGTTCATCTTAACAGCTGCTATCTTGCCCATGAAGGAGAGGTTGGCGCTCCTCCAATTCCCTAGGTCGGACTGGATTTTTTTTCCAGAGCACCTCATAATTGTTTTTGATTAGTAGGCTGTTCTGGGCGGCTATCTGGATGCCCAAGTACTTGAGCGACTTGGAAATTTGCATGCCTGACGCGGATCCCAGCATTTCCTGCCGAGTCTTAGCTATGTTTTTTGTTAAGATTTTTGTCTTTCCCCTGTTTATTTTCAGTCCCGCTAATGCACCAAATTTTTCAATCTCCGCCAGCCATAGGTGTATGGAGTCCAGAGGCCTTTCGACAAAACATATTATGTCGTCTGCGAATGCCTTCACCTTGTATTGATGCCTTCCAACTCTCGGGCCTCGTAACTGGGTGTTAGATCTTATGGCTCTTAGCAATATCTCTGTGGCAAGCACGAAGATCAGGGGCGAAAGAGGGCATCCCTGCCTAGCCCCTTTCTGTATGCTTATTCTTTCTGTCGGCTGCCCGTTGACCCAGACCTTCGCCGATTGCTCCTGATATATCGCCCCGATGGCATTCTGAAATTTGGGGCCAAAGTCCATCTTTTCCATGAGCTGCCGGAAGAAGTCCCACCGCAGGTTGTCAAATGCTTTCTCTGCGTCCAGAGCGAGGAAGGCGACTTCTTCTCGCGGGCGTGCTTCGTAATATTCCAGCAGGTTGATGACAGTCCTGACATTTTCTTTACCCTGTCTGCCCGGCAGGAAACCCGTCTGGTCTGGGGCTATCCAGTCCCCCAGCCAAACCTTCAGCCTCGACGCCAGAATGGAGGCCAGGATTTTATAGTCAATGTTCAGTAGGGAGATGGGCCTATAATTGGACACATTGGTCTCGTCTGTGCCTTCTTTATGAATAATGACTATATTGGCCTCCTTCCAAGTGTCAGGAGATATGCCCTCCGAGAGTACCCTGTTGTAGAGTTTTTTCAAAAAGATGGTAATCTCGCGGCTCATGGTTTTATAGAACCGGGCTGTCAGCCCGTCGGGTCCTGGGGCTTTGCTCGAGTCTAATTTCTTTATGGCTGTTTCAATTTCTCTCTCCGAGATGTCTCTATTGAGGATATCCCTGTAGTACCCCGGAATCCTGTCTAGATTCTGATCCTCTAGGTACTTCCTTATGCCCTCCTTGTTTTCGGGCTCTGCCCCGTATAGCTTGGCGAAGAATCGGTGGAACTCCTTTTTGATTGCTTCTTCTGCCGTGACCATTTCATCCCCCGCTTTAACTCTGGTTATATATCCCGCCCGCTTCTTGCGCTTGATCTTTCTCGCTAACCATCTGCCCGGCTTATTGGCGTTCTGGAAGGCTTTTTGTTTCATAAATTTCAGTTCTTTAGCGATTTGATCGAGCTCCAGATGGTGTTTTTGTTTTTTCAACTCTGTCAATCTTTTGGTTGTGCCTTGGTTGCCTGGGTGGTCCTTCAGGGTCTGTTCTTCCGTCTCTATTTTGGTTGTAATTTCAGTTAGAGCTCTCCGTCTCTCCCAGTTTATTATCGCGTTGTGCTGTATGAAGTGACCTCTGAGGACCGCCTTGCAGGCATCCCAAACTGTTTCGGGGCTGGTTTCTTGGTTATCATTGAGCATAAAGTAGTCCCTGGTTATCTCCCTATATTTTAGGATATCTTCCTCCTTCTTCAGGAGATTATCGTTAAGTCTCCAGCGTCTTGCAGGGGGTCTGTAATTGAAGCTCCACTCGATCGGACAATGGTCTGATGTGTCCCTCGGCAGGATCTTTATTTGAGTTATTTTTGAGGCCAGTGAGTTTGACGCCCAAACCATATCGATCCTGGACCAGCTCCGGTGTCTGTTGGAATAGAAAGTGAAGTCTTTCTCCCCTTGGTTGTGAAGACGCCATACATCCGTCATGGAGAGGTCCGTTTTGAGGCGCAGGAAAGCTCTTGGGAGCATGCCGGAGGTATCCGTCTCCGGTTTTTTACGTTGGGGGGCGCTCTGAGTTTTATCCATCCGAGGTACTAGGACACCGTTGAAGTCTCCTAGTAGCACCAGGCTATCATACTCCTGATCTTCTATTAGGCTTAGGAGAGTCTGGATGAAGATGGTCTTGGGCCCATTCGGCGCGTATATATTGCAGAGCAGCAGGTTCACCGTGCCGAGCTCTATTTTTACTCCGACTATCCTCCCTTCTGCATCCGTAAATGCTAGCTTGGCCGATAGTTTCTCACTTGTATAGATTGCCACTCCCCTCTTCTTTTCTTTTCTTTTCTTCAGATGTGCCGCAGCGAGCAGAAGAAGTTTCCTATTCCTTTGCTTTCCAGATGTGCTGCATGAGCCTTCTTTACATGAACTTCTTTACATGAACTTCTTTTAGCGCCACAATATCGTACTTTTTCTTCCGTAATTGGTTAAATACTCTTTTTCTCTTTGAGGCCGAGTTCATCCCATTTACGTTATTCGAGTAGCACGATATCGGGACTTGGAAGTCAAGCATCAGTCATCTCTTCTGTGTGGCTCAGGGCGTCAGCGTTATGTCCCGTGTTCCTGGTCGTGGTGGTCTTATCCATGGCTTGTGGGTCGTTATTGTGGCGTGTAGATTCTTTTGGGGGGGAGGAGAAGCGTCGCCGTTTCGGCTGATCAGTCTGACCTTCGTGTGGGGGCGTCCTCTGCAGCGGTTCTTTTGCAGTTTTTATAGAACTCCTGGGCCTTGTCCACTGAGGTCAACCAATATTTTTGGTCCTGATATGTGACCATCACTCCTTCATTTCTCTCCCAGCGGAATCTAATTTTTCTGTTTTTTAGCTCCTCTGTGAGGAACCTGTAATTCTTCCGTTTGAGGATTGCGGCTGGGGTGAATTCCTTGAGGATGATCACCTTGGCCCCTTTGTGCGTGGGCTGCACCTCCTTCTTCCTTAGAAGCACCGCGTCCCTGGTCCTCTTTTTTGTGAAGTGGACCACCACATCTCGGGCCACGTTATGCTGTCTCGCATACGCTGAAGGGACTCTGTACGCTCTTTCAATCTCCAGTTGTGCTTCCCCTTCGTTCGTGTCTAGAATGGAGGCTGTCATCTTGCCCACAACTTTTATAAGATCTTCTTGAGGGTCTTCCTGCAAGTTTCGAAGCCGAAGTCTGGTTTCCAGGGTAGCCTGTTCCATCCTTTCTTGCACCTGCTCCAGCTTCACGTTCTTCCCCTCCAGGTAGTCCATGCGTTTCTGCAGCTTACCCTGCACCGCCACTACTTCCTCTTTGTCCAGCCTGATGTTTTTAATCTCCTCCCTCATCGTCGCCAGTTCTTTGGTCAGGTCCTTCTTTATGTCCTGGAGCTGTTCCTGGACTGATCTATTTTGTAGCTCCTGTCTCGCCGCCGCTTGCTCGACCTTCCTCTGGGTCTGCTCCTGTTGTTCCGATATTCTTTGCAGCTCTTTTAAGATTTCCTTCAGTGTTGGGTCCTCCCCAGTGGCTTGCCTCTTCTGGGCCCCCTTTGGGTCCTTGGTTGCTTTTGGGGTGGTCATGATTCCTGTTTCTCCGTACCCCCCTCGAATGCCTCTGTTTCTGCTGCTTTTGTTGGGGGGTGAGTGTAGCAGACTCGACACCCTGTTCTTGCTGGTGGGTTAAGGAGTATGCTTTGTATCTTGGGGTTGCTGGCTGGTGGGGGGGGGGTGCTTGAACTTTTCTGTTGATAGTTGCTTTGGTTTTTGTAGAGGTGTTGCTGTAATTGTTTTTGTTTGAGCGTCCCCTACTGAGATTCTGCTTTGTGTTGTGGGCGGGCTTGGGGGGGTCCTGGGGAACTATCCTTTTCTTGCTGATGTGTTGTGGAATATATGTATATATTGTTTTATTTTTTATTTTCTATTTTTCCTGTCTGATGGGGGAAGAGCTTGGGCGGGCCTGGATGTTTCTCCCTCTTGTTCCCTCTGTTTCCCTCTTGGGTCTCCTCTCCTGTCTGGGCTTTTATTCACCCTCTTGCCGCTTGTTCCCCCTTAGTTCCCCTCAGTCCCCCAGGCCGCTTCTTCCGCCTCCTCCTTTTTCGCCCTCGTTAGTTCAGGGCCCTTCTTTCCCGCTTGCTGGGCTGCTGCACTACCCTCTCTTCCTTCTTCTTCCTTCTGTTCCGCCCCCCCTTTCCCTCCGACGCGCTTCCGGTCCGGGTCCGGCTCCCTCTTCTTTCCGGGCGGGCGCACTTCCGCCCGCTCCTCCTTCGCGCCCTTTTCGCGCTAGCAGCGGGAAGAAGATGGCCAAGATGGCCGGCTGTCGTCTTCTTCCCCTTATCCTCGTCGAGCCGCCATCTTGTGTCCCCGCTCCTCTTCCCCGCCGCTCAGGTATGCTCTCCCTTTCCTCTTTTCACTCCCTTTCTTCCCTTTTGTTCCAATTTTTTTTGTTGTTTCCCCCCCCCCCTGCACTTCCCGGGGCTCTGCTTTCCCCTCTGGTATTGGTGCTCGGGTCTCTTTGGGTGTTCTTCCCTTGCTGGGGTCCCCTTTCTCTCTACTTACTCTTCTTTTCTTCTTTCCCTTTTACTGTTGGGACGCTCTGTCCCTTTCCTTCGACGGAGTGGGTCAGGCTGGCAGTTGTTGCGGGCTGACGCCCACTTCCCGGCCCTCGATCTGCTCACCGGGGGATCACTGTCGGGCCCTCACAGCCTCCCCCTCTTGAGGAGGGGGCGACTTCTGGGGCCAGCGACACTTTCCCCCGGCTTCGCTGCCTCTTGACCGCTCCGCGCGGCCCGAGGGGGGGGCGCAATACACCCCCCGATCGATGGGTTCGGTTGATGGCTTGAGGAGCTCTCAAGCCACCCGTCCTGCCGCCATCTTGCCCGGCTCCGCCCTGAATGATATTTTTAAAACATAAATGGGAACAGATGTATTTAAGTTAATTTGCCATTTTTCGTCTATTATAAATCAGACATTCATGACTTTCCTGTGTGAAGGATAATGTTCTTTGCAACCCAGGCAAAGCTCCTTCATTTTTTCTTGTAAAAGCTTCTTTAAAATGCAATACAACGCAACCCTGATCACCCCTCTCATACTCCCCCGTCGCTTTCTCGGAATCTTGAAATCCATGCCCAAAATTTGCTGCATTTTTGTCAGCTCCAGACAAAGTTGGCCATTCTAGGACATTCTAAAAAGAAAAGAAAAACACTTATTTACAACATTTAACAGACCTGTTTTTCCCTAAACACCCAAAAGATATTTTACAGACCTGCATGATTTCTATCGCCGCCAATTTTTGTAAATAAACCGTGGAAGGACTGGGCACAGCCTGATCTTGCACGGCTGTACAGTTCACATCCTGGTCTTGCAGGGGTGTGCAAATCTGGAAAATAACAACAGGATACATTAAAGCTGCGGGGCCCTATCACTGTAATAATACAAATGTGTTGAAAGTCATTTTATCTTTACCTGAACGTTCTGTTGTAAATCTTCTGGTGGAAGATTTTCTTTATTAGGGTCCATTTCTTCGTAATCACCCTGTGTATCCACTGTTTGGCAATTTTCTTTCTCAAAACCCGCACGTTTTTGAGGAGTAGCCATGTTCCTGCAGTGCTGTCCGTGTCTGGTAGACCTTTGACCCATGCAGCTGTCCCCTATTGGGCATTGGGGCACACGTGCAGGTGGCTCATTTGCATATGGGGTTCGCTAGTGCTCATTGTTATTACAAACACATTTGCCTAGGCCCTGTGCCATTTACAATATAGCAAAAAACCACATGCCTGGACATGTTCCCTGGAATTTCATGGTCGTCCTCTAGGGGGCCAGGAAGCGTTTCGGTCGCCATCTTGTGGGCGGGGTTTGGGGTTGGGGAGGGGCTTAATTTGGGTGGGGGTGGGGCTTAGATCGGATGTGATGTCATCTTGTGGGCGGGGCTTAGACCGGATGTGATGTCATCTTGTGGGCGTCACTTTGAGTTTGACATAAGCTACGTCCCCCTACTACTCATGGTATTCATTGGTAGTCTCTCATCTAAATAATAAGAAGGAATGACCTTGCATAGCTTCCAAGATCACATGGGATCATATGCCTTTGGGGTATTTAGGCCCCTTTTCAAACAGGCTGGTTGCGTTAAAACTGCTTCTTTCCCTGAAACGAAGGTGATATAACAGAGAGTGGTGTGGAAAATTGTATCTGGAAATCACTCTTCCCATACTGACTTTTCTGAAGTCACTGTAAATACAGACAACATGCTTTAAAAGATGTATGCTTGACAGTATGCGTATAAAATCCAGTGGAAAGTTCATCTCTCCTTATACTGAAAATGCTTTTGGTCCAAAGCTGTAAAACTTCAGACAAATAGGTAGGGTTTTTTTTGCAAGAGCAGCTTATAGGTTTGGAGGGCATGTTTCCAAAAAGAATGTTGTAGACCTTTGTTCTCAAAAAATGGAACCATAAAGGTGGACCTGAGAAAGAAATGTATAGGGGTAGGCACTGCACATAGCTGAAAAAAGTGTAAAGTTTCACACTCCTTTTTTAGCAATGATTTCTACTGGGACTGGCAGACTGATAACCTCCCAATTCATAGCCCTGGAATACACAGCATATATAGTAGTTTGACATGCAAGATACATTGTAGCTATACCAGTGGCCTTGTTTATATTGACTCCATGGGTAACATAATTATGCCATGTGAAATTGGTAATCATCATCATCATCATCATTTATATCTTGCCCCATCTCCCCAGGGAATTCAGGGCAGCTCATATCATGGATAATGCAATAAAATGTGTAAAGACAAAATAAACAATTAATGGCACACCCAAAAAGATAAACCACAAATTTAATAATAAAAATATAAACATTAAATTAAATTAAAACATTCAATTAAAAATACAGTCATTCCTATGAGCTACAAGGGGGCTTACTATCTGAGTCGAGGTATATCCATATAACAAAGATTGTCTAATCATCATTAAAAGCCTGTTTAAATAGCCATGTTTCCAAGTCATAAGTGTGGAAGCTTGTCTAATCTCCCTGGGGAGGGTGTTCCAGGGTCATGGGGCCACTACTGAGAAGGCCCTCTCCCTTGTTCTCACCAACCTCACTTGTGATGGGGGACAGACCGAGAGGAGGGCCTCTCTTGCCAATTATAAGGCTCAAACAGGTTCATGGGGGGGGGGGGGTGAGGTCAGGGAAATACGCAGGACCTGAACCATGCAGAGTAATGAATGGGAGAGAGGGAGACAACAATGACAGGAAAGAAAAGAAATGTTGGCGGCAATTGTGACAAAAGAAGAAAAGTCTTTTCAGTGCTACTTATTTCTTTAGGCTCCCTTAGCCAAGGTAGCATGGGAGGACTAACTAGGACAATCAACATCTCACTTATAAATAACAACTAGTTAACAAAATAGTTCATTACTCTGCAGTAGATGGAATGTGCAATTTATGCTTTTGTAATTATTCATATTTTGATAATAAATGCACAACCACAGGTTGCCTATCCCTATCAAATGCTTACAACTATAAGTTTTCTGGATTTTGTATCTTTAAAATTTCAGAATATCTGTGTCTGTATAGGTGTACATAATGAGATTAACTAGAGATAAGGATCAAGTACAAACATCAAATCATTTATTAATCATAATGCACATTGTATGAAGGTAACTATGTACACAATATTTTGATAATATTTCTGTACACTGAACCATAAGAAGGCAAAGGTGTTACACACAGGGCAGACTCCCATGTGATTACTGGTGAAAGAAATAAGGGCTAAACTGAATACACTGGTAGATGACACTTCTAATTTTCTTTAAGCCTGAACTACCTATTTGTGATATTTAATTACCTGCTTGGATATAAGTTTCATATATCATCAAACTGCTTTAGATGCTCTTTTCTTTAAAGAGCATGTTAAACCAGAAGACAGTTTTCAA
This sequence comes from Anolis apletophallus, assembly GCA_030556195.1. NCBI lineage: Eukaryota > Metazoa > Chordata > Lepidosauria > Squamata > Anolidae > Anolis > Anolis apletophallus. The sequence goes on along the minus strand of JARBWK010000002.1, from coordinate 136,098,442 downwards.
ATTGACTCAGATAACCCAGTCTTCGTCAACAATTTTAGTGGCAAAAATGTGTAAACATCTTTTACAAGAGGTCTCAGTGGCAGGAGAATTGAATGTCCTGAAAAAAATTTCAATGCATTTTAATGAAAGGCAGAACCCAGATGAATGAATCATCAGAAATATATTCTCCACTAAAGCACTGGTAGATGAGAAGACCAAGACAATCGCTCAGGTACTTGTTTAGTATGTTATTGAAATGGGTTGCGAATATAGGAAAAATAGAAGACAAAAAGATAATTAATCATAGCAGACTAACACACACACACGTTTCTAAAATACTTTGATAGTTAATGGAAGACGTGCACTATACAGGCAAACTCATTATCTCTTCACAGTTAGATACATACATTAGCCTGGTGCTATTCTTTGTCACAAACTCATCAAAAATATGCAGCTTGGTAATTGTTTCTGGCTTGGGTTCCCATGACCCCATACAACAGCTTGCATTTTAAATGGCGGGGTGATGGCTGGGGAGCTTCTGAAGGAAAGCAACATTATTTTCTATTAGATCAGATTGCCTTGCACAGGGTCCATGGGTATAAAAGATAACTTCATTTTCCATTGTATTCAGCTGAGCTGATGATGTTTTTTAAAAGCGAACTTATTTATATTACACTTTAAAATTGACATAGTAGCTATTACTTGTAATATATTACTTTAGAACTAACAAGGCGGGGATGTATTGTTAACATATTGCTAACAAGTTAGTTTTTAATGTTTAAAATTCCAAATAATAGAAGTAGATAATGGTCACCAAAGGATTCTTAGCTCCCTGCATTCCATTCATCCCTCCCAGATTGGAATTGAATATTACTTGTTTCATAGTGATGCTTGCTATTGAATATTTATCCTTACTTCTTTTTTAAAGGAGACTGGCAAAAGATTTGTTGGAGACTTGAGGGTGATGTTTTAGCTAACTGTGCTGTAGAAGTCAGTGGTCAGCCACTTCTAAACCTTTATTTCCTTAATAACACTATGAAGAGACAATCCAAAATGAGAGTATAAATGTTTCAAAAGATCACATACATTCACATATCAGAAGGCACGAGTTACTGCGGAATACTAAACGCCAAGTTAGAATAGTATATGAACTCAGTCTGATAGGACATTGAGATATGACAAGAAAACCCCAAACTGCACAATACATTATTATTATTATTAATATTATTATTTGAAACACAACAAGATGAATCCATAGCAGAAACTCTGCTGGCTGTTGTATTGGCTTACATGTTGGAGACTTCCCAAGTGTCTAGGACTGTGTGATATATCGGGGAATAATGCATGCAGACACCAGTAAGGTGGCCTTCTGCAGCTGACAGATTGTAATTTTGTCAGTGCCAATTGTGCTTAAGTGCAGACCAAGGTCTTTAGGCACTGCACCCAGTGCGCCAATCACCACTGAGACCATCTTGACTGGCTTGTGCCAGAGTCTTTGCAGTTTGATCTTTAAATCCTCATATCGTGCCAGGTTTTCCAGTTGTTTTTCTGCAATCCTGGGATTGCGACATTGACGATCCATACTTTGTTTTTTAACACGATTGTGAGGTCAGGAGTATTGTGCTCCAAAACTCTATATGTCTGAATTCAGAAGTCCCAGAGGAGTTTGACATGTTCATTGTCTGTAACGTTTTCCTGTTTGTGATCCCACCAGTTCTTTGTCGCAGGCAGATGGTATTTGTGGTACAGGTTCCAATTAATCATCTGAGCAATGGTGTTATGCCTCTGCTTGTAGTCTGTCTGTGTGATCTTCTTCCAGCAGCTGAGGATGTGATCTATTTTTTCATCTGCTTCCTTGCATAGTCTACATTTGGGATCTGTCATCGACTTTTCCATTCTGGTTTTGATGGCATTTTTTCTAATGGCTTGTTCTTGGGCTGCCAGAATCAGGCCCTACGTCTCCTTTTTCAAAGTTCCATTTGTGAGCCACAGCCATGTTTTTCTTTGCCAATTTGGCTCTCAATTTTTGCCAGGAACTGTCCATGGAGAGCCCTCTTTTGCCACTTTTCTCTTCTGCTCTGGATTGTGTTTTATGGTATTCACTTTTTGTCTTTTGCACTTTAAGCAGTTTATTACTATTGACTTCCCTCAATGTTGGTTATTGACTGCCTTTTACATAATCTGCCAGTGCATGTTCCTCTTCTTCTACCATTTGTTTCACTTGCAGAAGCCCTCTGCCTCCTGATTTTCTGGGCAGATAAAGTCTGTCGACATCACTACGTGGTTGTAATGAGTCCTGGATTGTCATCAGTTTTCTTGTTTTTCTGTCCAGCTCATCCAGCTCTGCTTGGGTCCAGTTCACAATTCCAGCATTGTATCTAATGACGGGGATGGCCCATGTGTTGATAACCTTGATTGTATTTCCGCCATTTAATTTGCTCTTCAAAACCTTTCTGACTCTTTGGATATATTCTTTGCTGACCACATTTTTCACATGCCCATGCTTGATATTGTCTTTAGTATGCCCAGATATTTATAGGCTTCAGGTTGATTGCATTTTATGGTTTGTCCATTTGGCAACTCTATGCCGTTGCTGTGTATAATTTTCCCTTTCTTTATTGCCACTGTGGCACATTTGTCTAAGCCGAACGCCATACTGATGTCAGTGCTGAAGATTCTGACTGTGTTGGTCAGTGACTCAATTTCAGTTTCTGATTTTCTGTAAATTTTTAGATCATCCATGTACTGCAAATGGGAAATTTTTGGTGAATTTCTTGCTGTTTGGTAGCCTAGGTTTGTTTTCTGTAGAATTACTGTCAGTAGGGTCATTTAATGATGAACAGCATTGGTGACAGTGAGTTGCCTTGGAAATAATAATAAAACTTTATTTATATCCCGCCACCATCTCCCCAAGGGGACTTGGGGCGGCTTACATGAGGTCAAGCCTGATAACACATAATAAGACAACACAACAGCAAATAAAAATAATACAATCAATATAACTTACAAATAAGCAAAAACAACACAGTTTAAAAACATTATGGTCAGGACAGATGTTATTTATTTCACTTAGTTCAACTTCTCAATTGAGACCACTCTGGCATAGTTGAACCTGCTAGTAGTTTACACTACCACCAGCACAGCTCTCAACATCATAGGAACAGTTAAGCCCCCCGCCAGTGACAGGGCAGCACCCTATGGGGGAATTATTATTATTATTATTTGAAACACAGTAATAATAAGCACCGGAAATGTGGCGCAGCTGGCTGGGAGTCAGCTGCATAAGATCTCTACTGACCAGAAGGTCATGAGTTCGAGACCTGCCCGGGTTGCGTGAGCTCTCGACCAATTGTGTAGCTCGTTGTCTATCTATATTTGTTGTATGTCTATGGCATTGAATGTTTGCCTGTATATGTGAATTGTGCTCTGCCCTGTGTCCCGAGTGAGAAGGGTGGAATATAAATGATGTAAATAAATAAATAAACAAACAAGATGAGTCCACATCAAACAAGATCATTCTGCTGGCTGTTGTATTGGATCACACATTGGACACTTTCTAAGTGTCTAGGACTGTGTGATGTATCGGCAATTATTATTATTATTATTATTATTATTATTATATTTGTATATCCTGCTTTATCTCCCCAAAGGGGACTCAAAGTGGCATGACATAAAAACATTCGTATACAATTAAAAATGTACAAATATGCAAATTTTAAAACAGAATTAAACACTAACAACACTAAATAATTTTGGGGGGGAAAGTATTTAGAGAAATAGATGATATAATGAAATAGATGATATAATGATCTTGTATGTGTTTCATGCTGAGATTCATGTAATTCCATGCTCAAGACTACTGTTCAAGCTGACTATTGTGATTTTTACTCCTGTTTTATTGCCACTGGATTTTGGATATGCTCAAGCTTGCTTGCCATGTATATGTACATTGTAATGCGCCCTGAGTCCCCCACGGAGTGAGAAGGGCAGAATATAAATACTGTGAATAAATAAAATAATCTGTTGCCATAAAGGAGGAAGAGATTAGCAGTACTGATTTAATACCTTATCACACCAACCTTCTTTTCCACCATGATCATGTTAGTGTAGATAATCATTATGTAACACAATTTTTGTTACTGGGCTATAAATGTCATTTCCTAATTGTTTGCATCACAAAAAACATAGTAAAGGTTTAATAAACTGCAACCTGGGAATGGGGAGGCAAACCGGTAGCAGGATGCACACAGTGTATAATAGAGACCATCACTTGCAGTGACAGTTTGCCTGCTTCACATGATGAAGCTCTGCTCTATCTTATAAGGAGTCAGAAGACCTTGAGACAAACGCTAAAGCTATTGTCAGGGAAAAATAAAGAAAACAATATTTAGCCAAAACGAAAGAAAAAAAACCCTCCTTGGATGTCATATTTCAAAGGCATTGTTTGGTACACCAGAAAACAAAGGGATCTGGCAACACCTTAGTGACTAGCTGATAAAATGAACTTGGCATTATAAACTTTTGTATACAAGTCTACTTCCTCATACACATCTATTTCTCTTCATCTGTCTTCTTCTTTTCATCCACTTCCAAGTTACTTGAGTGCAAGCTGTCTTTGCTTGGATCCCATCTTTAAAGTTTTGAACTTTACACTAGGTGAAATAAGCTGAAGACAAGGGTGAAAGTGGAATGAGAGAGGCAAACATTTGAAAAACAGCTGAAAAACTGAGGCAAGAGAGGATTTCTTAGGACTGTCCAAGACAAATCAGAACAGTTAGAGAGCTCTCTCCTCCTACTGGTTTAATAAAAAGTAATATAGAAATTTTATCCTACCTAATTCAACAGAAGAGCTGATGAGTCCAATATCTATCAAAATGTGAATCTGCTTCAAGTTTTAATCTAAACTTGGAAAGCGATATCCAAGTTACTGGACTTGGAGTGGGGTGGGCAATGTACCATGCTTGGAAGTCATCTTTGACTAAGAGCCAGAATAAATTAATTGCTTCACTACTATCTAAATCCCCACTTTCCATTAGGCTACTGAAATGAAAGAACCTAGGGAATAGATTTTGAGCAAGGTGACTGTGAGCTTAGTTCAAGTCTGGTGACCAAATATATTCCTAGGCTCTATTAATTCACACCTTGTACTTTTATCCTAAGAGTATACTTTTTTGCACAATGTACTGGTTGTTGAATTAATATTAATATGTTTCCACTTGTAAAATCTGATTTTTTCCTCCCACTATCACTAAATGTTTAATAGCACATTATGAGAGTTGTTATTAAGTAATGATGTATGTGTTGCCAATTAAAATTTATGTTGTAGAAATGAAGTGTCTTAGGAATTTTAATCTGATTATCTGCTATTCTAATCAGGTCAAGAGGGCGTGATTTACCTAAGGTCACTCAATGGGTTTCTATGTCAAAGCAAAGGTTTGAACTTTAATCTCCCAGGGTCTTAATCCAATACACAAAAAACTACACCATATTGACTTTCTTTCAAGTGCCACACTTAAAAAAGAAGTGTTGCAATGTGCCTGTTATTTTGCTGTAAGAGATCATTATACCTGTTCCATAAACAGAATTTTGCTACAAACCATGGGCAAGACTTTCCAACCCATAGCCAGGTGACCTCCCTGCCAGCTCTTTGACCAATATTTGAAGAACCTATCCAAGGTTCTGTAAGGAACTACTATGATGTAGTGATTTGAGTGTTGAAGACCAGGTTTGATACCCCAGTCAACCATGGGAAGTTTGGGAACCCATTGAGGGTTGCTTTGGAAGATCCACCTTATCCTCAACAAACTAAGTCTCTTCTCATGTACAGTGAGGAAATAGAATTCTTAGGCCATACAGTATGCTTATGACAATATATTATACACATATCACTTAAAAACACAGAATACTATTGCATTGTTTATATGGTTGCCATGCTGTACACAAACAGCATTGTGGAAAAAAGTAAAGTTTATCATGAAAAAGCTTTCTAATTCGGAACCTTCCAGAAGTACAGGTACAATTAATTCAGGACTTAGACAGAGTCTTAATTTTAAAGGTATACAGATATTACACAGCCTGCTTACATGAACTAAAGTATCTTGGCCCTCAATATTTCCATTAGATCCATTGGAAGGTCATACTAAAAATATTGAAGTGTCAAGGACACATTTTCAAGAACATGTTTATCTAAGTCAGGTGCAAAGTTCCTATCTGGATGTACAAGAGGCTGGCTAGCAAATAGAGTTAAAGATTGAGGCATTTACTTTAGCAGCTGAGCAAAGTGCCAATTGCAGGATTCCATTTTCCAACAGAAAGCAGGTATCAAGAAGGGCTTATCAAACTCCCATTCCAAAAAGAGATTTTTTTTCTGACAGAGGTCTTAGGATAATGAGTGATTCTGCAAAAGCAATCACTGAAGGAAAACAAATATTTTAGCTGGAGGTAAAAGGGGCTTTGCATATCTGTGTGGTGAGATAGCCAATGAATGCAAAAATTACACAGGAGCCTTACAACACTGGTACTTCAAAGAAGCCATTTATGGCAATTTGTAATAGGAAAAACATTGGCAGGATAACAGTGCTTCAAGAATGAAGCCATAGACCTTAAGTAAGAGGTTCATGGCTGTATAGCAAAAGTTCATGAGAGAAGGAAAGAAATGTCTGTTTTCACAGGAAATAGCTATGCCCCTTCATAGAAATGGATTTAAATAGATATGAATGACATACAGGGTGAGAAATATCCAGTCAATTCTTCCTTTCCACCTGGTCGATCTTCTACAAATAGTTTGTTTATTTATTTATTTCATTCGGCTTCTATGCCGCCACTCCCGGCGGGCTTGGGGCGGCTCACAACACTAAAAAAGATCACAGAATAAAAACAGCAATACAGAATAAAAACAGAGGATAAACACATCATTAAGAATATCAAAACACAGCAATTAAAAACGACCTGGATTAAAACTCGGTTTTCAAACAGGGGGTGCGTCCCACCAAGACCTACACATGGAAGGCAAGTTGGAAGACGTAGGCAGTTCCAATTCCAAGGTTAACAATATGTGCTAATTCAAGCTTCACTTACCAGGAAGAATGCCCCAATGAAGCAACAAGGACTATTGCTGAGTAGATGTGCAAACACTCACTGTAGATCTAAAATAGCCAGACAGTCCTTTGACATACTTATAACAATGCATCCCACTCCCATAACACAACCAAATATTAAACAAGGCTTGGTATCAAAATATCTATTAACTATTCAACTGATACTATGTACTTATCCTATCATAAACAGTATTAGCAATGAATTTCTTGGTGTGTGTGTGTGTGTGTGTGTGTTATAAACCCATAATTCACAGAAACATTAACTTAACCTTCATACATTAGGTCCCAGATTCGATCTCTGTTCCCTCAGGTAGGCAGCAAGTGAAGAAAATCCAACAATCAGAGTAGCCAATACTCTAATAAATGGACAACTCAGTGTGGTTTCTTAGACACAGCTTACTGGAATATATAACCAAATTCTACACATGTTCGATCTGAAGCAATTTTTCTAAGGAATGTGTGCATACGATTGCAATCTGACCCTATAAATATTTAATTGGAGGATTTTTTTTCTAATTCAATGGGACTTATTCCCTAGTGCAGTGTTTCTCAACCAGTGTGCTGTGAGCGATCATCAGGTGTGCCGTGAGAAAAGCTCTCTGCCCCCCTTCCTTCCCATCTCCTCCTGCCAAACTCCTGCTGCTTGGGAGAGAAGGAGGAAGGGCCAGGTGGTGGCAAAGAAAAAGAAGAAGGGACCGGGGCGCCGCCTCCTTTGGCCGTTTCCCCAACCAGCCTCCAATCCGTCATGACTCTCGCCCCTTGCTTGTTGAAGCCGCATGGAGAAGGAGCCCTGCCTACTGAAGCCCGTCCACCGTTCATGCTCCTCCTCTGTGGGAGAGCTGAAGCCGGGTGGGGGGGAGGCGGGGGCATGACGCAGCCTGGTGAAGTTCTCCCATAACTTCACCAGCCTTGAGGGGGCAGTGCCAAGCCAGCATTGTGCTGGCTCTGCCACCGCTGGCTCAGCACTGCCCCCTCAAGGCTGGCAAAGCTGTGGGAGTGCTGAAGCCGGGGGAAGGGGGCGGGGCATGGTGTGGCCTGGCTCCTCCCCCTCCCCGGCTTTGGCACTCCCAGCAGGTCACCATCCCCCAGCCATTCTTTACTGTGTTACAGTGTCATTTTGGTTGGTGGTGTGCTCCCGGATTTTTTTAATGTTAAAAGTGTGCCACGGCTCAAAAAAGGTTGGGAAACACTGCCCTAGTGAATGTGCATGGATTGCCCGATTGCAAGCTTTAATCCGTAATCTTTTTTGCACTTACCTCTGTGAATAAGTATGGTACTTCTGCACACATGGAGTTTACTGTCAAGTAATCATGCATAAGATTGTGCTGTGCAAATCCCGTTTGAACACTTCATCATAAAATGTGTGAAAGGACCTGGCTGTACACTGACTGGAACAGCTCTTACTTTGATAAATGGAACAGGAAGCACAATAAAATAAACCTTCATTTAAAACCATCTTGACAGAGAGAAATAAAAAGAAATGAAGAAAAGGGAGCATTAAGGGCGAGCCGTAATTGATCTTCAAAAGCACCCAATTACATAATCTCAGTTTCACATCTGCTGTGCTATTTCAGTTTGCAACAAGGGTATATCTGAGTTGGAAAACTTTGATTCATTAGTATTTCCTAAAGGAATGTTCCAAACTTTCACATTCCTTTGTTGTGAAACTCTAGAGGAGGGGCTGGACTCTTTCTCCTGCTGTTGTTCTTTGGCATAATGTATGTTTTGTGCCTTTGCATATTTAATGGTAATAATACTGTCATAGTGTGTTCAGTCACGGTGTTTAATCCAGCTTCATAAATTGCCACTAGCTCTTCCATGAAGTATTTATGTGATATCCAGGAGTTACAACAAAGTGTTGTGGATAAAAGTTGAAACTAGTCTTCTTTAAATGAATTCAGCTGCTTTTTTTCTAAAAAGACCAAAAGCATGCTTAACACCAACAATAAGGACAACACTTGATAGTAATATATATTATATACTCTTTGGAACAATAACAACCCCATACAGAAATGAGAGGAGAGTTCTGGTTTGGCAGTAAACAACAAACCATAGAAACTCTAAGCTTAACAAATTTGCTTGTCCCTTTGTATGACTATGAAAGCTGGACAGTGAAAAAAAATATGAAAGAAATAGAAACAATTCATTGGAATTTTGCAGAAGGAGATTTCTACAGATACAATGGACTCCAAGAGCAAATAAAGTCTGAACTCTCCATACAAGGCAAGACTACTATACTGAGACTATACATACTTTCAACACACTATGAAAAAAGTCACTTGAAAAGAAAGTATATTTAATAAGGTAGAAGTCAGAAGGGAAAGATAAGGGCTGTGTTATAGATGAATAGAGATAGACCCAGCTAAGGAGGTCACACCCTGAATATGCAAGTCCTGAAAAAAGTCCCAAACAAATAACAAAATAGATGGAAATCTCGCATCTGAGTCTTTTTGCCAAAGTAAATCTGGTGCTTTTTGTTTTGTTGTTTTTCCAGTATGATTCACTGTTTAAGTGATACAAAGCATTTTCCTAATGCTCTCAGTAGTAAAAAAAACAAACAACAACAACAACAAAACAGTCCCATCACTTTTTTCTTTTACTTTGATAAGTGGATGCGTGAAAAACAGACATGACATCATGGATTTGGTGCCAGAGGTAAATATAATCAGTTCTCTCACATGCCTAAGTATCAAAAAAATGTCAAAGAGTAGATGGAACTGTGACACATTTCATTTAATTACAGTACAATCTTTTGCATGTGTACTTAGATGTTAGACCCAACTAATTCAAATAAATTGTCTGTGGCAGGGACACAGGGCTTATGAAAGTCCAGAAGCTATTTGCCTGCCAACCCTTGAAATAACTAGACCACACACCAGTATTTGGGTTTAAATATGTGCAAGTTTTATTAATTGTTACCTATTAAACTTTGACTGGATCTAAACCGATGGATCCTGAACTTGATGGCAAGGTTAAGATAGCGTCCCTGCTTGGCTTACCCCTTGACTACTTAGGGAACCTAATCTGGGCAACCTCTAAGGGAAAAGTGTCGGAGAAGTCCCTTTCAGGGTTTCTGAGACCTGACTCTCCCCATTCCTTGGCCATTAGAATTCCCCATACCTCATCAAATTGAACCTTGGGTGAGTGTTTTAGTTAATGGCCTTCACCCCTGAAGGGGGTGCCTTGGACGTATGCCAAATTTTAGCTTTTCCTAACTGTTTACCGTGACAGATTGGGGACAGATGTCTATTTTGCCCCCATCCCCACCAAGTCCACCCAAAAGGCCCCAAAACCAGCCTGTAACTTGCCAAACCTTGTTAGCCAACTCAGAGAGATGGATACCATCTGTCCTGTAACATTTAGTAATTTACTGGTAAAACACTGTGCAGCCTGCAGGGCCCTTCACCTTGGACAATGCAGTCCACGACCCAGTTTATCCACTTACTGGCTTGAAGCTTCGGACATCACCCCCACCACACCATCCAAGGCATGGTATAATTGATGACCGGAGGATCTGAAAGGGGGTCCACCCCTAGACTGAACAGAGGGATTAACCTTTCCAGATCAAGGCTCTCATCCTCTCGTTCAATTGGGTCACAAAACGAGGCCCCAAATGGTGGCCACAAAGCCTCTTTGGGCTTGGTCCTGTGCCCGGTGGACATAGCTGTGACCCCAGAAAACAAAAAAGGGGGGACCTCCCTCTATGGCAGCACAACTGCTTGTGCAAATTAAATTGTTGGTATAAGACATGGGGTGAGATTAAACCCTTAAAATGTATTTGACTTCAGTTCTCAAGGGTTTGACTCTTATCCTCTCCGCCGAGGCGAGCCACGATTAAGGCAATTCTGCTGCAAAACAGATATGTCCTGAATTTGAAGTATCCCAACCCACAACTCGAAATCCTGGTGGTCACTGTTAGAAACTGATATTTTGTCATCTGGGACACATCGTGGTAGCAGATAAGCAGCGTGTAACAGATTCAATAATCCCCCGGTGGATTATTGTATCTCGACCTTAAGTGTTTAGAGGTCTTATCACTAAATGGAACAGCTTAATGTGGGAAGGCTCACCCCTTGTCCACTGTGGGGGTTTAAACAATTATTTGAAGTGTTTGGAACTTTAGCTCAACATTTGACAATGACAAGCTATTAGAAAAAAAATTGTTTGGTATGTCAACATCTTACTTATTATTAAAGATCAAAATCCAAATATAGAAATCATAATTTTGACCGAATCAATTGATGTGGTAGTTCTTTTGTTTCATAATAAGTATAAATACTGAACAACCTGAGCACCGGGAATGTGGTGCAGATGGCTGGGAGTCAGCTGCATAAGATCTCTACTGACCAGAAGGTCATGAGTTTGAGGCCGCCCCGGGTCAGGGTGAGCTCTTGACCAATTGTGTAGCTCGTTGTCTGTTTATATATGTTGTATGTCTATGGCGTCGAATGTTTGCCTGTATATGTGCATTGTGATCCGCCCTGAGTCCCCTGCGGGGTGAGAAGGGTGGAATATAAATGATGTAAATAAATAAATAAACAACCTGTTCATGGTGAGTGGGGAGCAGGAGTATCATTGCCCAAACATGACATTGATAATTAAATGCTGGACATGAGATCTTTAGTGATTGTCAAGTACCCAATTTGAAATGTGAGACCATGTGTTATATTCTTAAGCAATGGTGTGAAAAATGCCCTATGTCCTCATCCTGGGAAATTATGGACATAGGATTATTGAAGACTTTATCTGTAGCGAAATTATCGCACCGCATTGTACAGTGGTGTTCGCCAAACTTTTGGCCCATACGCCACGGCCTCCCAGGTGAAAGAACTCCTGGAAAGTTGAATGTAAGTAATAGCTAATTTAAGTCTCTATGGCAGCCAGTTTTAGCCCCCCATCAGCCATTGAAATAGACCCCAAGCCCAATGGCCCAGGAGCATCAGGGACTGACTGTCAACATCTTTTGGCATCAAGCTCTGTCCCAAAATGAGAAACCGTTAGATTTTGGTAACTCTAGCCAAGAAAAAGGTCAGCTCTATCAACATGTTGGCCTGCCATAATAATGGGCCGACCATGTGTGTGAAATGGGATCACCAAATAATGCATAGCAAAACCAACCTGGCATGACACCACATTTTAGAAACAAATGTTAATGCCAGATTAATTTGTGGAACTCACTCAGAGTGGCATTTCCAGTTATAACCTAGCCTTCAAGTTCGCCACCCCTAGGGAGGCAACTTAAAATGATGTTGGATCGTTTAAATAACCCAAAGGCTCAAAATCTAATGGATATAGTAGTAGTAGGTGAATTGCCAATTCAATGTCTCATTTGGCAATCCTGGTATATAACCAAAAATGGTAGCAAACATAAGTTCACATCAAGGATGCTCAATTTCCAATGTCCTGGACCAGGTATTGTGTCATACAATGAGGCGTCCAGTCAGGACAACTGGTAATGAAGCAACAGTATCCCTGTGCTTTGTCTGGGGCAATTTGTGGTGGAGAATCATCAATTAAGTTGTTAAAAGAGAGGGGAACGGGCATAAGACCCTATCTTATTTGACTTGTCTCTCTTTATCATTATTATTATATTATTTATTTCAACAATGACTTGGAAGCCAGTTGTCGACTTGAGGCTGTGTGACCAGACCAGTGTTCTGGGGCCTTTGACTGAAAGGTGAAGGTCATAAAGAAACCGTTAAAGTCCCTCAATTGCGCCAGCCCAATTATGCTGGTGTCATTTGTCAAGGGAAGGAGGGGTGGAGCTCTTTTTTGTAGTAAAATATCTCTAGGATGGAGGACTGAGCCCCAATAGGATAAGGCTAATGAGTAATAAAAATCACGGCTTCTAGGGGAGCGGTCTCACTGAACTGAGTATTTCTAACACATTGTTTATGGCGCCAGGGCTATTGTCGGAAGCCGATTGTCAAAGGGAGTGTCCTCACCTTAAAAATGTGTATGTTGTGACTGTCATTTGTCTTTGTCGCTTTAGCTAATAGAGCAGGAGGCATTATAGCATCCAAGCTGGTTATGATAAGCTTTAAACTGGGATAGGCAACCCGCTATGAGAAAATAACACTTGTCCCGACACAAGTATAAGTTAACATATGTCAAATATATTGTGTTTGGAACCGAAAGAGCAGTCTGTCTCTGAAGAGGGGGTATGTATTATTATTATTCGACTCGCCGGCTACCTATTGTAAGTGTCCCAGCCAGGAGAGGTTGCCTGGCCATGCCTCCCTGGACCGGGTTTCGGTCCTAGAGCCGTGTGTCTGTGGGTGTGGTACCTGTAGATGTGCTTGACTCGTTGGCCAAGGATGAGCTCAGGGAGCTTGGGATCGGTCGAGCCAGGCTGGGTGCAGCTGCTGATTGAGTATGTGGTGATTTTGTGGCCACCAGGCGCCAGGGCTCAACATCTCCATATGTTCTTGGGCATTGGTCAGCTTCTAGAACAGATATATGGGAGAGAAGAGCCTCAAATATTGATGTCTTATATGCCCACCCAGCAGGCTGGGAGACAACTGGGGATGGTATCCTCCTTTTCCCCCCCAAGAGCATCAATACGGGCAAGAAGGGCATCAAGATCTTTTGATGAAATGCCTTCATTGTCCGATGATGATGCAGCAGGAGGCGGAGGGCACGTTCTTGGTGTTTTCTTAGACAGGCCCTTGCCCTTTGGACCCCCAGCATTTTTTCTTGGGTGACATCCTGTAGGGATAAAACAACAAGGATGGGTATGTTAGTGGTTAGACTCATAGTCACTCAGTGGCATGAATTATATAACTCATGACTGCCGCTGTAGTTGGCCACATGCAACGTGCTCACCATCGAACTTTGATGTCTGATAGGGTGATGAACCTTTGAAGAGAGAACAATGTTTAGTTATAGTAATGAATAACCCAGTAATGTCTAGATGATTTTCGATGATGAACAACAATTATTATCTGAAATCATATAGTGGTTAGGATAGGCCCTGGCTTTTTTATCCAGGGATTGGGCCCCATCTTATTATAATTCCATATTGCTTAAGTAAGGTAAACTTCTTTTTATTAATATTATATATATGAAGCTATATAGAATCATAGAGTTAGAATAGACCCCCATGGGCCACCCAGTCCAGCCCTCTGCCGAGAAGCAGGAGGATTGTTTTGAAAGCACCCCCAACATATGGCCATCCAGCCCCTGTTTAAAGGTCTCCAAAGGAGGAGCCTCCACCACATGTAGAGGCAGAGAGTTCCACTGTTGAAAAGCTCTCAACATCAGGAAGCTCTTCCTGTTGTTCAGATTGAATCTACCTTTTGTAGTTTGAAACCTTGTTGAATAGCTTCAATGATGCCATTCAACAAGGCTTATGTTACTGTATTGAAATGCACTTTTGGGCTTGGCCTCATGTAAGCCACCCCGAGTCTCCTTCGGGGAGATGGTGGCAGAGTATAAATAAAGATTATTATTGTTGTTGTTATTATGACCAGCAGGGACTTTATTTTATCTCATTGTGTATATTTATTTATCATTATTGTTGACATTGTAATTTGTTGAATTGATTGTAAAGACTCACTCCTTTAACCAGGTATAGTAGGAGTGGCTGAAAAAGTAAACTTTGACTAGTTACATTGGCTGACTGTGTCCTAAATCTATATGAAGCATTAATTATAAATTATTGTTGCTGATCCAAAAAAGATATGCAGGCAATATATCCAGAAGTTTTATACATTTAGAGAGTTGGAAGAGACCTCATGGGTAACCCAGTCAAACCCACTGTCAAGAGGCAAACTTTATATATATAATCGCCCCCAACATATGACCATCTAGCCTTTGTTGAAAAGCCTCTAAAGAAGAAGCCTCCAGTAATGGCCGCCTGGGCCCGAACGAGTCCCCAAAAGCCCAATGCGGCACCCAGCTCTGACAGGCAACAATACCAGAAAGCTATTGGGGGGAGAACTACCCTGCACCATCTCCCAATGCGCCACGGTAACATTTAGGCGGCAGAAAAAAGAGAGAGGGAGGAGGGGCACGAGCAAAGGTGCACCAACCGGCACACGCAGCGCAAGCTGCACCGCATTCGTGGGGAAGACCAGCCCCCGCGCCACATGCCCGGCAACACGCCGGCCCACAAACAGGAGTGGTGTGCGTGAAAGGAGCCAAAGGGAAGGAGAGTTGTCACCTCTGACGCACTATGCCAAACAACAGCGGCAAGCCAGTCCAGTCTCCAATAAATTTTTGGAGCCTGAATCTGCTTTCAGTCAAGGCAAACCTTCTTTTGTTTGGCTTGTCATAAAGCAGAAATACAGAAACAATAGTGTAGGTACTCTATGAAGATTAGGTATGTGTGTTATTCTTTGATAACAGAATGAGAAACTGTTTAATATTTTGATGAATAAAGAACAGTTGGCATATTTGCTGTTCAGTTGGTTACAGTAAGTGCCATAGGAGAAGGTTTGGTGATAGGTTGGAACATGAAATGGCAGAGGCAAGTTACTTGAACAGGCACATTTTTTCCAAGTGAGCAACCTATGCTCATCTATCCCAGATCACCGACTGTGTCCATCAGGTGATATATTCAGTTCCCAAACCACTGGGACAGCAAAGCTCTAGTAAACCCAAGCACTAGCATATCCAAAAATACTGTGATGTTGTAGACCAGGGATGCTCACACTTTTTCAGCATGCGAGCTACTCTTAAAGCAACCAAGTCCAAAAGATCTACCTGCCCCCGCCACCATATGTTCACGCGTGCTCCTGCTGCTGTTTTCTGCCTGCGCAGTGCTTCTTCCGCCTGTGGGGCATTGCAGGAAGGAGAAAGCACGAGGCGGGGCATCCAGAGGGAGCGCTCCGCCCTGCCTGTCTCGCCGGCAACGGAGGCTGCACAGCTGCTTCTGGACGAGAGAGAGGCAGGGCACTCCCTCCAGAGGCCCCGCCTCATGCTTCCTTCTTCTTGCAATGCCCCACAGGTGAAAGAAGCACCGCGAGAACGGAAGCCAGCAGCAGGAGCGTGCGTGTGCGCAGGGTGTGCGCATGCATGGTAGGAGCGCCCCATCTGGCTTGTGGGGTCCGAAGATCACCTGGGAGAGGGCCGAAGATCTACTAGTAGCTCCCGAGCTACCTAATGAGCACCCCTGTTGTAGACACAAACTCAGAGACGGAAGAGCCAATAATGGAGACAGTGGGTCCAGATGACATTCTATCTTCTTCCTACCGGTGAATTCTCACCATTTACTTCAATATGTAATTACTCTAAGCTACAATTGCCACAATAGATCCTCTCTTACTTTACCATATTTTCCCATATTTGGTGTTTCTTTTCAAATAGAATGGTAACTAGAAAACACTTTTGTTTTCAGAAACACATTGTGGTTCTTTATACATATGAACTGAAAGTGCTAATTAATCTTCAAGGTTGTTCACACACATTTTGATCTGTTTTCAGATAACCCCATATCAGTTTGGACATCTACTAAATCTACATCATCCCAGATCAGTTTGGGATTCAATCCCAATGCTGATTTTATATAAAATGTAAAATAAGAATGAAAGTACACGAGTGCATAAAGTTTAAAAGAGACATAAGAGAAAATTGCATATAGATATAGATTGATGACTGGTCCTGAAAGAGAAATATCTGAGTATGAAAAGTGAATATTTAGGACATCTCTAGATTAATCTCTAAATGGGTGAGCAGATGTTCCAAACGTCTGGCACAACTTGACAATTATGTAGTTCACTCTACTGTACAGGCTGTTTGTCTTCCAACCCCCCGAAATAACGAGACAGACACAAATATATATGGTTTCAAATTTGGGCAACTTTTATTAAATAGTTACCTATTTAACTTGTAACTCAACTAACTTTTTGGTGTCAGTTCAACTTGGTGTGTGTAAGCTGAGGTACCCCTCAGCTATTCAGGCGTACTACCTGGGTCCCCTGTATATTTCAACCCGGGCAACCCGCAAGGGAAACATCAGGAGAAATCTCTCTCAACTTTTGAGACTAGACTCTCCCCGCTCCTGGGACATTCACCATCACCTCACCCCTAAAATTAACCATCTAGGTGAGTGTTTGCATAATGCCCCACACCCTTAAGGGGTGCCTTAAGTGTATACAAACCTTTGAATAACTAAACTATTTATGCTTAGCTAGTTTACTAGCCGACCATTCCATCTAAGCCCCTAATAGACAGTATAGGATAGGCAAAACCCTAGCGGGCGAATTCCTTACCTTTAAGGCCTTACACGGCCTGGGGCCAGCGTATTTGAGGGACCGTCTCACCCCATATTGCCCTCTGAGTTCACTTCGGTCTGTGGACTCCAATCTCCTGGAGATACCTTCAGCTAAATTCGCAAGGTTGACTGCTACCCGCCGGAGGGCGTTCTCTGTCATAGCACCTACGCTGTGGAACGCCCTCCCGGCCGGAACTCGGGCTATGAAGGACTTGCTCCCATTTAGACGGGCCTGTAAAACATACCTGTTTAAGCAGGCCTTTGGTGAGTAAGTCCTGCCCATGCCCCGCCATCTATTCGTTCTCCTGAGGACGGTGTGCTGTTCATTGTTTTAACCGTGTTATTAATTGCTTTACTGCTGTTGTTTTTAAATGTTTTTAACTGTTTATTGCCTGTACTTTACTGTGCCCTTCGGCTCCTGTAAGCCGCCGCGAGCCTCGGGGAGTCGGCGGCATAGAAGCTCGAATAATAAATAAATAAA